>CM061752.1:90577440-90897441 GCA_030979885.1 Lolium multiflorum | reverse complement strand
TGCAAGATCATAAACAACACATAAGTAATAGATTGATAATCACCATAACATAGTATTCTCTATCCATCGGATCCCGACAAACACAACATATAGTATTACAGATAGATGATCTTGATCATGTTAGGCAGCTCACAAGATCCAACAATGAAGCACATAAGGAGAAGACGACCATCTAGCTACTGCTATGGACCCATACTCCAGGGGTGAACTACTCACTCATCACTCCGGAGGCGACCATGGCGGTGTAGAGTCCTCGGGAGATGAATCCCTCTCCGGGTGCCGAGGCGATCTCCGAATCCCCGAGATGGGATTCGCGGTGGCGGCGTCTCTGGAAGGTTTTCCGTATCGTGGCTCTCGGCCGGGGTTTCGCGACGGAGGCTTTAAGTAGGCGGAAGGGCAACGCGGGGGCCACACGAGGCCCCACACGCTAGGTCGGCGCGGCCAGGGCCTGGGCCGCGCCGCCCTAGTGTGGCGGCGCCTCGTGGCCCCACTTCCTTCCCTCTTCACGCTTCTGGAAGCTTCGTGCAAAAATAGGACCCTGGGCGTTGATTTCGTCCAATTCCGAGAATATTTCCTTACTAGGATTTCTGAAACGAAAAACAGCAGAAAACAGCAACTGGCTCTTCGGCATCTTGTTAATAGGTTAGTTCCAGAAAATGCGTAAATACGACATATAATGTGCATAAAACATGTAGATATCATCAATAATGTAGCATGGAACATAAGAAATTATCGATACGTTGGAGACATATCAGCATCCCCAAGCTTAGTTCTGCTCGTCCCGAGCAGGTAAAACGATAACAAAGATAATTTCTGAAGTGACATGCCATCATAATCTTGATCATACTATTTGTAAACATATGTAATGAATGCAGCGATCAAAACAATGGTAATGACATGAGTAAACAAATGAATCATAAAGCAAAGACTTTTCATGAATAGTACTTCAAGACAAGCATCAATAAGTCTTTCATAAGAGTTAACTCATAAAGCAATAAATCAAAGTAAAGGTATTGAAGCAACACAAAGGAAGATTAAGTTTCAGCAGTTGCTTTCAACTTATAACATGTATATCTCATGGATATTGTCAACATAGAGTAATATAACAAGTGCAATATGCAAGTATGTAGGAATCAATGCACAGTTCACACAAGTGTTTGCTTCTTAAGGTGGAGAGAGATAGGTAAACTGACTCAACAATAAAAGTAAAAGAATGGTCCTTCAAAGAGGAAAGCATCGATTGCTATATTTGTGCTAGAGCTTTTATTTTGAAAACATGAAACAATTTTGTCAATGGTAGTAATAATGCATATGAGTTATGTAAATTATATCTTACAAGTTGCAAGCCTCATGCATAGTATACTAATAGTGCCCGCACCTTGTCCTACTTAGCTTGGACTACCGGATCATCGCAATACACATGTTTCAACCAAGTGTCACAAAGGGGTACCTCCATGCCGCCTGTACAAAGGTCTAAGGAGAAAGCTCGCATTTTGGATTTCTCGCTTTTGATTATTCTCAACTTAGACATCCATACCGGGACAACATGGACAACAGATAATGGACTCCTCTTTAATGCATAAGCATGTAGCAAAAATTATTATTCTCATATGAGATTGAGGATATATGTCCAAAACTGAAACTTCCACCATGATTCATGGCTTTAGTTAGCGGCCCAATGTTCTTCTCGAACAATATGCATGCTCCAACCATTAAGGTGGTAGATCTCTCTTACTTCAGACAAGACGGACATGCATAGCAACTCACATGATATTCAACAAAGAGTAGTTGATGGCGTCCCCAGAGCATGGTTATCGCACAACAAGCAACTTAATAAGAGATAAAGTGCATAAGTACATATTCAATACTACGATAGTTTTAAGGCTATTTTGTCCCATGAGCTATATATTGCAAAGGTGAATGGAAATTTTAAAGGTAGCACTCAAGCAATTTACTTTGGAATGGCGGAGAAATACCATGTAGTAGGTAGGTATGGTGGACACAAATGGCATAGTGGTTGGCTCAAGGATTTTGGATGCATGAGAAGTATTCCCTCTCGATACAAGGTTTAGGCTAGCAAGGTTATTTGAAGCAAACTCAAGGATGAACCGGTGCAGCAAAACTCACATAAAAGACATATTGTAAACATTATAAGACTCTACACCGTCTTCCTTGTTGTTCAAAACTCAATACTAGAAATTATCTAGACCTTAGAGAGACCAAATATGCAAACCAAATTTTAGCAAGCTCTATGTATTTCTTTATTAATGGGTGCAAAGTATATGATGCAAGAGCTTAAACATGAGCACAGCAATTGCAAAGTATCACATTATCCAAGACATTTTAGAATTACTACATGTAGCATTTTCCGATTCCAACCATATAACAATTTAACGAAGAAGTTTCAACCTTCGCCTTGAATATTATGAGTAAAGCCTAAGGACATATTTGTCCATATGCAACAGCGGAGCGTGTCTCTCTCACACAAAGTGAATGCTAGGATCCAACTTTATTCAAACAAAACAAAAACAAAAACAAACCGACGCTCCAAGTAAAGAACACAAGATGTGATTGAATAAAAATATAGTTTCAGGGGAGGAACCTGATGGTGTTGTTGATGAAGAAGGGGATGCCTTAGGCATCCCCAAGCTTAGACGCTTGAGTCTTCTTAGAATATGCAGGGGTGAACCACGGGGCATCCCCAAGCTTAGAGCTTTCACTTCTCTTGATCATAGTATATCATACTCCTCTCTTGATCCTTGAAATCTTCCTTCACACCAAACTTCAAGCAAACTCATTAGAGGGTTAGTGCACAATAAAAGTTTACATGTTCAGAGGTGGCACAATCATTCTTTACACTTCTGGACATTGCATAAAGCTGCTGGACATTAATGGATCAAAGAAATTCATCCAACATAGCAAATACGGCAATGCGAAACAAAAGGCAGAATCTGTCAAAAACAGAACAGTCCGTAAAGACGAACCTGAAAGGTGCACTAGACTTGCTCAAATGGAAAAACTCAAAACTAATGAAAGTTGCGTACATATCTGAGGATCACTCACGTAAATTGGCATAATTTTCTGAGTTTCCTACAGAGAATTAGGCCCAGATTCGTGACAGCAAAGAAATCTGTCTCTGCGCAGTAATCCAAATCTAGTATGAACCTTACTATAGAGACTTTACTTGGCACAAAAACATGATAAGGAGAGGTTGCTACAGTAGTAAACAACTTCCAAGACTCAAATATAAAACAAAGTACTGTAGTAAAAACATGGGTTGTCTCCCATAAGCGCTTTTCTTTAACGCCTTTCAGCTAGGCGCAGAAAGTGTAAATCAAGTAACATCAAGAGTAGAAGCATCAACATCATTATTTTTCATGCAAACACAACTTGTTGCAGAGGGTACTTTAGGTGCTCCATTATCTAAATTTTCTATGGTGGTGCTAGGGGTTTTAGCAATTTTAGGCCTATAATAATTCTTTTGTTTAGGCACTTTAGAGGCATACATGAATTTTTGCTCTTTACCCACATAAGCTTTCTCATTATACTTGAGAGAAGAAAAGGTTGAACCCAAGGTTCCCATAGCTTTTTAAAGTTCATCAATCCTATTGGTTTGATTATCATGGACAACACAAGTTCCTAGGACACTAATTCTTTCATCAATTCTTCCTAGGGATTTATCAAGTTCATCAGTTTTATCCAATAACATTTCCAATTTAGTTTCAATACTTGGAAAATTTTTCTCTATGGTTTCCAATTTTTTCATAACATCCTCAAGAGAGATTTCAATTTTAACTTCATTAACAGGTGGTATTCCAACTAGACTTTCAATGATGCAACTAGCTTCTAAAGCGGGAGTACCTAGGAAATTACCTCCCGAAAGAGTATCAAGAACATACCTATTCCAACTAGATAAACCAACGTAAAAGTTCCTAAGAAGGATAGTGGTGGAGTGTTTCTTAATGCACCTATGATGAGCATTACTAATTCTATACCAAGCATCTTTAAAACTTTCTCCCCCTTGTTGCTTAAAAGAACGAACTTCAACTTCAGGATTACTCATTATAAAAGTAACTAGGCAAATACAGTAAAGACAAGTAACTAATTTTTGTGTGTGTTTTTGATATAGAGAGCAAGACAGTAAATAAAGTAAAGCTAGCAACTAATTTTTTTGTGTTTTTTTTAGGTGTAGCAAACAAAGTAGTAAATGAAATAAAGCAAGACGAAAACAAAGTAAAGAGATTGAGAAGTGGAGACTCCGCTTGCAGCGTGTCTTGATCTCCCCGGCAACGGCGCCAGAAAAAGTGCTTGATGCGCGTAGATGTACACGTCCGTTGGGAACCCCAAGAGGAAGGTATGATGCGCACAGTGGCAAGTTTTCCCTCAGAAAGAAACCAAGGTTTATCGAACCAGGAGGAGCCAAGAAGCACGTTGAAGGTTGATGGCGGCGGGATGTAGTGCGGCGCAACACCAGGGATTCCGGCCAACGTGGAACCTGCACAACACAACCAAAGTACTTTGCCCCAACGAAACAGTGAGGTTGTCAATATCACCGGCTTGCTGTAACAAAGGATTAACCGTATTGTGTGGAAGATGATTGTTTGCAAGAAAACAGTAAAACAAGTATTGCAGTAGATTGTATGCGATGTAAAGAATAGGACCGGGTCCACAGGTCACTAGAGGTGTCTCTCCCATAAGATAAAAGCATGTTGGGTGAACAAATTACAGTCGGGCAATTGACAAATAGAAAAGGGCATAACAATGCATATACATGATATGATAAATATAGTGAGATTTAATCAGGGCATTACAACAAAGTACATAGACCGCCATCCAGCATGCATCTATGCCTAAAAAGTCCACCTTCAGGTTATCATCCGAACCCCTTTCAGTATTAAGTTGCAAGCAACAGACAATTGCATTAAGTATGATGCGTAATGTAATCAACAACTACATCCTTAGACATAGAATCAATGTTTTATCCCTAGTGGCAACAGCACAACACAACCTTAGAACTTTCTGTCACTGTCCCAGGTATCAATGAAGGCATGAACCCACTATCGAGCATAAATACTCCCTCTTGGAGTTAAGAGCAAAAACTTGGCCAGAGCCTCTACTAATAACGGAGAGCATGCAAGATCATAAACAACACATAAGTAATAGATTGATAATCACCATAACATAGTATTCTCTATCCATCGGATCCCGACAAACACAACATATAGTATTACAGATAGATGATCTTGATCATGTTAGGCAGCTCACAAGATCCAACAATGAAGCACATAAGGAGAAGACGACCATCTAGCTACTGCTATGGACCCATAGTCCAGGGGTGAACTACTCACTCATCACTCCGGAGGCGACCATGGCGGTGTAGAGTCCTCCGGGAGATGAATCCCCTCTCCGGCAGGGTGCCGGAGGCGATCTCCTGAATCCCCCGAGATGGGATTCGCGGCGGCGTCTCCGGAAGGTTTTCCGTATCGTGGCTCTCGGTGGGGGTTTCGCGACGGAGGCTTTAAGTAGGCGGAAGGGCAACGGGGGGCCACACGAGAGCCCCACACGCTAGGTCGGCGCGGCCAGGGCCGGGCCGCCGCCTAGTGTGGCGGCGCCTCGTGGCCCCACTTCCTTCCCTCTTCACGCTTCTGGAAGCTTCGTGCAAAAATAGGACCCTGGGCGTTGATTTCGTCCAATTCCGAGAATATTTCCTTACTAGGATTTCTGAAACCAAAAACAGCAGAAAACAACAACTGGCTCTTCGACATCTTGTTAATAGGTTAGTTCCAGAAAATGCGTAAATACGACATATAATGTGCATAAAACATGTAGATATCATCAATAATGTAGCATGGAACATAAGAAATTATCGATACGTTGGAGACGTATCAGTAATCTCGAGAGCCTTTGACCAAATACAAGTTTTTGTTCAAATGCTCGGGGGCTACTTTATAAAGAAGTTTCGAGAAGTTTGATGGAGATGATTCAGAAGGGGACATTTCAAAAATATTGCGACAGAGACAAATTGGAGCCTACAGCCAAGTATAAATCCTCGATCGTAGCCTCGGGGGCTACTCCCATCGGAGCGCTGTTCGCGCACCCGATAAATATGAACAGAGCATGAAAAATGACAATATAGTGGCTAAGATGCTAAAAAGGTGAGCCTACAACCAAGCGCAAGCACTTGGTTGTAGCCTCGAGTCTACTCCCATCGGGAACGCTGTTCGCGTGCCCGATGAAATTTAGTAAGTCCTGGTGAGCATATTTCGAGTTATCAAAATAACTCTTCATATACTCCCATCAGGAGGATACGTTAAAAGCAATATAAGTCATCCGTTGACTCGAATAAATGTGCTATTCCAGCAGCCGGAAAAAAGCACTCGACAATATATTCTCAGAGCGCCTAAGTCGCGAATTAATCTCCGAATGCCGCAAAACTCTGCGAAGGTAAGTCCCCGGGATCCGTCCTATGCGGTGTGGCACCGCCTCTGACGGCGCTTTGCTACTTTTTCCGTATCAACAGATACGAATAAAAATCCTAACGGATGCGTAGGTACCCGATAAAACATGACTGGAATTCGGCATCTGGTAAGACCTTAAGCGGCACATGTCGAATTACGCCAGTATCCCGAGATCATGTCCAGGGACGTGATCTTGAAGTAGGTTTTTGCGGATTGCTACGAGAGCAGTTAACTGGTACCTGATCTGTCAGATGAACCAGCCCCAGTTACCATTATCCCTGTACAATATATAATTCCTTTATAAAGATTATTTTATCGAGTTGAAGAAATTATGTGCAGATTGTAAAGACGGAGATTTTCCCTGATTTTGCGATTCAAGCAAAATCTCGGGGCTACTGACATAGGCATCAACAATGGGCCTGCCGAAGAAGGTACCCAAGGTTTACTGAAGGCCCACGACCCGAAGTTTAACAAAGCCTAGAGGCCCAATCGGGAGATAGTTTGGAAAGATAGAATTGTATTAGGAATATTGACTTGTAACTATTGCGGGACGGTTCAGAAACCCTCCCGGACTCTGTAACTTGTACATCACGAAACCCTCGGCTCCGCCTCCTATATAAGGGGGAGTCGAGGGACAAAGAAAGGATCGACTCATTGTTTCACGCAACCCTAGTTTTCATAGCAGTCGAGTACTTTTCGGTTGAACCTTCGAGATCTACTTGCCCTCTACTTCCAACTAAACCCTAGTCTACAACTCGTAGGAATTGATAAGTTAATCCCTTATCAATAAGTTAGATGAAACGTGCAGTTTTGGGCTGAAAGTCGTGCGGAAGTTCCGGCCTCCGGGCGGAAATTCCGTTCGGGGCGGTACTTCCTACCATTTTCTGGCCTAGTTCCGAAAATGACTTATTTTCCTTGCAGTAACATCCCGCGGGCTCTGAGCTTGTTTTCGGAACTGGGCGGAACTTGGGTGGAAGTTCCGACCGACAGAAGTTCCGGTCCTTCGGTGCGGAAGTTCCGGCTAGATCCTCTTCGTTGGGCGCTGGACGGCTTCTGGGAGGCATCTGGGCGGAAGTTCCGGTCCTGGGGGATGGTAATTCCGGCTAGAGCGCTGGAGCTCCATCTTCTTCCTCTTTAGCTCCCTCTTCATTGGGTATTCTCATGAAGTAGTATGCCATCCAATGAGGTATCAAATGTATACGTGGAAAGGAGAGAATTCACCTCTTGGTGTATAGCTTTGGCCCGAGCTCGTGTCATTGGGCCACGAGGAGGGCTTGTCGGTCTTGAGGAGGAGGTGTCCAAAAGTGATGAGGACATCCCATCTATTGATACAACCGTTGTACCTACAGCCACACAAATTCAAGGACCAATCACTCGAGCTCGTGCCAAACAACTTAACTATCATGTACTTTCGTTTCCTGGAAATATTCCTCACATACATGAGAATATGATGCTGCCTAAATCAGATGTGTTTGTTACACTTAGGAATGATGGACCTAGAATGGATGAGAGGAACAAGCATTGGAGCATGATCACACATGGAGGAGATGGCAGCAAACATGTGAGGATTGAAGAAGACGCTGCGAGTGGAGATTTCAGAACTTTGAAGCCACCATAATTGGAGATGAAGACATGGACGAAATATAGAGTTCTCCACTTCATAATTTCGTCCACATGAGTCCATGGTGCTGCGACACCATTAGTTTTGGGCCAGGCCCATGTAATTTTCGCAGGATTTAAGTCAACCACTTTTTAGAGTCCGTATTGAAGGGGGAAAGGCCTTCTAGGGTTTGGTCCGGCCACCACATGCATGGCTGGCCGAAACCCCACCTTTTCCTACTTTAAATACCCCCATAGCCATCACGTTTAGACTCGGATTTTGATTAAATTAAAAGTTAGCCATTGCTGCAACTCTCGTGTACTTCTTTTGAGGCCAACGCCCAGAACAAGATCGACTATTCGGAATCCCACCTTATTCAATAAAGCTTTCATCTATATCCGCAATATCTTGATTGCAATATTAGTTCTTACTTGTTCTCGATTTCAGGTAGGAATTAAGACCCTCGCTGGTCAGGCTGATCGTGCATCCGCAAGATCAGTAACTCCCGGAGATTGTCCTAGCGATTGCATTGGCGCACGAGCTTTGCACGTGTAGTCGGATCGTCAAGCACGAACTCCACCAACAAATCGATTTATCCTCGTCTCATCGAAAGATCGGCCACCTTTTCCCTATCAAGTGGTATCAGATTTCAGGTTGCTCGGTGAGAATTTACAGTTTTCCTAGTGTAGATTGCATCTGCCATCATACCCATAAACCACGAAAAAGCCAAAAATACAGTTAGGGTTTAGATCATATCGTCCCATAAACCCCCTGCCACGCCTTGCATTGTCTTTTCAGTTTTGCATAGTTGAATTTGTGTCTGCATCTTCGTGTCGAGTTGTTGGTCTTAGCGTCTAGTTCCTTTAGAGTTTCGAGTTCTGGTCATAGTAGTTACGCCGCCGCCGCATACTCGCATCGCTCGCAGATCATCATCGCCATATACACGTGCCATTTACTTCCGTCATCGCCATATACACCTGCCATATACTTCCGCCATCGCCATATACACCTGCCATATACTTCCGCCATCGCCATATACACCTGCCATATACCCCGGTTCCTACCACGACACGGATTTGTGCTGTTTCTCTGCCGCGACAGAGTCCGTGTAGACTAAGGTTTTTCTGTTTTTCCTTAATAGTTGTTGCCTTCTAACTTCATCCTGTGCTGTAGAAAAATTTCCGTGAGATAAGTTTCGGCCGCCAGTAAGTAATTGGAAGGAGAGCAAAAAAAATATTCGTCTGTGCTGTAGAAAAAATTTCCGTGAGATAAGTTTCGGCCGCCAGGAAAGAATTGTGAAGGAGAGAAAAAAATTGGTTTTTCACTTTGGCGATCACTTTTCGCCACTGGCCGTTATAGCGACATTTTTTTGGCGCCTGCGCGCTTTCCGGAGCACTCCCGAAATTTCGACAAATTTTTTTCTGAGGCTATACTGTTTTTAGACCTCGGGGATCAGTTTGAGACACTTGCCATCATAGTGATTTTTCGCATCTCGGTTCGCCACATCACCGCCACCTCATCGCTGCTAGTTGCTTGTGTGCCGCGTCGTGACCTTGTTAGTGTTCTAGGCTCGCGTCTCTAGTACGGTCTAGCCTAGGACCAGCACAGTACCGTTGTTGAGCATACTTTCAATATTGCATTGCTGTTTTGACAATTGTTGTTTGCTACCATATTAGCCTTCCTACAGCTCTATATATTGTCTCCACGTGCACTGTGTCGACACCTGGTAATCGCTTTGGCAATCTTTGGAGACGCTGATCCTTGTTGGTTGCCGTATCACCTTCCTCCTGTTTGGTAAGAACTTGTAAGAGCTTTGTATTTTGCTTGACGAATTGCGCGTGAACCACCATATTCCGTAGTTTGTAGGCATATACATTTGTGCTTTTTGAGTACTAACCATGTCAGGACCTACACCGGCCGCTGTTGACCCGGCCAAGATGACGAGTGAGGAGTTGCATGCTCACTTCACCCACCTTTTGGGCGGGCATGCACGCGACACCGAGGCGCGCATTGGTGACGTGGATGCCAAACTCACCGACGCGCTGGACAAGCTGGATGGCCTCGAGGCAGCTTTCAACTCCAAGCTCGACGCCAAGTTCCAGGAGCTCTTGACTCGGTTGCCGCCACCTCGCGACAACGTGCGACGACGCGCACGCCGCGTTCCTCGTGCGGATGTGCCTGCGGGTACCGCTCCTGCTGCAGCAGCCGCACCTGACGCGCCTTCTGATGAAGGATACGAGGATTATGGAGAGTACGAGGACGAGCAGGTCGATGAGAACGTGCTGGATGGCGAAGTCGAACAACCTGCACCTGGTCGTCCGCGGCAACTGAACCGCCACGCTCGCCCACCTCCACGGCCGGTACGTGATGATGATCATGTTGCTAAACTTAAATTGAATATTCCGCCATTTGAGGGTAGATATAATCCTGATGCATATCTTACTTGGGAATTGGAAGTAGAACAACGCTTTGCATGTTTACGATATCCTGATCATTTGTGTGTTAGTGCTGCTACTTGTGAGTTCACAGATTTTGCGTCTATTTGGTGGTCTGAACATTGTAGAGTACATCATGCTAATATTCGTACTACTTGGGTTGGTTTAAAACTTGCTATGCGTACTCGTTTTGTTCCTCCACATTATCAGCGTGATTTGCTTAAAAAATTGTCTCGCTTAGAACAAGGAAAAAATTCTGTAGAAGACTATTATCAAGAATTGCAAACTGGCATGATTCGTTGTGGTATTGTAGAGGATAATGAGGCTATGCTTGCACGTTTCTTTGGTGGTTTGAATAAAGAGATTCAGCATATTTTAGATTATAAGGAGTACAACACTATTACTCGCTTGTTTCATCTTGCTTGCAAAGCTGAACGTGAAGTGCAGGATCGTCAACCACCATGGAGAAGAGCTAATATTTCTGCAGGTCGTACATCATCGTGGACTCCGCGACAATCAGCGCCATCATCTCGTGGGGCTGCATCCGCACCTCCTACCTCCAAGTACACCGCGCCTGCATCACGAGCACCACCTGCTGCTACTCCACCACCATCTGCTGGTCCTCCTCGGAGTTCATCTTCCATGGCCTCTACGGGGAAGACGCGCGACATTCAATGTCGCAAATGCTTGGGATTTGGTCACATAGAGAGAGAATGCAGAACCAAGCGTGTGATGTTGGTGCGTGAAGATGGAGAATATGATTCTGCAAGTGATTTTGATGAAGATACATTGGCCCTTATTGCTGCACGTGATGGTGCCAATTCTGATTCTGAGAGAGAGATGGAGGTAATGGAAGCTGACACTGCTGATCAGTACAGGAGCTTAGTTGCACAACGTGTGTTGAGCGTGCAATTGAGCAAAGCTGAGCATGATCAACGCCACAATCTGTTCCAAACACGAGGCGTTGTAAAAGAGCGAGCTATACGGATCATCATTGATGGAGGGAGCTGCAATAATCTGGCTAGCGTTGACATGGTGGAGAAGCTTTCTCTCCCTACAAGACAGCGCACACATCCATACTATATTCAATGGTTTGAGAGCTCTCGGAAGCTCAAGGTAACAAGAACTACACGTGTGCATTTTACTATTGGTACATATTCTGATTTTGTTGATTGTGATGTTGTACCTATGCAAGCTTGTTCTTTGTTACTTGGTAGACCTTGGCAATTTGATAGAGAATCTGTTCATAATGGTAGAACTAATCAGTATTCTCTTATGCATGATGGAAAGAAAATTGGTCTCAAACCTATGACTCCTGAACAAATAGTAAAAGATGATCTTGCTAGAGCTAGTAGAGTAAAAAACGAGGAGAAACATAAGAGTGAAAATCAGATTGTTGCTGCAGATTTTGTGCCACATAAGACTAATACTAAATCTGATTCAAACCATGCTACTGAAATTCGTTTGAAAAATCCTTGTTTGCTTGCTAGCAAATCTGATATTGCTAAACTTGATGTGAACACTACTCAATGCTATGCTATTATTTGCAAAGAAGTTCTGTTTTCATTTGAGGATATGCCTCCTTCTTTGCCACCTGCGGTTGCTAACCTTTTGCAGGAATTCATTGATGTGTTCCCACAAGATGTTCCACCTGGACTACCACCTATTCGTGGGATAGAACACCAGATTGACTTGATTCCAGGTGCTTCGCTGCCCAACCGTGCGCCATATCATACCAATCCTGAAGAGACCAAAGAGATTCAGCGACAAATTCAGGTTTTACAAGATAAAGGTTACATTCGTGAGTCTCTTAGCCCATGTGATGTTCCTATTATCTTGGTTCCTAAGAAAGATGGTTCTTCACGCATGTGTACTGATTGTAGAGCTATTAATAATATTACCATTCGATACCGTCATCCTATACCTCGTTTAGATGATATGCTTGATGAATTGAGTGGTTCTATTATGTTCTCTAAAGTTGATTTGCGTAGTGGTTACCACCAGATTCGTATGCAATTAGGAGATGAATGGAAAACAACGTTTAAAACTAAGTTCGGTTTATATGAGTGGTTAGTAATGCCGTTTGGTTTAACTAATGCACCTAGTACTTTCATGAGACTGATGAACGAAGTTTTACGTGCTTTTATTGGACGTTTTGTGGTGGTATACTTTGATGATATTATGATTTATAGCAAATCTTTGGAGGATCATTTGGATCATTTACGTGTTGTTTTCAATGCTTTACGTGATGCACGTTTGTATGGTAATCTTGAGAAGTGCACCTTTTGCACCAATCGAGTTGCGTTTCTTGGCTATGTTGTTACTGCGCAGGGTATTGAAGTTGATCCAGCCAAGATTGAGGCGATTGAGAGTTGGCCGCAGCCAAAGACGGTCACGCAAGTGAGGAGTTTTCTTGGCCTCGCTGGGTTCTATAGGCGCTTTGTGAAAGATTTTGGATCCATTGCTGCGCCGCTGAATGAGCTTACAAAGAAGGATGTGCCCTTTGTGTGGGGCGATGCACAACAAGAAGCCTTCGTGATATTGAAAGATAAGTTAACACATGCTCCATTACTCCAACTTCCTGATTTCAATAAGACTTTTGAGCTTGAATGTGATGCTAGTGGAATTGGTTTGGGAGGTGTGTTATTACAAGAGGGCAAACCTGTTGCATATTTTAGTGAGAAATTGAGTGGGCCTAGTCTGAATTATTCTACTTATGATAAAGAATTATATGCGCTGGTTCGGACATTAGAAACTTGGCAACATTATTTATGGCCTAAAGAATTTGTTATACATTCTGATCATGAATCTTTGAAGCATATTCATAGTCAAGCTAAGTTGAATCGTCGCCATGCAAAGTGGGTAGAATTTATTGAGTCTTTTCCTTATGTTATCAAACACAAAAAGGGTAAAGATAATGTTATTGCTGATGCTTTGTCGCGCCGTTATACCATGCTATCTCAACTTGACTTCAAGATTTTTGGATTGGAAACTATAAAGGAACAATACTTGCATGATGCTGATTTTAAAGATGTGTTGCTGAATTGTAAAGATGGTAGAACATGAAACAAATTCGTCCTCAATGATGGATTTGTGTTCCGTGCTAACAAGCTATGCATCCCAGATAGTTCCGTTCGTCTTTTGTTGTTGCAGGAGGCGCATGGAGGAGGATTGATGGGTCACTTTGGTGTGAAGAAGACGGAGGATGTACTTGCTGCACACTTCTTTTGGCCACGTATGCGTCGAGATGTTGAGAGATTTGTGGCACGCTGCACTACATGTCAAAAAGCTAAGTCTCGACTTAATCCACATGGTTTATATATGCCTCTTCCTGTTCCTAGTGTACCTTGGGAGGATATTTCTATGGATTTCGTTTTGGGTTTGCCTCGTACACAGAAGGGGAGGGATAGTATCTTTGTTGTTGTGGATAGGTTTTCTAAGATGGCACACTTTATTCCATGTCACAAAACTGATGATGCTACACATGTTGCTGATTTGTTCTTTCGCAAAATTGTGCGTTTACATGGTGTGCCAAATACTATTGTTTCTGATCGTGATACTAAGTTTCTTAGCCACTTTTGGAGATGTTTATGGGCTAAGTTGGGGACTAAATTGCTGTTTAGTACTACATGTCATCCCCAAACTGATGGACAAACTGAAGTAGTAAATAGAACATTGTCTACTATGTTGCGGGCTGTTTTGAAGAAGAACTTAAAATTGTGGGAAGAATGTTTACCTCATATTGAATTTGCTTACAATCATTCGCTGCATTCTACTACTAAGATGTGCCCTTTTGAGATTGTGTATGGTTTTGTTCCACGTGCACCTATTGATTTATTGCCTTTACCATCTTCGGTGCAAAATGATTTGGATGCTACACAACGAGCTGAATTGATATTAAAATTGCATGAGACTACTAAAGACAACATAGAACGCATGAATGCTAAGTATAAAATTGTTGGGGATAGAGGAAGAAAGCATGTTGTGTTTGATGTTGGTGATCTTGTTTGGTTGCATTTGCGCAAAGATTGTTTTCCTGCATTGCGCAAGTCTAAGCTCATGCCACGTGCCGCTTGTCCTTTTAAGGTGTTAGAGAAAATAAATGATAATGCATATAAACTTGAGCTTCCTGCAGAATTGGGTCCGGTTAGTCCTATATTTAACATTGCAGATTTGAAGCCTTACTTTGGTGAAGAAGATGAGATCGCGTCGAGGACGACTTCAATTCAAGAAGGGGAGCATGATGAGGACATCCCATCTATTGATACAACCGATGTACCTACAGCCACACAAATTCAAGGACCAATCACTCGAGCTCGTGCCAAACAACTTAACTATCAGGTACTTTCGTTTCTTGGAACTATTTCTCACATACATGAGAATATGATGCTGCCTAAATCAGATGTGTTTGTTACTCTTAGGAATGATGGACCTAGCATGGATGAGAGGGACAAGCATTGGAGCATGATCACACATGGAGGAGATGGCAACAAACATGTGAGGATTGAAGAAGACGCTGCGAGTGGAGATTTTAGAACTTTGAAGCCACCATAATTGGAGATGGAGACATGGACGAAATATAGAGTTCTCCACTTCATAATTTCGTCCACATGAGTCCATGGTGCTGCGACACCATTAGTTTTGGGCCAGGCCCATGTAATTTTCGCAGGATTTAAGTCAGCCATTTTTTAGAGTCCGTATTGAAGGGGGAAAGGCCTTCTAGGGTTTGGTTCGGCCACCACATGCATGGTGTGTCATCCTCTCCGGGGTCTTGATGCTCCACGTACCTAATAACACAAAGTGTGTCGGCATGAGGTAGCATTCCATCCAATGGGGTACCGAGATCGAGGGTAGTGAGGAGCGAGTTCACCTTATCATGTAGCGCTTTAGCTCGAGCCCGTGTCATCGGTCCACTTGGGGGACTTGTTGGTCTTGGTGTAGTGTGGTCGGTGAGCGGGGCTACATCATCTCCCCCCTTGGGAGAGAGTCGTCCTTGACTCTTGTTCCTCCTCATCTCCATGATATGGGGAGAGATCCGAGATGTTGAACGTGTTGCTCACCAAGTACTTGGATGTTGGTATGTCGATGACGTAGGCGTTGTTGTTGATGCGCTTGAGGACCTTGAAAGGTCCATCGCCTCTTGGCTTTAGCTTGTTGTTGCGTTCATGGGGAAACCTTTCTTTTCGAAGGTGATCCAAACGAGGTCTCCTTCTTCAAACACTCGTTCCTTCTTCTTGGCGTTGAGGCGGGTAGCTTGGCGAAGTACATGCGCTTGTATGGTTGCTCTTGTGTCTTCATGTAGTTTCTTGATGGCGGTGGTGCGCTTGTCGAAGTCCATGTTCGTCCTTTCATGAAGAGGTAGTGATAAGGGCTAAGCCCAAGGATGTGCCCGATCTTCACGGATTTGAAGGGATTCGTGGGGTGAGGTGGATGAACGCGATGAACACGTGGGGGATTCGCGGGGATACAACACACACACGCACACAATTCGAGTTTTCCCTCATTGGCTCGAAACACCAACTCGATAGAGGTTGCGAGAAAAGACCTTCCGGTAGAAGTCCCGCAAAGAGATCGACAAATCGAAGCTCGGGAGATCTAGAAGGGTGAAAAGACCGGAAGGTTTGATAGAAGTGCAAGCAAAAGACCAAATAGGTAGAAGTGCAAGCAAAAGATCAAACAAACGGTAGAAGTCACCAAAGAGATCTTCACGAGTCGATAAGGAGCCCGGGTGGATACAAGATCATAGATCTAGGTAGGGTTCCCACAAGGGTGAGCTAAGCTCGGGTTTAATTTCAAATCAAGTCTAATATCAGATCTGAGCCAACTAGGCTATTTATAGTAGGGGGCGAAGGGGTAGGTTACACGCTGAAAAGTACTGCTGTGCTGAAGTTCGAGGGGGCGGAAGTTCCGGTCGTCTTGGGCGGAAGTTCCGGTCAGCGTTCCGGTCCTGAGGGCCGGAAGTTCCGGCCAGGCCGGAAGTTCCGGCCTAGTTCCGAAAATAGCCCATTTCCTTGCAGTAACATCCAGGGGCGTTTTGGCGCAATTTCGGAACTTGGGCGGAACTTGGGCGGAACTTGGGTGGAAGTTCCGGTCCCTCGGGGCGGAAGTTCCAGCTGGCTCCATTTCTCTGGGCGCTAGACGGCATCTGGGGGGCATCTGGGAGGCATCGGCCGGAAGTTCGGTCTGGAGGGCGGAAGTTCCGGCCTGGGCGCTGTAGCTCCATCTTCATCATTTCTAGCTCTCTCTCCATTGGCTTGGTCTCCATGGCTTGCGTCTTGGTCGATATACCTGATTGAACATAGGGTATTTGCATGAAGTAGCAAGCCATCCAAGGGGGTATCAAAGGTATATGTAGAGAGGAGCGAATTCACCTCTTGGCGTAGTGCTTGGGCTCGAGCTCGTGTCATTGGACCACGAGGAGGGCTTGTCGGTCTTGATGTAGTGTCGACCTTGGGTGGGGCTACATCATCTCCCCCCTTGGGAAAGAGTCGTCCTCGACTCGATGTTCTCCTCATCTCCATGATAGGGTGAGAGGTCGGACACATTGAATGTGTTGCTCACCAAGTACTTGGATGTTGGTATGTCGACAAAGTAGGCGTTGTCGTTGATGCGCTTGAGGACCTTGAATGGACCATCTCCTCGGGGCTTGAGCTTGGAGTTTCTTTCTTGAGGGAAGCGGTCCTTGCGAAGGTGTATCCACACTAGGTCTCCTTCATTGAAGATCCGTGCCTTTTTCTTCATGTTTAGTCTAGCGGCTTGACGGAGAACTTGTTGCTCGATCGTTGCCCTTGTGTCTTCATGGAGTTTCTTCATGTATTGTGCTCGCTTGTCGATGTCCATGTTCACTTGCTCATGTAGCGGAAGAGGAAGGAGGTCAATCGCCGTAGGTGGTTCAAACCCGTAGACAACCATGAATGGGCTTCTCAATGTTGTAGAGTGCTTGGCGCGGTTGTAGGCAAATTCCGCATGTGGGATGCAATCTTCCCATGCTTTCAAATTCTTCTTGACAAGGACTCGTAGTAGCGTGGAGAGGCTTCGGTTCACCACTTCGGTTTGCCCATCGGTTTGGGGGTGCGAGGATGATGAGAACAAAAGCTTGACGTTGAACTTGGCCATTAGTGTCTTCCAAAGATAGCTCATGAACTTGACATCTCGGTCGGAGACAATGCTTCTTGGTACACCGTGGAGTCTCACAATTTCCCTAAAAAACAAGGAGGCAATGTGTGAAGCATCATCCGTTCGGGAGCATGGTATAAAATGAGCAATTTTTGAGAATCTATCAACTACCACAAAGATTGAATCATGACCATATTTAGTTCGAGGTAAACCTAGTACAAAGTCCATGCTTATATCGGACCAAGGAGCATAAGGAATAGGCAACGGTGTATAAAGACCATAAGAGTTGGATGTGGACTTAGCTTGTAAACATGTCGTGCAACGGTTGCTTAGGCGCTCCACATCGCCACTACAAGAAAAACCTTCCATAGAGACATTTTACTAGAGACACTTCCTACTTTGCCTCATTAAAAATCACATTAAGACACTTTGCATATTGTAGTGGCACTTTTTGAGACACTTCAGAAATAGTCTCAAATGTAGGGACATTAGTTGAGACATTTCTGTAAGGTATTGCAATTTTCATTCTATAGACAACTTATGAGACACTCCAAAAGTGTCACAGATAAGTTATCAAGAGGCAATCCATGAGACACTTCATTGTATGTCTTTACTTTTCCTCTAGAGGCAATGTTTGAGGCATTTTGCTTGTTCTCTAGAGACATTTGTTCTATGTTTGGGCCATGGTGGGCAATACTAATTAGAAATTTGTTCCAAGTATCAACATATACTTGTGAAAGGGTGAGATGGTTAATGGATTAAGTCTTAATCATCAAGGTCATGAGTTCAAGTATTGCTTTTCACATGGTTTCTTCACATTTATTTACACTAGAGACACAATATAATGCCTCTTTTATGTCTTCTAAAATGTAAAGACATTATTACTATTGTCCTTAGCACGTAGAGACACCGCCCGTAGTGACACTTTTGAGACAATATGGAAAGTGCCTCTATAACTACGTAAGAGCAATTTAAGTGTCTCTATTGGACCAAAATAGTGTCTCTACATGCCAATTCTCTTGTATCGCGCTTCATTCTTGGCCAATAGTAATGGGTAGATAGCATAGAGAGCGTCTTTTCACGCCCAAAGTGACCCATGAGAGCACCACCATGCGATTCTTGTAAGAGCAAAAGGCGAAGCGAAGACATTGGAACACAAAGTTTGTTGCCTTTGAACAAGAATCCTTGGTGCAAATAGAAATCATCGATGCCCTTTTCAATGGAACACTTTTCAAAAATTGGGCCAAAGAAGGTATCGGAGGCATATTGATCTTTGATTTCATCAAGACCCAACACATGGAAATCCAAACGAGTGAGTAAAAGGGTGAGCTTGCGGGAAAGGGCATCCGCAACGACATTGTCCTTGCCCTTCTTGTATTTGATTACATATGGAAAGGACTCAATGAACTCAACCCATTTTGCATGTCTTTTGTTCAAATTGTGTTGAATTTTCAAATACTTCAAAGATTCATGGTCGGAGTGAATAATGAACTCTTTTGGCCAAATATAATGTTGCCAAACTTCAAGAACACGAACCAAAGCATAAAGTTCCTTGTCATATATAGGATAGTTGAGGCGTGCGCCATCCAACTTCTCGCTATAGTATGCCACGGGTTTTCCATTTTGCATGAGGACACCACCAATTCCAAGGCCACTCGCATCACATTCTATCTCAAATGTTTTAGCAAAATCGGGAAGAACAAGTAGTGGTGCCTCGGTGAGTCTCTTTTTCAATTCATCAAAAGCTTTTTGTTGTGCCTTGCCCCAAACAAACGGAACATTCTTTTTTGTAAGCTCATTTAAAGGGCAAGCAATGGTACTAAAATCTTTCACAAAGCGGCGGTAGAAGCCGGCGAGTCCATGAAAACTCCGAACTTGACCAACATTTGTGGGAGTGGGCCAATTGTGGATGGCCTCAACTTTGGAAGAATCAACTTCAATCCCGTTGGCGGAAACCACAAAACCAAGAAAAACCAATTTGTTTTGAGCAAAGGTGCATTTTGGGAGGTTGGCATAGAGCTTCTCGTGGCGCAATATGCATAAGACTTCTCTCACATGTTGAACATGGTCCTCGAGAGTTTTGCTATAGATGAGAATGTCATCAAAGTAAACAACCACGCTCTTGCCAATGAGTGGTCTCAAAATGTGATTCATAAGACGCATGAAAGTCGAAGGAGCATTTGAAAGACCAAATGGCATGACGAGCCATTCATATAGACCAAGCTTGGTCTTGAATGCCGTCTTCCATTCATCACCAATTGCCATGCGAATTTGGTGGTAGCCACTACGCAAATCAATCTTAGAGAAAATGGTGGCACCACTCAATTCATCAAGCATGTCGTCTAAACGCGGTATGGGATGGCGATAACGGACGGTAATGGCATTGATGGGGCGACAATCCATACACATCCGTTGCGTCTCATCCGGTTTAGGCACAAGAATCACGGGAACGGCACAAGGGCTAAGGCTTTCTCGAACGTACCCTTTAGCGAGGAGGTCTTGTATTTGGCGTTGAATCTCCTTTGTGTCTTCGGGGTTGGTGCGGTAGGCGGCGCGGTTTGGAAGGGGAGCGCCCGGTCTGAGGTTGATGCGGTGCTCGATGCCCCAAAGCGGTGGTAGTCCATGAGGTAGCTCGTCGGGGAAGACGTCTTGGAACTCCTTCAAAAGAGACAACAAAGACGAAGGAATGTTGGTTAAGTCGTTAGTCTCCGAGGGTGGCCCCTTGCAAATAAGCACATAGTGCAATTTGGTGGATGGGTTGTTGTGCACTTCTCTCATCTCACTCTTGGTAGCTAGGAGGACACTCTTCATCTCACTCACATATGGTTTGTGGCGCTCACTCTCTTTTTGGTGGATCACTCTCTCACCTCTCAACTCACTATTGATAGTAGCTTCCTTAGCCCTCGCTAAAGCCTTTGCATTGTCCGCAATTACTTGGCTAGGAGTCATTGGGCGTAGGATGTATGTCTTGTCGTCGACCTTGAAGCTATAGGCATTTGTGTAGCCATCATGGTTTGCTTTCTTTTCATATTGCCAAGGACGACCAAGTAACATGTGGCACACCGTCATAGGCACGACGTCACAATCAACGGTGTCTTCATAGGCGCCAATCTTGAAGGAGATGGTGATGGTGTGTTGGATCTTTACATTTCCATTGTCACTTAGCCATTGCACATGGTAGGGATGGGGGTGTTTCCGGAGCGGGAGGTTGAGCTTGGAGCATAGTTCGGTGCTTGCAAGATTGTGGCAACTCCCTCCATCGATGATAACCTTTATTGACTTGCCATTGATTCCGGCTCTTGTTTGGAAGATATTGCACCTTTGGTCTTCATTGGGAAGTGCATGGGTTGTCAACACTTTGGTCACCACAAGTGATGGGCTTGCATCATGCACACATAGGACTTGCTCTTGGTCTTCCAAGTCATCATCTTCATGAGTGGTTGCGGCTTGTACCAAGGCTTCATATTCGCCTTCACTCAAGTACTCCACATCTCCATCATCTCGAGTGATCATAACTCTTGTGTTCTTGCATTCAAAGGATTTATGTCCTTGAGCACCACACTTGAAGCAAGTGATGTTACTAGATCTGGTGGAAGCTTTGGAGGACATAGTTGATTGCTCCGGCTTGAAGCTTGTTGTCTTGATGGCACTTCTTGCTTGCTTTGGAGGATCCTTAGAGGCAAGTGCACTTGTGTTCTTGATGCTTGAGGAGGTATTCATTGCATTTCTTGCGGCGAAGAAGGTCTTTGTCTTTGCACTTGCTAAGTCTTCTCGCACTTGGCGCTCGGCCCTTGTTGCTTGGTGGAGTAACTCAACCATGTTTTTGTAAGGTAAGAATTCCACTATCCTCTTGACGGGAATGTTTAATCCATTCAAGAATCTTGCCATAGTTTGCTCTTCTCGCTCATCCACATTTGCACTCATCATTGTCATGTGCATCTCCTTGTAATATTCCTCAACGGACTTGTAGCTTTGCTTGAGTTGAGTGAGCTTGTTGAAGAGGTCACGTTTGTGGTGAGTTGGTACAAAGCGGGTGTGCATGACTTCTTGCATCTCTTCCCATGTGTCAATGGGCTCTAAGTCTTCCTTCTCACGCTTCTTGTTTACTTCTTCCCACCAAACATTTGCATATCCTTCAAACTCAAGTGATGCCATGGCAACTTTCTTTGCTTCGGAGAAGTTGTGGATGCGGAAGATCTTGTCAACCTTGAGGACCCAAGACAAGTATGCGTCGGGATCTTCCTCTCCTTGGAACTTGGGCATGGTGAATTTGAGCTTCCCAAAGATTTCTTCCTCATTGTGGTCATTGCGTCGAGGAGGTGGTCTTGCTTCACCATGATCTTGACGTTGTTGAGGTTGAGGTTGTGGACCTTGAGCATCTTCATTTTTGTTTCTATGTTGTTGAGGAGGAGGTGGTCTTCCATGACCTTCATCTTGATCATCATTGTTGTGGTGTTGATGAGGCCTCACACTTTCTTCACTTGATGCTTGGTGATGACTTGAGTCTTCATCTATCTCAACATCTCGTGCTTGATGAGGTGGTCTTCTACCATGAGGGCGATCATCATGATGTCGACGGTTGTCTTGACCTTGACGGCGTGGTGCCCTATCACGAGGAGGTTGATCAACATTGATGATGCGGCGTTCTTGGTTCACTTCTTGTTCGGCATTAGGGTGGTGCCTTTGAGCATTGGCCACTTGAGATGGGCGGGGTTGCCCTTGATGATGACGTGCCTCTTGCTCTTGGCGACGACGTTCTTGCTCACGTGCGTGAAGGAGATCTTGATCATGACGAAGACGTTGTTGTTCCTCTTGGAATTGAGCATGGAGATTCTCTTGTTGAAGGCGCTCTTCTTCAAGGCGTTGACGTTCTTGGACAAGTCGAAGTCGAGCTTGCTCCGCTTCTTGAGCTTGTTGGTGAAGCACTTGAGCATCCACATTATGGTGGTGTGGGTCTTGATTGGAATCATGATGCGACGGTGTAGGAGCTCGTGACCTTGAGCTATGAGAGTGCGAAGACCTTGAGTGTTGGCTTCGATTGTTGGCGATGTTGGCAATAGCTTGCTCAAGGCGTGCCAACCTTTCTTCTTGTCTTCTCATGCTTTCCATGTTTTGTTGACCTTGAATAGCGAGTGTGGCCGTCATCTCATGGCCTTGAGCATCAAGCTTGTCATGGAGGTCTTGCACTTGGACATTGAGGTCCCTTCTTTGTACTTGAGCTCGCTCTTCATAGCGTAAGACGGTCTCATCCATCCTTGCCGTGAGGTCATGTATACTCTTGTTGACGGCTTGAGTAGCGATCCAATGTTGATGCCGCGTCATGGGTAGTTGGTTCCCTTCTCCACTAGACATGGTTACAAACTAAAACAAGAACTATGTTGTGGGGGTTAGGAAAACTACCAAAAGTGTCAAAACTTGCAAACCAAAATCGAAAAGGTGTTTCAAGTCGAGGAACAACCGATATGTATGCACACACACAAAACAAAACTCTATATGGTGTTAGGTATGGATGTGGAAAGCCAAATGGAAGAACCAAACGAAAAGTCTATTGTCAAAAGTGGGTAAGATCCAAAAGTCACAAGTCAAAGGCGGTGATCACAAAAGGTATACACAAGGTGGAACACACACGTGGGACAAAATGGGGTTAGCGCGACGGAAAATGAGCACGAACAAAATTGGTCCTAACGAAGACTACTAGCTCGGTGTCACGATAACGCAAGAGAGACCGTGGCTTGGTTGCAAAATTGAGAAGCAACAAGATTTGCGCAAGACGCCTCTCTTCTCTTTTCTCTCTTTTGCTTATAAGCTTTGGATTCTTTTGTGTATAGGTGTCACTCACACTCTTTTTTTTTGTATGCTTAGAAGCTTTCTTTTTCTCACTATGGAAGACTACTACTATCTATGTAAGTATGTCACACTTCTTTTGCCTATCTTTTCACAACGAGCTTGCTTCGTAGCTTTGCTCAACACACGCACACCCTCACGGTCGGGACGCTTGCGCAATGCTTCGCAACACTAGAAAGCCACTCTCGATAGGAAAGGTACGCAAAGGAAGCTAGGGCTACAAGTTAGGGGGCAAGTTATACCACTTGATGACGGTGGCCGACGATCTTGAACTTGCTATGGTGGAAGGTGTCAAATGAACCGCTTGGATCCTCGGGGTGCCGTCGTCGTTGTTGATGTTGCGGAAGCTTTGTGGTAGCTGAAATGGCACACAAACCGAAGTCCAAACACAAGGGGTTAGTGCCAAAACGAAAAACGAAGGATGCTGTCAAAATTTCGGCTGGCTGGAACTTCCGGTCCGAGGGGCGGAACTTCCGGTCCCGGCGGAACTTCCGTCGCAATCAGATCTGCGGGCTGTTCTTCGATTTGGGCGGAAATCCGGGCCGAAATCCTTCGAATTCGAGGAAAATTTGGCACTAGAAGCTGTGGGAAGGTGGGGGAATTGCAGATCAACACCAAAGACAAGTTTCTATTGGACCAAAACCACCAAAAACTCAACAAATCGCGAGATCCAACCAAGGCCAATTTGGGGCTATTTTTTGGGAAAAATTTTTGGAAATTTTTTTGGGCGAAATTGGTGGAATTGGGGGTTGTGGGGGTCAAATCCGTGGCAACCAAGGAGCTCTTGATACCATATGATAAGGGCTAAGCCCAAGGATGTGCCCGATCTTCACGGATTTGAAGGGATTCGTGGGGTGAGGTGGATGAACGCGATGAACACGTGGGGGATTCGCGGGGATACAACACACACACGCACACAATTCGAGTTTTCCCTCATTGGCTCGAAACACCAACTCGATAGAGGTTGCGAGAAAAGACCTTCCGGTAGAAGTCCCGCAAAGAGATCGACAAATCGAAGCTCGGGAGATCTAGAAGGGTGAAAAGACCGGAAGGTTTGATAGAAGTGCAAGCAAAAGACCAAATAGGTAGAAGTGCAAGCAAAAGATCAAACAAACGGTAGAAGTCACCAAAGAGATCTTCACGAGTCGATAAGGAGCCCGGGTGGATACAAGATCATAGATCTAGGTAGGGTTCCCACAAGGGTGAGCTAAGCTCGGGTTTAATTTCAAATCAAGTCTAATCTCAGATCTGAGCCAACTAGGCTATTTATAGTAGGGGGCAAAGGGGTAGGTTACACGCTGAAAAGTACTGTCTTTCGAGGGGCGAAGTTCCGGTCGTCTTGGGCGGAAGTTCCGGTCAGGCGGAAGGTCCCGAGGGCCGGAAGTTCCGGCCAAGTTCGGCCTAGTTCCCAAAATAGCCCATTTCCTTGCAGTAACATCCAGGGGCGTTTGGCGCAATTTCGGAATTGGGCGGAACTTGGGCGGAAGTTCCGGGCGGAAGTTCCGGTCCCTCGGCGGAAGTTGGCTGGCTCCATTTCTCTGGGCGCCGGACGGCATCGGGGGCATCTGAGGCATTTGGCGGAAGTTCCGGTCCTGGAGGGCGGAAGTTCCGTCTGGCGCTGTAGCTCCATCTTCATCATTTCCAGCCTCTCTCCATTGGCTTGGTCTCCATGGCTTGCGTCTTGGTCGATATACCTGATTGAACATAGGGTATTTGCATGAAGTAGCAAGCCATCCAAGGGGGTATCAAAGGTATATGTAGAGAGGAGCGAATTCACCTCTTGGCGTAGTGCTTGGGCTCGAGCTCGTGTCATTGGACCACGAGGAGGGCTTGTCGGTCTTGATGTAGTGTCGACCCTGGGTGGGGCTACATCAGGTAGTGGGAAGATGACGAGTGCCGTTGGAGGGTCAAATCCATAGACGATCATGAAGGGACTCCGGGATGTTGTGGAGTGCTTGGCTCTATTGTAGGCGAACTCCCCGTGTGGAAGGCATTCTTCCCATGACTTCAAATTTTTCTTCACGAGTGTGCGTAGGAGTGTTGAGAGGCTTCGATTGACCACTTCCGTTTGTCCGTCCGTTTGCGGATGCGAGGATGATGAGAACAAGAGCTTGATTCCAAACTTTGCCATGAGCGACTTCCATAGATAACTCATGAACTTGACGTCTCGATCTGACACAATGCTTGCCGGTATTCCGTGTAGGCAAACCACTTCCCTAAAAAACAATGAAGCAATGTGTGAAGCATCATCGCTCTTATGGCACGGTATGAAATGAGCCATTTTAGAGAACCTATCCACTACCACAAATATTGAGTCATGACCATGTTTTGTTCTTGGTAAGCCTAATACAAAGTCCATGCTTATATCCGACCAAGGTGCATATGGAATGGGAAAAGGCATGTAAAGACCGTAAGGGTTTGTTTTAGACTTAGCTTGTACGCATGTGGTGCAACGGTTGCATAGGCGCTCCACATCTCGCTTCATCTTCGGCCAAAAGTAATGGGTTGATAGCATCGAGAGCGTCTTGTCGCGACCAAAGTGGCCCATGAGACCACCTCCATGTGACTCTTGCAAAAGCAACTTACGAAGAGAAGACTCGGGTATGCAAATTTTGTTAGCTTTAAACAAGTAGCCATCATGCAAATAGAAATCATCAATTCCTCGGTCAACGGAACACTTTGCAAAGATGGGTCCAAAGAAAGAGTCGGAAGGGTAAAGTTCTTTGATCTCCTCAAGGCCCAAAACATGAAAATCCAAGCGAGTGAGTAAGAGATTGTTCTTGCGGGAAAGGGCATCCGCGACCACATTGTCCTTTCCCTTTTTGTATTTGATCACATAAGGGAAGGACTCAATAAATTCAACCCACTTAGCATGTCTCTTGTTCAAATTGGTTTGACTTTTCAAGTACTTCAAAGACTCATGATCCGAATGGATAACAAACTCTTTTGGCCAAAGGTAATGTTGCCAAACTTCAAGAACATGAACCAAAGCATAAAGTTCCTTGTCATAAATAGGATAGTTGAGGCATGCGCCATCCAACTTCTCACTATAGTATGCCACGGGTTTTCCATCTTGCATAAGGACTCCACCAATACCGAGACCACTCGCATCACACTCAATCTCAAAAGTTTTTGCAAAGTTTGGAAGGACGAGAAGAGGTGCTTCGGTAAGGCGTTTCTTCAATTCATCAAAAGCATTTTGTTGGGCCTTGCCCCACACAAAGGAACATTCTTTTTGGTAAGCTCATTTAAAGGGCAAGCAATGGTACTAAAATCTTTCACAAAGCGGCGGTAGAAACCGGCGAGTCCATGGAAACTTTGAACTTGCCCAACGGTGGTAGGCGTGGGCCAAATATGTATGGCGTCAACCTTCGAAGAGTCCACTTCAATGCCATTGGCGGAAACCACAAAACCAAGAAAAACCAATTTGTTTTGAGCAAAGGTGCATTTAGGAAGATTGGCATAAAGCTTCTCGTGGCGCAAGATGCATAAGACCTCTCTCACATGTTGCACATGGTCCTCGAGATTTTTGCTATAAATGAGAATATCATCAAAGTAAACAACCACGCTCTTGCCAATGAGTGGTCTCAAGATATGGTTCATAAGACGCATAAAAGTCGATGGAGCATTTGAAAGACCAAATGGCATGACGAGCCATTCATATAGACCAAGTATGGTCTTGAATGTCGTCTTCCATTCATCACCAATTGCCATGCGAATTTGGTGGTAGCCACTACACAAATCAATCTTAGAGAAAATGGTGGCACCACTCAATTCATCAAGCATGTCGTCTAAACGCGGGATGGGATGGCGGTATCGAACGGTAATGGCATTGATGGGGCGACAATCCATACACATTCGTTGCGTCTCATCCGGTTTAGGAACAAGAATCACCGGAACGGCACAAGCGCTAAGGCTTTCTCGAACGTACCCTTTAGCGAGGAGATCTTGTATTTGGTGTTGAATCTCCTTCGTATCTTCGGGGTTGTTGCGGTAGGCGGCGCGGTTTGGAAGGGGAGCGCCGGGTATGAGGTCGATGCGGTGCTCGATGCCTCGAAGCGGTGGTAGTCCATGAGGTAGCTCATCGGGGAAGACGTCTTGAAACTCCTTCAAAAGAGACAACAAAGACGAAGGAATGTTGGTTAAGTCGTTAGTCTCCAAAGATGGTCCCTTGCAAGTGAGCACATAGTGCAAGGTGGTGGATGGGTTTTCTTGCACTTCTCTCCACTCGCTTTTGGTGGCTAGGAGGACGCTCTTTCGCTCACTAATGTATGGCTTGTGGCGCTCGCTCTCCTTTTGGTGGGTCGCTCCCTCTCCTCTTAACTCACTATGGTGGTTGTGTTGTTGTGCCCTCGCTAAAGCCTTCGCATTGTCCGCGATGATTTGGCTAGGAGTCATTGGGCGAAGCTCAAACTTCTTATCCTTGACCGTGAAGGTGTATGCATTGGAGTATCCGTCGTGTATAGCCTTTTTGTCAAATTGCCACGGGCGGCCAAGCAACATGTGGCACACCGTCATGGGCACCACGTCACACTCAATAGTATCTTCATAGGGGCCAATCTTGAAGTTGACGGTGACGGTATGTTGTATCTTGACGTTGCCCTTGTCACTTAACCATTGGACATGGTATGGATGAGGATGCTTGCGAAGTGTGAGGTTGAGCTTCTCACACAACTCGGTGCTTGCTAAGTTGTGGAAACTTCCGCCGTCGATGATGACCTTGATTGACTTGCCACCAATACCGGCGCGGGTTTGGAAGATGTTGCATCTTTGGTCTTCCATAGCTTGGGGTTGAGTTGTTAGCACCCTTGTGACCACAAGTGAAGGGCTTGGGTCGTGTATGCATAAGAGAGGGTCTTCTCCACTTTCTTCATCATAATCTTCTTCATTGGCGACGGCGGCTTGTACAAGTGCTTCATATTCACCTTCACTTAGCGTCTCTATGTCGCCATTCTCCATAGTGATCATGACCTTGGTATTCTTGCACTCGAAGGACTTGTGGCCTTGTGTGCCACACTTGAAGCAAGTGACATTGGAGGGTCCCGTAGAGGCCTTTGAGGAGGCGGTGGAGGTCACCGTTTGCTTCATGCGACTTTGGATAGTCGGTTGCTTGGATGTTGTAGATGAAACGGAGGGCTTGACACTTGTTGTAGGAGTGGGTGTAGCTAGCTTGGAGGCGAAGTATTGCTTGGACTTGGAGTAATTGATGTCCTCATTCACTTGGCGCTCGGCCTTGGACGCTTGGTGAACCAACTCAACCATGTTGGAGTATTGTTGGAACTCCACAATCCTCTTGATGGGGTACTTGAGGCCATTGAAGAACCTAGCAATCGTTTGGTTATCGGACTCTTGGATGTTTGCTCGCATCATAGTTAACTCCATTTCCTTGTAGAACTCCTCAACGGTCTTCGTGCCTTGCTTCAACTTTTGGAGTTTGTTGAAGAGATCGGTCTTGTAGTGTGTTGATACAAAACGAGCTTGCATCTCCTCCTTCATCTCTTCCCAAGTGTCAATTGGAGGCTCACCCTTTTCTTCCCTTAGAGTGACTACTTGTTCCCACCAAGTGTTGGCGTAATCTTCAAACTCAAGAGACGCCATGGCCACTTTCTTGGCACCGGAGTAGTTGTGGATGCGGAAGATCTTGTCAACCTTGAGTGCCCATGAGAGGTAGGCCTCGGCATCGTCTTCACCCTTGAACTTGGGCATGTTGAACTTGAGCTTGCCATACATGTTCTCTTCATCTTCCAAATTCCTTCGGCGAGGACGGAAGCCTTCATCTCTTGCGGCTTGAGGTGGTGGAGGAGGTCTTGCACGGCCAACCATAGCATTGGGTTGGTGTTGAAGTTGAACACTAGCTTCACTTGGTTCACGATGATGGTGTTGTCGAAGATCTTGGCGAGGTTGGTGACGACGTTCATTGATGGCTCTCTCATCTTGTGCATTTGCCGGTTCTCCTCTCCCATGTTGGTTATGGCGAGGATGATTCCGAAGATCACGCCTCGGTGGATCTTGATGACCTTGGTCTTGAGCATCAACATATGGCTCACGATGAGGTGCCGGTTCCATGTTGTGGAGGACGTTGTCGTGGGGTTGGTCGTCACGCCCATGGTGGGCGTGGCGATCATGTTGATGGCGAGCTTGTTGTAGTACTTCTTCTTGCGGAGGACGTTCATGAGGACGAGCATGGCGATGAAACTCTCCACGTCTAGAGTTTGAGCGTGAGTCTTCATGTCGATCATGATGTCGATGAGGACGATGATGTTCTCCATGCCTTGAGATGGAGCTAGATGAAGTATGACGATCATGAGAGGAAGAATCGTACGTCGAGCTTGATGATGAGGAAGTAGAGCGATGTCGGTGTCGGCGACCCAAGTTGTTGATGGCGTGCTCGAGACTATCCACGCGCCGCTCCATGTTTGCATCATTGGCCGTCACTTAGCCATGCAAGTTGTCCGTAGCTTCACGAAGTAGAGATATATCTTGGTTCACTTGGGAGAAGTTGTGTGCCACTTCGTCATATTTTTCATCGATGCGTGTCTCAAACAAGGTGAGTTGTTCCTTGAACTCTTGGCGTTGCGCCCATAGATTGCGTTGGGTAGCCAACCTCTTGGTGTTGCGTAGAACTTCATCCTCCTTTGCTTGGTCTCCGTGCCTATCCATGATAGCAAGACAATAACTATGTTGTGTATGTTAGTGGAAGAAAACTAACTCGCACTCTTACCTTGGTGTGATAGGATTGAGGCGATCAACCGAACCGAGAGCAAAACCAATTGTATCGGGTACACACACAAAGCCACACGCAAAAGCTAGCAAATATGGTGTTATGTGAGTATGGTGGAAAGCCAAAAGATGAAATCCAAAATTGAGTATGTTGTTAAAAGTGTGTAAGGTCGAAAAATCAACTGTCAAAAGTGGAGATCACTATAAACACGGAAAAGATGTGGAACTCACACGCGAGATGAGCGGGGTTAGTGCAACCAAGGAACGAGCGGAAAAAGTTAGAACCTATATGCAAGGTGGTGCTCGGTGTCACACTAACACAAGAAGAGATCAAAGCTAGGTTGCATAGAGATGAAACACCAAGATTCGCACGAGGTATCTCTTCTCTATCTCTCTCGCTTGCTTAAAAGCTTTTCAACTCTTTTTGTATCGGTGGCACTTGCACTTTTCTTTTTCTTCTTTTTTTTCACTAGCACACTATGCTCTTACGCTTTTGCTTGCCACCCCCGAGCTCTACTTATGAGCTTTACTCAACACAATGCACACCCTCACGGTCGGGACCTCGTGCGATGTTTCGCAACACTCGAAAAGCTTCGCTCGTGGGATAGATCGCAAAAAGAAGAGGGCTACAAGGGTAATGCAAGTTATACCTAAGATGTGTAGGCGGTGATGAACACGCAACTTGCGATGATGGTGGTGGTGGTGGTCGGTGGTGGTGTTAGAAGTGGCACCCGGTCAGGGGTCCGCTTGGACCGGGCCTGGCGCCGGCTTCTCCGGTCTGGCGGCCGGTCGGCCGGGGGCTGGGCCGGCTTGTCCGGTCTGGGGGCCGGTCAACCGGTTTCTCAACCGGCTGCTCGTGTTTCTCTCTCTTGTTCGTCCCCAAACCAAAACCAAAGGATCAAATCGAAAGGAAACGAAGGAATTGGGGGCTAAAAGGTGGGGGAAATAGTAGATCAACACTAGGAACACCAAATCCACGGATCAAAACCACTCAAAACTCAACAAAATCGTAGATCCATCCAAAGGCAAATTAGGGCTATTTTTGGGGAATTTTTTGGGAAATTTTCTAGGGACGAAATTGGGTGGGTGGGGGGTCAAAATCGCGGTAACCAAGAGCTGCTGATACCATATGATGAGGTCTAAGACCTAGTTTGTGGCCCGATCTCGCGATTGACCCAAATCCAAAGGGGAAAAGAGGGAGGGGATGAAGAACACGAAGAACAAACCCACGCACACCAACCCGATACAATCGAATCTTACCCTCGTGGCTCGATGGACCACGCCAATAGAATCCACCCGGAAGAGACACGAGGTAGAATTCCGAGAGGAGAGATTGGTGTTGGAGACGGAGACCGATGAGCGAGAGAGAGTGGGGGCACTTGAATCTCACTCACAAATATCCAAATCCTCAACAAGAGTAGCCTTGATTACAAAGGGGATCTAACCCTAGGGAGACAAAGCTCAAAAGTAGTTTTAAGCTCAGATTTAGTCTAAAGAGGTAAAAGGGGCGTCCTGGGTCCTTATATAGGTCTACAAGGCGACACATGGCGAAAAGGTACGGAGTACACGACTTAAGCAGTTTTAACAAGGCGATTCGACGAATCCGGTCAGGAGCCCGGTCAGACCGGCCCTGGGACCAGGGCGTCCGGTCCAGACCGGGTCCTAGACCGGAGGGTGACCGGAGGGGGTCCCGGAGGCGCAGTAACGCGCCCGGTTGGTGTCAGCGGAGAGCCCGGTTTGGACCGGGCAGCCCGGTCAGGGGGCCGGTCGGACCGGGTCCTGGGCCGGCTGGCTCCCTCCCTTCCTTGGCGCGCTTCGCATGACGTCGGGTCCAGCTCCACGTCCTTCTTCACGTTCATCTCCATGTCCAGCTGCTCCTCTCCTTCTCTTGACCATGGTGTGTCATCCTCTCCGGGGTCTTGATGCTCCACGTACCTAATAACACAAAGTGTGTCGGCATGAGGTAGCATTCCATCCAATGGGGTACCGAGATCGAGGGTAGTGAGGAGCGAGTTAACCTTATCATGTAGCGCGTTAGCTCGAGCCCGTGTCATTGGTCCACTTGGGGGACTTGTTGGTCTTGGTGTAGTGTCGTCGGTGAGCGGGGCTACATCACTACGAGCGTGCAAGAAACGACGGGGTTACAAGGCACTCACGGCTTCCCCAAAAGTAATATCATAACATATGACCACAAAGAAATAAGCTTGCACGCCCGGGAGAAACAAAACGTTCAAACTAATTGTGGCCACTAGACAAAGCTGTAGATTCCGGCAGTGGTCGAGGGGAGACCCGGTAAGCATACCCACGTGTGGTTAGAGCGCTCAGTCTCGGAACAGATAACAAGAACTCGGGTCCTAAGTTATTTAGGAAACACAAGTGAGCCGTCATAAAACGATCAGCTGACCCACCGATGCCTCCGCTAAGCAACTACTAACAGATATATCCATAAACCATGTGTCATGATCCCCCAACAGATAACCCGATAAGATAGCGATAACGGTAACAAGATATAAACGGCACTAGCATGCACTACGACTCGCAAGGCAGACCCGATAACCAAACAACAGCTGTAGGAGGTTGGTGGAGGCAATATGGGTTGCTTGAGGTAACAAGTGGATGGGACACATGACAAGAACGCAACTCAAGGCTAGCATAAGGGAGAAGCCAAAATAAAATAGGTGAGCGACTCCTGTAGAGACAGGAGTTTAGGAAATGCTTGCCTGTTAAAGGTTGTTGAGGAACATCCGGAGAACTCGTCGTATCTCACCGCACCACTTCGCGATCCTATCCGTGAAGAAGCAAATGCTGGACAAACAACGCATGCAAGTGTTACTACTATGGATAAAGAACCGGCATGATCAAGATGATATGCATGACATGGCAAGGATGATGCGGTGCAACTTACCCAATTTAAGCGGAGTCGAAACCCCGGACAAACAATTCTTACGTTCTCGTTACTTTACTACCCCGCAAAATTAAATGTTGTTAGCATGGCAAAACATGGCATGGGTGTGCTACGCAAATTTAAATGGAACCGGGATAAGAGATAAGCAATCCCGCACAATTCCATATTTAATTAGGTGATTCGCTATTTACCCGAACCCACAAGATATGCGATGCAATGCGACACATGTTGATATGATGAATGCAACAAGTTATAGATGGCACATTTAGAAAATAGGTATAGGTTTAGGGTCGGGGTCTCACCGAACAAAGGGGTTCGCCGAATTCGGGTTCGGAGAGGAGGAACATGAAGCGGAGTCTCGGACTTTGAATCCGAGAAGGAGAACTTGGGGTTCCGTCTTCAGTGTCGGTGGCGGACTCGAAATGACGCCGATGGTCTTCGGTTAGCAACGGGTTGATTCTTGTCCACCGAGAGGGTTCGAAGATCTTGGCGATGAAGGAAGAACATGAGGGACCAAACAAGCTCGTGTAGCACTTGGAGCTCTGAGACGATGTGCTCTTCGCGGGCGACGACGGACACGAACCAGAAGCAAAACGAACACATGCATGTGCAAAAACAGTAGCACAACACCACTGCATGGGCACAGGCAACACGAACCACGGCTCACAACCGTAAGGATGGACGGTGTCGCGCAGGTCATGGTGTCAGCGGAGTGCTGGAGGTAGACGCCAAGCACGGGAGAGGAGGCGCCAGGGACGTCCTTGTGGCGAACTTGGTCAACGAAGACGGAGGCCGGGGCCTTGGCGTCGCGGATGCGCGTACGGAGCGCCAGGAGGTCGAGATCGAGGCCATCCGGTTCGCATAGCGATGCAGGGATGCCGCGGTTTAGTACGAGGAAGGGGCTTTGCCGGCGGTTGGAGAACGCGGGGGGAGGCGGGCGGGCTCGCGCGGCGCGCGAGAGGAGGAGACACGACCAGGCGGCTGCGGGGAGGCGGTGTAAGATGGCGTCGGGTTTGAGGCTAGGCGAAGAAGGCGGGGGTCGCGTCGGGCGCGAGGGCGGTGCGGGGTCGCGGAGGATGCCGGTGGCGAAGAGGAGGCGGAGCAGGCATGCGGGTCGGCCGATGGTGGCTGGGAGCGAGCGGGGCTGCGGCTGCAAAAACGCCGAGTTGGATGGGTGGCCGGTTAGGGTTTCCTTGCAGTAACTCAGGGGAAAAGAGAAAGGCCGGCGGCGGGGGTGTGGCTGCAAAAACGCCGAGGTGGATGGGTGGCCGGTAGGGTTTCTCGGAAGGCCCAGTGGGCCTAGGTTGGGCCGGGACAGGGCTGCCGGCTGGGCTAGATTTTGGGCCTGGCCGGTTGGAGGCTCTCCTCCCTTTTTATTTTAAAACTGTTTTTGTTTTGTTTTGTTTTAAAACCATTTTCATATAGATTTTGGCAACGAAATAAATAGAGAGAGGAGAGGTATAATTTGAAACAAAAAGATGGAACAGTACTAGAAATAAAGTAGGGTTTAATAAAATATTTTTGAGGTTGAAAATATATGCATGATCCCATGATGACTTGGAACGATAAGGAAAAACAAGCAGCATTGAAAAATCTAATGTTAGGGTTTTTCCGGGTCGTTACAAACGACACCACTAACAAGGAACCTCGCCCCGAGGTTCCACGTCAAGCCAAGGGGAAGTTGGTTAAACTATCGAGTCTTCATGTACCATGTTGACAAACACCCGACCTCGAGGTGGAACCTTCTTGTGGCGAAGTGTTGATCTTCTCGACACCACGAACAAGAATTGTTGCTCCATGTAGAACGGTTGACACCACTAACAAGAAGTCGTTGTTCCGCTGTTGATGATGCACTTCCGTCGGGATCCTCCGAAGATCGCATCGTCCGTCGAGAAGCAGTCACATGTGAGACCAAGGTGGAGATGTCGTCGGCATCCTCGAGGCGCAGCCACCCTTCTTCGAGCCAGCGTCGACTCAAGGTATGAATCCATGTGCTGTCGCGCCCCTTCTGCCGATGAAGTGGGGTGCCTTAGATAAATTGTTCTTCTCTTACGATTATTTCGAGCCGAATTTGTGTGTTCTTTCTCTAAATATATTGCTTGAAAAGCTTACCAAGTTACTTAAATTCACTTCGTTCTTAAACTTGCGTGCTAATTTTGTTATTTTTGCTGACAGTGGTGCGCGCGAGGAGATTTATTTGTGGGTGTGCTGAGCTGTTAGACCTAAGCCGAAATCCTGAGCTAAACAAGGCCTCGGCTTAACACATAAAAAGGTGTTCAATCTCGCCCACGATGTCCTCTTCTTTCATCTTCCTTTATTGGAACTTGTTTTGCGGACGAGGAAAGTGACACGTTGTTGCCTGCCAAAGCCCACCGGCGAGCAGTGGTTAAGCAACACGAAGAGCCGGGAGGCTTCCAAGGCGGCAGCGGGCCCTGGTCCCTCGACGTCGTCCCGCAAATGCTCCGGCACACGACCTGGCGGTTGCAAGGGCGTGCCACCTGACCTATACCTGGCCAGGAAGGTGTGGATTGCTTCGATTAGTTCCCTGCATGGCAGACACGTAAACATTAAATACGAGCCCTATCGGCTCTCAGGTTGCCCTGTGGATCGGCTCAAAGAGCCGATCGCCCCATGGTTCATGTTGGATTTTCAATGACATGGGGATCCTGCTTGATCATAACAAAGCTAAACCAATCTACGACAGTTTAGGGTTTTCACCGTATGATCGGAACATCCTACGCGTAGTTGAGCCTAATAGACACGAAAGATAACGGAAAGCTAACCCTAAAAGAGGCCTAAAAACCAACATAACGTTAATTCCCGGAACATCCCTCTTAGGACTAGCAAACCATACCTAACGCACTACCGGATCGTTCAACCCGTTTGCAAGGCCTAACCATACAGATATTAAACTAATCCTTGATGAACAAGGAGCACCTATAACAGATCGGATCTACTAAGTAACGAACAAGCAAGATGCTGCCCTTACACCTAGATAGGTGTAAGGGCAGCTAGATGTTGAGGGACGGCATAGCTAAGCAGATATATGCAAGAAAAGCATCTACGCAAGCCCCAAAACACCTATGGTAAATAGTGCTACTCGCCATCAACAACGCTTCAGTACGAGCAACACAAGGTAAACGAATAAACGTAATGCTGCCTAGATCGCAAGATGCGATCTAGGCAGCATGGTGCTTACCCGGGAGAAACCCTCGAAAGAAGGGGTGGCGATGCGCCTGATTTGTGTTTGTTGTGAACGTGATTGTCCTCTTTTTCCGATAACCCTAGATACATATTTATAGTCCAAGGGACTTTCTAATTTGGACGTGCACCTAACCGTGCACGAGTTAAACTCTATCTTTTAATCTAAATACAATGCAATCTACTAATATTACAGATACACGGGCAATTAAGCCCAAACTCTTCGTGCAAGGCCGCTTCAAAGATGCTCCACATGTATATCCTTCAAGCCCATCTTCACTTACGGCCCATCTCCGATTTGGCCAAAATCCGGTGATAACACATGCCCCCTGTTTTTGGTAATGATAATTTCAAAACCACTCTGTTTTTCCTTCGAGGGGTCATGTCGTGGCAGAGCAGAACCGTCGCAGTATTTTCTCATCATGACGACTTGCCTTCCCAACTTCTCTGCACGATTTGACAGTTTGGCACCATCCTCGAAAACTGCTTAAGCATTAAATCTCTGCTATATCCCCTTTTATTTAGCCACTTCTTGCAGTTCCCTTCTTCATCCCCTTCGCACTAGCACTCCAAAAGCCCTCCTCTGCCACCATGTCTTCTTCTTCTTCCTCCTCTGCTGCATCAAGCCTCTCTGTCCAATCCTCCCCCCTCCGAGAGCCGACGCCAGAGTGGGACCCGCAAGAGGCCCACGCGGCCAACATCCGCCGCGCCATAGCCGACGGGGACGAGTCGAGCCACGACTCCTCCGTCTGGTCCGAAGATGACCAGTCCTTGACGGACGGGGAGAGCGACCTCCGCTTCCTCGCCATTGGGGAATCGGAGGAGGAGAGCGACGACGATCGCTACTCCTGGGACGGTTTCTCCTCCGCCGAGGAGGTGAAGGAAGAAGAAGAGGAGGAGGACAACACCTCCTCCGACGAGCCGCCGGCCAAGCGCTTCTGCCCTTGGCCGGGCAACCTTAGTGACTTCGACAGCGACGAAGACGACGCTGGCGAGGAAGACGAGGACAACGAGGGTCCTCCAGGTGGTCGCGGCAGCAGCGACGACGAGCCCGCCGAAAGCGCCGACAGCGGCGACGACGGCGATGACGAGGGCAACAATGGCCCCTAGATAGGATCCTAGAATAGGATCAGTAGTAGTAGGAGGGACAATGCATCCCCCTAGGCCTTCCTTTTGAGAGCAATCAGCTCTTTTCGTGTAAGAAATCTGATTATCAATGAAGAAATTTCCCCAATTTGACTCTGCCGATTCCTTGCAAATTGATTTAGCCGATTCTCCCTTGTGTTGATCTTGCCGATTGTCACCTTGGTTGATGCTCAATGAGCCGATGGCAATGCATCAGTTTTGTACAATGAATTGTAAGACAGGTCAATCCAGTCGCCCCCTCACATGGTAACTTACAATCCTTGAAATTCAGATCCAACTTTCAATCGAACAGGTCCAGCACACAGCCTTGAGACCCCTAGATCTTTGGACTTCAAATCATCTGATCGTGCTGTTTGACCTGACGGCAAAACTCCTGAATTAACGCCTCCAGGAATGCTTTTAGGACCATAGCTGAAACAACTTGACGTGGAAGCTGACACACCTGTATAACAGGTACCGTTTGCTCACAACTTTCCATGTGACGCTCTGTTTTCTCGTAGCAACAAACTGGCCCAGAGCCTATCAACGATAACGGCTCCTTCTTCAAACTCCTCCCATCAACTCTGGTGGTTCTCTTCTACAAGAATTCACCATCTTTCAGTATGGTTGTGATGCAGAGACAGCCGATTTCAACGCAACCGGCTTCAAAAGCAAAGAATCTTCAGGGTTAGCTGCCCCCCGAGCCTTAGTCAAGGCGAGAATATCAGTGAAACAGGTGGCTGCCAGGAAAACTTTGAAGGGCAAGAACCCTGTGCCGGCTCGAAAAAGGATACTGAAGATAACATCAGCGAGAACATGCAATCCAACCGACGAAGCTCCAGCTTGGGCACCTCTGGGGACACCATCATATAAAACTAGCCAGATGTGTCACCATCGGCTTCGAGGAGCAGGACCCTTCTCTCCACCAAGAAGCTTTTCATGCCGTGCACTTTAACTCCTGGCCAACCCTGGCTCGTGAGGCCTGATCAGTGGCAGCTTAAACTCTGTTTCTCTAAGTCGATGTCCGAGCATCGGCTGTGCCGAATTTTTTGTATTTTCGATTTTTTATTAGCCGATCGATTCATGAATCGGCTCCGCTGGGTACATACTTCATGGTGTCTTGTACCTTCTCCGTGTGTATGCCCCCGAGCCGAATCCTTCAAGTGATTGAAGATATCGGCTTTTCAGCCAATTCAGGCTTGTCTCACAAATCACCATGTTAAAAACATGGCAACTAGCAAATGTGGTGAGACTGATTTTAGCCGATTGCTGGAGTCGGCTTCCCTTGCAGTTGGTGATCCAACTTATTTGTTGATAAATGTTGGCCATGGCTTATCCCCAGGACCAATTTCGATCTCTTCTAGTCCACCAGCTGCTGTAAACCCATATCTCAGCTTTCCATTGCCTGCCAAATCAATGATGAACACCGGCAGAAGGTATGGTGAGGATGATTTTGGCCGATCGCTAGAATCGGCCTCCTTTCCCATTGCAATGTTTACTGAGAGTTTACAACTTCCTGGCTCCCTGCTATGACAACGTGGCCTGTTTGAAGTGAGACCCTTGTTTCCTATTTTTTGGGGCCGATCGCAGGGATCGGCCTTGCCACGTACGTCCGTAGACTCGGATCTTGCTACTCTGTCAGGCCAGTGGATAAGACCAGCCTTAACCCGTTTTTTGTAGCTTCGATGCGCTCGCAGTCGTTCAGATTGATTCCAGAGAGCGGCTCTTGGTTGTTTGCTTCCCAGATGTTCATGGCAGCCAAAGAGATATCAACTGAATCATCTGCATGAACAACCTCCACTTCATCTCCATCCCATTGTATGATGCACTGATGCATTGTGGATGGAATGCAACAGTTAGCGTGGATCCAATCCCTTCCTAACAGCACAACATAAGTGCTCTTGCTGTCGACGATGAAGAAGGACGTGGGGATGGTCTTTCGGCCGACAGTTAAGTCCACGTTCAGAACACCCTTGGCTTCTGACGGTTGGCCGTTGAAGTCGCTTAGCGTGACGTTGGTCTTGATCAGATCTTCATTGGAACGTCCCAAATGTCGTAACATGGAGTACGGCATTATGTTGACTGCTGCTCCCGTGTCAACCAGCATCTTGCTAATAGGCTGCCCATTGATATAACCCTTTAGGTATAGGGCCTTGAGATGCCTGTAGCTCTTTTCTTTTGGCTTCTCGAAGATAACTGGTCGTGGACCGCAATCAAACTGCGCCACTGATACCTCTTCATCTCTCGGAGCACAAAACTCTGACGGGAGAACGAACACCATGTTTGTATCAGCCGATGTCCCTGCATCGGCTTTTGTCTGCTTGGGTCGCCACACTTTCTTTGGTGGGCGAGCCTCTGTCTCCAGCGTTTGCTGAATTTTCACGGCCAGATCAGGCCGTGCCTTCCTCAACGTGTACAGGTACTGCGCCTCGGCTTCTTCCAAGTTCCTTAGCCGCTGCACTCTGCGCTTTTGGGAGTGGCTGAGCCCATCAGGACACCACCTTGGTAGGTGATATCTATCTTCTTCTTCGACTCGTCGAAGTCTTCATCGAGATGACTCAGCTCGTTTGCTCTGAGGTGGGAGAGGTCCTAGTCGCTCGAACACGAGACTTCATTTGTTCCCCTCCTCTTCTGTTTGCATTCTGGCAGTTCTCGATTGTAGGCAATCGGCTCATTCCGAGTCCCAGCAATGTTTGAAGAAAGGACAGTTCCAGTGCCTATACACGTCCTCTCGTTCTCTTGACCTCCCTCTAGCGTGACGCTCATACCCTTCGTGTCGACGGTATTTCCCGTTGTCTGCATCAGACCGACGATATCTATCATCATCCTCGTCGTAGCGCCGACGTCGGTCGTACTGCTGCTCATACTTGTTGAGGAGATGTGCGGAGAGTGGTCGTTGGTACCGGACGCTTATCACCTCTTTCTCAGTTAAATACCGTCTGTCATCTTGGGGCCGGTCGCGTGGATCGGCCTCCTTCTTATCCTTGCCACGAGAGTGACTACTCTCTGGCTTATCACCTTCATAGCGATCCGCAAACCCTGCCATATTGATACCAAACGAGAAACCTGGCTCGCGTCCTATGCACTGGCTGAGATCGACCATGTTGACTTCCGGAAACGGCTGCGTGTCAACTCTCATGGCAAACTGACCGAATAGCAATCGGCCTTGCTCTATCGCCATCTGAATCTGTCCGCGAAGGACTTTGCAGTCGTTGGTGGCATGGGTGAACGTGTGATGCCACTTGCAGTATGGCTTGCCGTTCATCTCTTGTGGCGTGGGGATTTTGTGACCTTCGGGTAACTTCAGCTGTTTCTCCTTCAGCAGCAAATCAAAAATCTGCTCCGTTTTGCTCAAATCGAAGTCGAACCCCTTTGCAGGCCCTGGTTGTTTCACCCACTTGCAGGACACGGGTTTTGCCCCCGAGTCCACTCCGCTACGGCGACCTCCTGATCTCCTTCGAAATCTTCATCTTCGTCTGTCTCGATCAGGGCGACGCGCTTGTATTTGTCCTGGTACAATTCTGGATGGCGCTGTTCATATGCAGTCAACTTCTGAACCATGTGCGCCAGTGAACTGTACTCTGCTTGGAAGGTCAGATCTTTGAGCGGCGCTGATAATCCTGCTACCGCCAGCTCGACTGCTTCTTCTCAGTTAGGCGAACCGAATAACATCGGTTCCTGACGGTCCTGAACCTCTGGATGTACTCAGATACCGTCTCTCCTCGTCTCTGCCGAACTTGGGTCAGATCGGCAAGGCTAGCTTCCGTGGCTTCTGAATGGTATTGTTCATGGAATTGCTCTTCCAGCTGCTTCCACGTCCGAACCGAGTTTGGTAGCAACGAGGTGTACCACCCAAAGGCTGGACCCGTGAGAGACTGCGAGAAGAACCTCACGCGTAGCTCATCTGAAGCTGAGACCATGCCCAACTGTGCCAAGTATCGGCTCACGTGCTCGATCGAGCTGGTTCCTTCTGATCCACTGAATTTTGTGAAGTCAGGGAGCCGATACTTAGGTGGCAGCGGGATCAGGTCGTAGTCGTTGGGATACGGCTTGGAATAGCCGATCATCCTCTTCTTCGGCAATATGCCGAACTTGTCTCTCATGATGGCGGTGATCTCATCCACCGTAGGAGCTGCAGAAGCCGATCGTTCATGACTTGTACTGGTGGCATATTTAGTTAGCCACGCCTGTTTCTCAGCATCCGCTCCAGAACTGCTTCTGCTCCAGCGACTCCTCCTGCCGTGGCAGTCCTTCCTGCTGTAACCTGGGTCATCCAGTTGTTGCAGTCCGGCACGTATGTGCACACGTATCCATGTGGAACTTCCTTGGGCGGCTCATACAGGAATTGGTAGTCGTCAGGATCACCTCCAACCTTGTAGACAACGTACGCCGGTGAACCTTGTTGCTGTGGAGCTGCAAACGTGTGTTGCAGTGGTGGCCTTGTGTAGAGCGGTACCTCCCCTTGGTGAGTTCCTAGAGCAGGACCTGACGGAGAGTACTTGTGCTTCGTGACTTCTTGCACCACATTGAGCGCGACACGCTCTAGAGTATTCACCAAGCTCTCAGCATGCCGATGAAGAGAGTGAGCAACGGCATAGTTGACTTCCTGTCGCAGGGCTCTGGTACGTTCATCCGAAGGGAGAGATAGATCTAGTCCATCTAGCGCGCCTTCGGGTTGGAACCCTTTGAACTTGATCCCGTGCGAACGGGTTTTCTCGAAAGCGCCGATGAGATCGGCTTCCAGGATGACCTTGAGCTCGTCATATCTCTTCTTATGCTCAGGAGGCAGATCCTCATACTTGACTGGTTCTCCCGCAATCTGAGGTGCAGATGACGACATGGTTGTTGCGGAAGATTGTCCCGATGTCCCACCGGGCGTGCCAGAATGTGTTGCCTACCAAAGCCCACCGGCGAGTGGTTAAGCAACACGAAGAGCCGGAGCCTTCCAAGGCGGCGCGCCCTGGTCCCTCGACGTCGTCCCGCAAATGCTCCGACACACGAGCGGCTGCAGGGCGTGCCACGACCTATACCGGCCAGGAAGGTGTGGATTGCTTCGATTAGTTCCTGCATGGCAGACACGTAAACATTAAATACGAGCCCTATCGGCTCTCAGGTTGCCCTGTGGATCGGCTCAAAGAGCCGATCGCCCCATGGTTCATGTTGGATTTTCAATGACATGGGGATCCTGCTTGATCACAACAAAGCTAAACCAATCTACGACAGTTTAGGGTTTTCACCGTATGATCGGAACATCCTACGCGTAGTTGAGCCTAATAGACACGAAAGATAACGGAAAGCTAACCCTAAAAGAGGCCTAAAAACCAACATAACGTTAATTCCCGGAACATCCCTCTTAGGACTAGCAAACCATACCTAACGCACTACCGGATCGTTCAACCCGTTTGCAAGGCCTAACCATACGGATATTAAACTAATCCTTGATGAACAAGGAGCACCTATAACAGATCGGATCTACTAAGTAACGAACAAGCAAGATGCTGCCCTTACACCTAGATAGGTGTAAGGGCAGCTAGATGTTGAGGGACGGCATAGCTAAGCAGATATATGCAAGAAAAGCATCTACGCAAGCCCCAAAACACCTATGGTAAATAGTGCTACTCGCCATCAACAACGCTTCAGTACGAGCAACACAAGGTAAACGAATAAACGTAAAAGATGCGATCTAGGCAGCATGGTGCTTACCCGGGAGAAACCCTCGAAAGAAGGGGTGGCGATGCGCCTGATTTGTGTTTGTTGTGAACGTGATTGTCCTCTTTTCCGATAACCCTAGATACATATTTATAGTCCAAGGGACTTTCTAATTTGGACGTGCACCTAACCGTGCACGAGTTAAACTCTATCTTTTAATCTAAATACAATGCGATCTACTATATTACAGATACACGGGCAATTAAGCCCAAACTCTTCGTGCAAGGCCGCTTCAAAGATGCTCCACGTGTATATCCTTCAAGCCCATCTTCACTTACGGCCCATCTCCTGATTTGGCCAAAATCCGGTGATAACACACGTGTAATGTGAGAAAAACCCTCTTAGCCAAAATCAGCTACGAGCAAGATTTTCTATATTGTAGATGCCCCAATTGACTCTCATCCCCAATGTAGTTTTTTTATGTCAGTATAGACTTCTTTACTGGATGTATACTATCGTACATGGCATGCATTTGCCTAATGAGCAGCATTGTATAGCCATTCTAGCCAACCCGATCGATCTGACAAGCTTCATGCACGAGATGCCATGTTTAATTTACTCCCTCGCTCCGATCCATATTTCTTGGTGCTAAAATGAATGTGAATCGGAGGGAGTACTTTTCTTAGATAGTACTATATCAATTCAAAAAAAGTACTACTTCATCACAAATGCATCAAAAGTGACGACGGTGCTCCTCGGCAATGCCCACCTTTAGGGGCTTAGGGTTGACGGAATCCTGCAGGCTGACACGAGACATCGGATACCAAACAGACAGGAGAGTGATTTACCCAGGTTCAGGACCCTCGATGAGGTAAAACCCTTACTTCCTGCTTGTTTGATCTTGATTATCGAATATACCGGGTTAGAATGGGATAGCCGAAGGCTATGGTTATGATCTCGTCGAGAGGCTAAGATTTCAAGGACCTAGCTCTAGACTTGCGATGAATCTACCTGTTGTGGTTGTGTCCCGACAGACCCTCTCCTGGCCCTTATATTGCAGGCCAGGTCTTGAGAGTTCTGTCCGGGTACGGCTAGGTTATAAAGAGTTTAACTTCTAATCTTTCCTTGTTTAACATCTTCTTGCCTTGTTCGTCAAGAATCCTTCTTCGGGTGAATTCTCTTCTTTGGAACTGACTTATTGGCCCACCTTGGTTGGTGGGTGACCTTCATGGGCCCCTGGTTGGGCCATAGGAGGTAGCATAATGGTGGTTACCCGAAGGGTAATGCCCACATCAGTAGCCCCCGAGTGACTTGCCAAAGTAAAGCTTCGGGCAGGGACTAGAATTGCCTTCTATCGAATGTCCACAGTTGCCAAAAAGACTTGATCCTTTTTACTATTCTGAAATTGAAAGCACATTTTTATCGGGTGCGCGTCCAGCGCTCCCGATGGGAGTAGCCCCCGATTCTAGGCACGGATGCTTGCAACCGTGTGTAGACTCAAGTTGTACTACTCGAAGGTTCTGTTGCCGATGTTTTTCTTCAAGTTGTCGTAATCGTCCGATATCTTTTTCTATATCGGGTCCTTCAAAACTTCGAATGTAAGATGATAGTACATAAGGGATTGGAGCAACGTGCCCAGTTTTACTCGATAAATCGATACTGGTTAACTGTCGATGGCATAACAACGTTACCGTACTCAGAGTTAAGTCCCCGGGCTTGATCCTGGATCTCTTGAAATCTTCGGGTCCATATTCCTTTGTTTTCAATAGTTTTATCGGGTGCGCGTCCAGCGCTCCCGATGGGAGTATCCCCCGAGTCTAGGGACGGATGCTTGCAACCGTGCGTAGACTCAAGTCAATCAACTCGATTTTACAGATTCCTTCGGATGCTACATCTCGAGTCGATACTTTTGGTGACATCATCAGTGACGTGGCCTCTGCGAAGGCTTGATTGACAAGACGTGATTTAACGGGCCCACTCTACCTCTGCGCGGTCAATTAGGAAATGACTGATCCTTGCGTTGTGACCGAGGCGCCTCCTCGACTTCCATGGATAGTGGGGGTAAATGTCCTTTGGCATGACGGGTTTGATGACACGTGGTGACCTAATCGCCGGTCCTCCAGTTCAATCCGTTGGTAACTCCCCTTCTATAAAGGAAAATACAGATTTACTTCCCCTGTTCTTCTCTTTCATCGCTTTCTTCGGTTTGATGACACGTGGTGACCTAATCGCCGGTCCTCCAGTTCAATCCGTTGGTAACTCCCCTTCTATAAAGGAAAATACATATTTACTTCCCCTGTTCTTCTCTTTCATCGCTTTCTTCCTCCTCACAACTACTGCGCCGTCGCCACCGCTGTTCTTCAATCCACCATTTTGCTCTGAAACACATCCCAAGATGGTGAAGAAGAAGGGATCTTCCGACACCGCCGGTGTTGCATTGAGCAGCGCCGTTGCCAAACGTGCCTGACACAACGAAGAGAGTTGCGCTGGAGGTTTTCGCCGCGGCGTCCAAGGATGCCCCCGGAGACTGGCCCGCTTCGACAATGTCGAAGCGCGACGAGAAGTAGGCACGCAGCCTTGGCCTGATCTCCACTGAAGAGGGGACTATCATATTATCAGGTTTGGCCTCACGCGCCAATCCTCCTGCCGGTTTAACCATGATGTTTATATCGTTCTTGTATCGAGGGTTATCTTTGCATGCCCATGAGTTTCTCCGGCGTCTTCTGCATACGTACGGGATCCAGTTATGGCAACTAACTCCCAACTCCATCCTTCATCTTGCTATTTTTATCACCCTCTGTGAGGCTTTTCTTGGCATTGATCCTCACTGGGCTGTGGAAGAAGATCTTCTATGTCAAATGCTACAACAGTAGCAGTGGATCCTTGTCACTGATACGTCCATTTTGCATCACTATTTTATATCATAATTTACTGTTATTCATTGATATATTTCATATTTAGAGATGATACTTATGTTATTTCACCTATTTTGCATGTTTCATGATTATTGGAGCATTATTCACCGGAGTCGAGTTCTGCTGGAAAAAGCACCGTCAGGATACCATATTTCTGAAGATCAACAATTGACGGAAATTACACCGAAGATCTTATTTTTCCAGAAGAATGAGCCAGCCAAAAGGAGGAGCCGAGGAGGGCCACCATGGGCCCCCCATAGGCCGGCGCGGGCCCTGCCCTGGCCGCGCCGCCTTGTGGGGAGGGGGCCCACAGCCCCTCTCGGCCTCCTCTCTTTCGCGTACTTCATCTACCCGAAAACCTAAGGCACGGGGGATAGGCGAGAATAGACACAGCCGCCTCTGCGGGGCGGAGAAACACCAGAGAGAAAAGAGCTCTCCGGCGGGCAGGAATCCGTCGGGGAAATTCCCTCCCGGAGGGGGAAATCGTCGCCATCGTCACCGTCATCGAGCTGGACTTCATTGGGATCATCATCATCATCATCTCCACCATCGACACCGCCATCTCCACCGCTGCACCTCGTCACCGCTGTAACATCTAGGGTTGAATCTTGAGTATTTCATAGGGGAAACTCTCCCGGTATTGATTACTACTTGTTATTGATGCTATTGAGTGAAACCATTGGATCAAGGTTTATGTTCAGATTGTTATCCATCATCATATCACCTCTGATTATGTTCCATATGATGTCTTGTGAGTAGTTCGTTTAGTTCTTGAGGACATGGGTGAAGTCTAAATGTTAGTAGTGAACTATGTTGAGTAATATTTAATGGTTTGATATTTAAGTTGTGGTGTTATTCTTCTAGTGTTTTCATGTGAACGTCGACTACATGATACTTCACCTTTATGGGCCTAGGGGAGTACATCTTGTATTCGTTTGCTAATTGTGGGGTTGCCGGAGTGACAGCAACCTGACCCCCGTTGGTATATCGATGCAGGAGGGATAGCAGGATCTCAGAGTTTAAGGTGTGGTTAGATTTATCTTAATTACTTTCTTGTATTTGCGGATGCTTGCAAGGGGTATAATCACAAGTATGTATTAGTCCTAGGAAGGGCGGTGCATTAGCATAGGTTCACCCACACAACACTTATCAAAACAATGAAGATTAATCAGCTATATGAAGCGAAAGCACTAGACTAAATTCCCGTGTGTCCTCAAGAACGTTTGGTCATTATAAGTAAACAAACCGGCTTGTCCTTTGTGCTAAAAAGGATTGGGCCACTCGCTGCAATTATTACTCTCGCATTTTACTTACTTGTACTTTACTTATCTGCTATATCAAAACCCCCTGAAAACTTGTATGTGAGCATTTACAGTGAATCCTTCATCGAAACTGCTTGTCAACACCTTCTGCTCCTCGTTGGGTTCGACACTCTTATTTATCGAAAGTACTACGATACACCCCCTATACTTGTGGGTCATCAAGACTATTTTCTGGCGCCATTGCCGGGGAGTGAAGCGCTATTGGTAAGTGGAATTGGTAAGGAAAACTTTTACTGTACGTGCTGATTTTGTTTCTGCCTGCTGCTATAAGTCATTATGGAGAGATCCTCTCTTGAATTTCTATTTGGGAAATCTACTACTACTGCAAAGGTAGTGGATGAGGCGCCAGGTGAGGAAGTAATTCCGTATAAAATACCTATGAAGATTATTGAACGTGTTGTGGATAACCGCTATGAAGGGGATGGAACTGTTCATCCTGGAGATCATTTACTGTTTTTACATGAATTATGCTGGTTATTCAAGTGTGCAGGTATTTCAATGGATGAAGTTAGGAAGAAATTATTCGCTATGTCGTTGTCTGGTAAAGCGGCGCATTGGTATAAACTGCTGAAGGATGGGCATTCTCTTGATTGGAAGGATATTGTGCCTCTATTTTATTCTAAATTCTATCCTCCAAGTGAAATTCACAAAGACCGAAACCGCATATATAATTTCTGGCCTCATGATGGAGAGAGTATTGCCCAAGCATGGGGAGATTGAAGTCTTTAATGCTCAAATGCCCCATTCATGAGCTTCCTGGTAATATCATCATTGATAATTTCTATGCAAGACTTTCTTTTCAAGATAAAACCTCGATGGATACTACTTGTTCTGGATCATTCACACGCAATAAAGAAGATTTAAATGGGACCTTCTTGATCGGATCCAAGAAAATACTGAAGGATGGGAGAATGACAAAGGTAGAGTGTCAGGTATAAATTATGATTATGAATGCATTGAAACTTTTATGGATACTGATAAATTTCGTAATATGAGTGCTACATATGGTCTTGACTCTCAAGTTGTTGCAAATTTTTATAAACCTTTTGCCTCTCATTTTGAATTGCCTAGGAATAATTTTGTTAAGTATCATGAACCTTATAAAGATAAAACTGATTCACCTATAGGTAAATGTATTGAAATTAAAACTGTTGATCATATTCTTCCTGAAGCATATATTGAAAAAACTCATTTCCCTGCTAAAATGAAGGAGTATTCTATTATAACTAGTGTGGTTAATAAAAGTGCAAATAAACCTATAGAACCTGAGGAGCAAATAAAGGTTGAACCTGCTGTTGCAATAGTTAAAGATCTTGTGACTGAAAATGTAGAAGATGGTCATATCATTTTCTGTGAAGATGCTTCTAATATTGTTTCGCATCCTAATAAGTCTAGGAAAGCCAGTGTTCATGTGCTCTCTGTTAGAATTGGTGATCATTGTTATTATGGTTTATGCGACATTGGTGCAAGTATTAGTGCCATTCTTTATGAGCTTTACACGGAAATCATGCATGAAATTGGTTCTTGTGAACTTGAAGATATTGATGTGGTTATTCGGCTAGCTAATAGGGAAACTATCTCTCTGTTATCACCGGATTTTGGCCAAATCAGGAGATGGGCCGTAAGTGAAGATGGGCTTTGAAGATTACACGTGGAGCATCTTTGAAGCGGCCTTGCGCGAAGAGTTTGGGCTTAATTGCCCGTGTATCTGTAATATAGTAGATCGCATTGTAGTTTAGATTAAAAGATAGAGTTTAACTCGTGCACGGTTAGGTGCACGTCCAAATTAGAAAGTCCCTTGGACTATAAATATGTATCTAGGGTTATCGGAAAAGGAGGACAATCACGTTCACAACAAACACAAATCAGGCGCATCGCCACCCCTTCTTTCGAGGGTTTCTCCCGGGTAAGCACCATGCTGCCTAGATCGCATCTTGCGATCTAGGCAGCATTACGTTTATTCGTTTACCTTGTGTTGCTCGTACTGAAGCGTTGTTGATGGCGAGTAGCACTATTTACCATAGGTGTTTTGGGGCTTGCGTAGATGCTTTTCTTGCATATATCTGCTTAGCTATGCCGTCCCTCAACATCTAGCTGCCCTTACACCTATCTAGGTGTAAGGGCAGCATCTTGCTTGTTCGTGACTTAGTAGATCCGATCTGTTATAGGTACTCCTTGTTCATCAAGGATTAGTTTAATATCCGTATGGTTAGGCCTTGCAAACGGGTTGAACGATCCGGTAGTGCGCTAGGTATGGTTTGCTAGTCCTAAGAGGGATGTTCCGGGAATTAACGTTATGTTGGTTTTTAGGCCTCTTTTAGGGTTAGCTTTCCGTTATCTTTCATGTCTATTAGGCTCAACTACGCGTAGGATGTTCCGATCATACGGTGAAAACCCTAAACTGTCGTAGATTGATTTAGCTTTGTTGTGATCAAGCAGGATCCCCATGTCATTGAAAATCCAACATGAACCATGGGGCGATCGGCTCTTTGAGCCGATCCACAGGGCAACCTGAGAGCCGATAGGGCTCGTATTTAATGTTTACGTGTCTGCCATGCAGGGAACTAATCGAAGCAATCCACACCTTCCTGGCCGGGTATAGGTCAGGTGGCACGCCCTTGCAGCCGCCAGGTCGTGTGCCGGAGCATTTGCGGGACGACGTCGAGGGACTAGGGCCCACTGCCGCCTTGGAAGCCTCCCGGCTCTTCGTGTTGCTTAACCACTGCTCGCCGGTGGGCTTTGGCAGGCAACACATTCTGGCACGCCCGGTGGGACATCGGGACAATCTTCCGCAACAACCATGTCGTCATCTGCACCTCAGATTGCGGGAGAACCAGTCAAGTATGAGGATCTGCCTCCTGAGCATAAGAAGAAATATGATGATCTCAAGGCAATCTTGGAAGCCGAGCTCATCGGCGCTTTTGAGAAAACCCGTTCGCACGGGATCAAGTTCAAAGGGTTCCAACCCGAAGGCGCGCTAGATGGACTAGATCTATCTCTCCCTTCGGACGAACGTACCAGAGCCCTGCGACAGGAAGTAAACTATGCCGTTGCTCACTGATGCGCGTAAATGTACACGTCCGTTGGGAACCCCAAGAGGAAGGTATGATGCGCACAGTGGCAAGTTTTCCCTCAGAAAGAAACCAAGGTTTAATCGAACCAGGAGGAGCCAAGAAGCACGTTGAAGGTTGATGGTGGCGAAATGTGATGCGGCGCAACAACGGGATTCCGGCGCCAACGTGGAACCTGCACAACACAACCCAAGTACTTTGCCCCAACGCAGTGAGGTTGTCAATCTCACCGGCTTGCTTGTAACAAAGGATTAACCGTATTGTGTGGAAGATGATTGTTTGCAAGAAAATAGTAAAACAAGTATTGCAGTAGATTGTATGCTATGTAAAGAATAGGACCGGGGTCCACAGTTCACTAGAGGTGTCTCTCCCATAAGATAAAAGCATGTTGGGTGAAAAAATTACAGTCGGGCAATTGACAAATAGAAAAGGGCATAACAATGCATGTACATGATATGATAAATATAGTGAGATTTAATCCGGGCATTACGACAAAGTACATAGACCGCCATCCAACTGCATCTATGCCTAAAAAGTCCACCTTCAAGTTATCATCCGAACCCCATTCAGTATTAAGTTGCAAAGCAACAGACAATTGCATTAAGTATGGTGCGTAATGTAATCGACAACTACATCCTTAGACATAGAATCAATGTTTTATCCCTAGTGGCAACAGCACATCACAACCTTAGAACTTTCTGTCACTGTCCCAGGTGTCAATGAAGGCATGAACCCACTATCGAGCATAAATACTCCCTCTTGGAGTTAAGAGCAAACACTTGGCCAGAGCCTCTACTAATAACGGAGAGCATGCAAGATCATAAACAACACATAAGTAATAGATTGATAATCACCATAACATAGTATTCTCTATCCATCGGATCCCGACAAACACAACATATAGTATTACAGATAGATGATCTTGATCATGTTAGGCAGCTCACAAGATCCAACAATGAAGCACAATTAGGAGAAGACGACCATCTAGCTACTGCTATGGACCCATAGTCCAGGGGTGAACTACTCACTCATCACTCGGAGGCGATCATGGCGATGAAGAGTCCTCCGGGAGATGAATCCCCTCTCCGGCAGTGCGGAGGCGATCTCCTGAATCCCCGAGATGGGATTCGCGGCGGCGTCTGGAAGGTTTTCCGTATCGTGGCTCTCGTCTTGGGGTTTCGCGACGGAGGCTATAAGTAGGCGAAAGGGCAGGTCAAGAGGCGGCACGAGGGCCCAGGGACAGGCGGCGCGGCCGGGGCCTGGGCCGCGCCGCCTGTCACCTGGCCACCTCGTGGCCCCACTTCGACTCCTCTTCGGTCTTCTGGAAGCTTCGTGCAAAAATAGGACCCTGGGCGGTGATTTCGTCCAATTCCGAGAATATTTCCTTACTAGGATTTCTGAAACCAAAAACAGCAGAAAACAGCAACTTGCTCTTCGGCATCTTGTTAATAGGTTAGTTCCAGAAAATGCGTAAATACGACATATAATGTGCATAAAACATGTAGGTATCATCAATAAAGTAGCATGGAACATAAGAAATTATCGGTACGTTGGAGACGTATCAGCATCCCCAAGCTTAGTTCTGCTCGTCCCGAGCAGGTAAAACGATAACAAAGATAATTTCTGAAGTGACATGCCATCATAATCTTGATCATACTATTTGTAAACATATGTAATGAATGCAGCGATCAAAACAATGGTAATGACATGAGTAAACAACTGAATCATAAAGCAAAGACTTTTCTTGAATAGTACTTCAAGACAAGCATAGATAAGTCTTGCATAAGAGTTAACTCATAAAGCAATAAATCAAAGTAAAGGTATTGAAGCAACACAAGGAAGATTAAGTTTCAGCGGTTGCTTTCAACTTATAACATGTATATCTCATGGATATTGTCAACATAAAGTAATATAACAAGTGCAATATGCAAGTATGTAGGAATCAATGCACAGTTCACACAAGTGTTTGCTTCTTAAGGTGGAGGAGATAGGTAAACTGACTCAACAATAAAAGTAAAAGAAAGGTCCTTCAAAGAGGAAAGCATTGATTGCTGTATTTGTGCTAGAGCTTTTAATTTGAAAACATGAAACAATTTTGTCAACGGTAGTAATAAAGCATATGAGTTATGTAAATTATATCTTACAAGTTGCAAGCCTCATGCATAGTGTACTAATAGTGCCCGCACCTTGTCCTACTTAGCTTGGACTACCGGATCTTCGCAATGCCATGTTTCAACCAAGTGTCACAAAGGGGTACCTCCATGCCGCCTGTACAAAGGTCTAAGGAGAAAGCTCGCATTTTGGATTTCTCGCTTTTGATTATTCTCAACTTAGACATCCATACGGGACAACATGGACAACAGATAATGGACTCCTCTTAAATGCATAAGCATGTAGCAATAATTATTATTCTCATATGAGATTGAGGATATATGTCCAAAACTGAAACTTCAACCATGATTCATGGCTTTAGTTAGCGGCCCAATGTTCTTCTCTAACAATTTGCATGCTCCAATCATTAAGGTGATAGATCCTTCAGACAAGACGGACATGCATAGCAACTCACATGATATTCAACAATAGTTGATGGCGTTCCCAGAAGCATGGTTATCGCACAACAAGCAACTTAATAAAAGATAAAGTGCATAAGTACATATTCAATACTACGATAGTTTTTAAGGCTATTTTGTCCCATGAGCTATATATTGCAAAGGTGAATGATGGAATTTTAAAGGTAGCACTCAACCAATTTACTTTGGAATGGCGGAGAAATACCATGTAGTAGGTAGGTATGGTGGACACAAATGGCATAGTGGTTGGCTCAAGGATTTTGGATGCATGAGAAGTATTCCCTCTCGATACAAGGTTTAGGCTAGCAAGATTATTTGAAGCAAACTCAAGGATGAACCGGTGCAGCAAAACTCACATAAAAGACATATTGTAAACATTATAAGACTCTACACCGTCTTCCTTGTTGTTCAAAAACTCAATACTAGATATTATATAGACCAAATATGCAAATCAAATTTTAGCAAGCTCTATGTATTTCTTCATTAATGGGTGCAAAGCATATGATACAAGAGCTTAAACATGAGCACAACAATTGCCAAGTATCACATTATCCAAGACATTTTATAATTACTACATGTAGCATTTTCCAATTCCAACCATATAACAATTTAACGAAGAAGAAACTTCGCCTTGAACATTATGAGTAAAGCCTAAGGACATATTTGTCCATATGCAACAGCGGAGCGTGTCTCTCTCCCACAACGTGAATGCTAGGATCCATTTTATTCAAACAAAAATAAAAACAAAAACAAACCGACGCTCCAAGTAAAGAACACAAGATGTGATTGAATAAAAATATAGTTTCAGGGGAGGAACCTGATGATGTTGTCGATGAAGAAGGGGATGCCTTGGGCATCCCCAAGCTTAGACGCTTGAGTCTTCTTAGAATATGCAGGGATGAACCACGGGGCATCCCCAAGCTTAGAGCTTTCACTCCTCTTGATCATAGTATATCATACTCCTCTCTTGACCCTTGAAAACTTCCTTCACACCAAACTTCAAGCAAACTCATTAGAGGGTTAGTGCACAATTAATAATTCACACATTCAGAGGTGACACAAACATTCTTTACACTTCTGGACATTGCACAAAGCTACTGGACATTAATGGATCAAAGAAATTCATCCAACATAGCAAAAGAGGCAATGCGAAATAAAAGGCAGAATCTGTCAAAAACAGAACAGTTCGTAAAGACGAATTTTAAAGTGGCACCAGACTTGCTCAAATGGAAAAACTCAAAACTAATGAAAGTTGCGTACATATCTGAGGATCACGCTCATAAATTGGCAGATTTTTTAGAATTTTTTACAGAGACTTGTGCCCAGATTCGTGACAGACAGCAATGCTGTTTCTGCGCAGCGATCCCAAATATAACATCAACTTTGACATAGAAACTTTACTTGGCACAAAAACATGATAAGGAGAGGTTGCTACAGTAGTAAACAACTTCCAAGACTCAAATATAAAACAAAGTACTGTAGTAAAAACATGGGCTGTCTCCCATAAGCGCTTTCTTTAACGCCTTTCAGCTAGGCGCAGAAAGTGCAAATCAAGTAACATCAAGAGTAGAAGCATCAACATCATAACTTGTTCTAATAATAGAATCAAAAGGCAACTTCATTCTCTTTCTAGGGAAATGTTCCATACCTTTCTTGAGAGGAGATTGATATTTAATATTACCTTCCCTCATATCAATAACAACACCAACGGTTCGAAGAAAGGTCTTCCCAACACAATAGGACAAGATGCATTGCATTCGATATCCAAGACAACAAAATCAACGGGGACAAGGTTATTGTTAACCGTAATGCGCACATTATCAATCCTCCCCAAAGGTTTCTTTTTAACATTATCGGCAAGATTAACATCCAAATAACAATTCTTCAATGGTGGCAAGTCAAGCATATCATAAATCTTTTTAGGCATAACAGAAATACTTGCACCAAGATCACATAAAGCATTACATTCAAAGTCATTGAATTTCATTTTAATGATGGGCTCCCAACCATCTTCTAACTTTCTAGGAATAGAAGTTTCAAGTTTTAGTTTCTCTTCTCTAGCTTTTATGAGAGCATTTGTAATATGTTTTGTAAAGGCTAAATTTATAACACTAGCATTAGGACTTTTAGCAAGTTTTTGTAAGAACTTTATAACTTCAGAGATGTGGAAATCATCAAAATCTAAATCATTATGAGCTACAGCAATGGGATCATTGTTCCCAAGGTTGGAAAAAATTTCAGCAGTTTTATCACAAGCAGTTTCAGCAGTTTTAGCAATTTCAGGTAGTTTTGTTCGCTTTGCACTAGAAGTAGAAACATTGCCAACACCAATTATTTTACAACTGATAGTAGGAGGTGCAGCAACATGTGAAGAATTAGCATTACTAGTGGTGGTAATAGTCCAAACTTTAGCTAAATTATTCTCTTTAGCTAGTTTTTCATTTTCTTCTCTATCCCACCTAGCACGCAATTCAGCCATTAATCTTATATTCTCATTAATTCTAACTTGGATGGCATTTGCTGTAGTAGTAATCTTATTATCAATATCATTATTAGGCATAACTTTCAATTTTAAAAGATTAACGTCAGAGGCAAGTCTATCAACTCTAGAAGCAATAATATCAATTTTATCAAGCTTTTCCTCAACAGATTTGTTAAAAGCAGTTTGTGTACTAATAAATTCTTTAAGCATAGCTTCAAGACCAGAGGGTACACTCCTATTATTGTTGTAAGAATTCCCATAAGAATTACCATAACCATTACCATTAGCAGAAGGATATGGCCTATAGTTATTACCAGAGTTGTTCCTATGAGCATTGTTGTTGAAATTATTATTTTTAATGAAATTCACATCAACATTTTCTTCTTGAGCAACCAATGAAGCTAAAGGAACATTATTTGGATCAACATTAGATCTACCATTCAAAAGCATAGACATAATCACATCAATCTTATCACTCAAGGAAGAGGTTTCTTCAACAGAATTTTCCTTCTTACCTTGTGGAGCTCTTTCCGTGTGCCATTCAGAGTAATTTATCATCATATCATCAAGAAGTTTTGTAGCCGCCCCCAAAGTGATGGACATAAAGGTACCTCCAGCAGCTGAATCCAATAAATTCCGCGAAGAAAAATTTAGTCCTGCATAGAAGGTTTGGATAATCATCCAAGTAGTCAGTCCATGGGTTGGGCAATTCTTTACCAAAGTTTTCATTCTCTCCCATGCTTGAGCAACATGTTCAGTATCTAATTGCTTAAAATTCATTATGCTACTTCTCAAAGATATAATTTTAGCAGGAGGATAATATCTACCAATAAAAGCATCCTTACATTTAGTCCATGAATCAATACTATTCTTAGGCAAAGATAGCAACCAATCTTTAGCTCTTCCTCTTAATGAGAAAGGAAACACTTTCAATTTAATAATATCACCATCTACATCCTTATACTTTTGCATTTCACAAATTTCAACAAAATTATTGAGATGGGCAGCAGCATCATCAGAACTAACACCAGAAAATTGGTCTCTCATAACCAGGTTCAGTAAAAGCGGTTTAATTTCAAAGAATTCTGTTGTAGTAGCAGGTGGAGCAATAGGTGTGCATAGGAAATCATTATTATTTGCGTTTGTGAAGTCACACAACTTAGTATTTTCAGGGGTATTCATTTTAGCAACGATAAATAAAACAAACTAGATAAAGTAAATGCAAGTAACTAATTTTTTTGTGTTTTTGATATAGAGAGCAAGACAGTAAATAAAGTAAAACTAGCAACTAATTTTTTGTGTGTTTTGTTTAGGTGCAGCAAACAAAGTAGTAAATAAAATAAAGCAAGACAAAAACAAAGTAAAGAGATTGAGAAGTGGAGACTCCCCTTGCAGCGTGTCTTGATCTCCCGGCAACGGCGCCAGAAAACAGGCTTGATGCGCGTAAATGTACACGTCTGTTGGGAACCCCAAGAGGAAGGTATGATGCGCACAGTGGCAAGTTTTCCCTCAGAAAGAAACCAAGGTTTAATCGAACCAGGAGGAGCCAAGAAGCACGTTGAAGGTTGATGGTGGCGAAATGTGATGCGGCGCAACAACAGGGATTCCGGCGCCAACGTGGAACCTGCACAACACAACCCAAGTACTTTGCCCCAACGCAGTGAGGTTGTCAATCTCACCGGCTTGCTGTAACAAAGGATTAACCGTATTGTGTGGAAGATGATTGTTTGCAAGAAAATAGTAAAACAAGTATTGCAGTAGATTGTATGCTATGTAAAGAATAGGACCGGGGTCCACAGTTCACTAGAGGTGTCTCTCCCATAAGATAAAAGCATGTTGGGTGAACAAATTACAGTCGGGCAATTGACAAATAGAAAAGGGCATAACAATGCATGTACATGATATGATAAATATAGTGAGATTTAATCCGGGCATTACGACAAAGTACATAGACCGCCATCCAACTGCATCTATGCCTAAAAAGTCCACCTTCAGGTTATCATCCGAACCCCATTCAGTATTAAGTTGCAAAGCAACAGACAATTGAATTAAGTATGGTGCGTAATGTAATCGACAACTACATCCTTAGACATAGAATCAATGTTTTATCCCTAGTGGCAACAGCACATCACAACCTTAGAACTTTCTGTCACTGTCCCAGGTGTCAATGAAGGCATGAACCCACTATCGAGCATAAATACTCCCTCTTGGAGTTAAGAGCAAAAACTTGGCCAGAGCCTCTACTAATAACGGAGAGCATGCAAGATCATAAACAACACATAAGTAATAGATTGATAATCACCATAACATAGTATTCTCTATCCATCGGATCCCGACAAACACAACATATAGTATTACAGATAGATGATCTTGATCATGTTAGGCAGCTCACAAGATCCAACAATGAAGCACAATTAGGAGAAGACGACCATCTAGCTACTGCTATGGACCCATAGTCCAGGGGTGAACTACTCACTCATCACTCGAGGCGATCATGGCGATAAAGAGTCCTCCGGGAGATGAATCCCCTCTCCGGCAGGTGCCGGAGGCGATCTCCTGAATCCCAGAGATGGGATTCGCGGCGCGTCTCCGGAAGGTTTTCCGTATCGTGGCTCTCGCTGGGGGTTTCGCGACGGAGGGTATAAGTAGGCGAAAGGGCGGGTCGGAGGCGGCACGAGGGCCCAGGGGACAGGCGGCGCGGCCGGGGCTGGCCGCGCCGCCTGTCACACCACCTCGTGGCCCCACTTCGACTCCCCTTCGGTCTTCTGGAAGCTTCGTGCAAAAATAGGACCGGCGGTGATTTCGTCCAATTCCGAGAATATTTCCTTACTAGGATTTCGCAGAAAACAGCAACCGGCTCTTCGGCATCTTGTTAATAGGTTAGTTCCAGAAAATGCGTAAATATGACATATAATGTGCATAAAACATGTAGGTATCATCAATAAAGTAGCATGGAACATAAGAAATTATCGATACGTTGGAGACGTATCACTCACTCTCTTCATCGGCATGCTGAGAGCTTGGTGAATACTCTGGAGCGTGTCGCGCTCAATGTGGTGCAAGAAGTCACGAAGCACAAGTACTCTCCGTCAGGTCCTGCTCTAGGAACTCACCAAGGGGAGGTACCGCTCTACACAAGGCCACCACTGCAACACACGTTTGCAGCTCCACAGCAACAAGGTTCACCGGCGTATGTCGTCTACAAGGAGGGAGGTGATCCAGGCGACTACCAATTCCTGTATGAGCCGCCCAAGGAAGTTCCACATGGATACGTGTGCACATACGTGCCGGACTGCAACAACTGGATGACCCAGGTTACAGCAGGAAGGACTATCACGGCAGGAGGAGTCGCTGGAGCAGGAAGCAGTTCTGGAGCAGATGCTGAAAAACAGGCGTGGCTAACTAAATATGCCACCAGTACAAGTTATGAACGATCGGCTTCTGCAGCTCCTACGGTGGATGAGATCACCGCCATCATGAGAGACAAGTTCGGCATATTGCCGAAGAAGAGGATGATCGGCTATTCCAAGCCGTATCCCAACGACTACGACCTGATCCCGCTGCCACCTAAGTATCGGCTCCCTGACTTCACAAAATTTAGTGGATCAGAAGGAACCAGCTCTATCGAGCACGTGAGCCGATACTTGGCACAGTTGGGCATGGTCTCAGCTTCAGATGAGCTACGCGTGAGGTTCTTCTCGCAGTCTCTCACGGGTCCAGCCTTTGGGTGGTACACCTCGTTGCTACCAAACTCGGTTCGGACGTGGAAGCAGCTAGAAGAGCAATTCCATGAACAATACCATTCAGAAGCCACGGAAGCTAGCCTTGCCGATCTAACCCAAGTTCGGCAGAGACGAGGAGAGACGGTATCTGAGTACATCCAGAGGTTCAGGACCGTCAGGAACCGATGTTATTCGGTTCGCCTAACGAGAAGGAAGATCGAGCTGGCGGTAGCAGGATTATCGCGCCGCTCAAAGATCGACCTTCCAAGCGGTACATTCAGCGCACATGGTTCAGAAGTTGACTGCATATGAACAACGCCATCCAGAATTGTACCAGGACAAATACAAGCGCGTCGCCCGATCGAGACAGACGAAGATGAAGATTTTGAAGGGGATCAGGAGGTCCCCGTAGCTGAGTGGACTCGGGGGCAAAACCCGTGTCCTGCAAGTGGGTGAAACAACCAGGGCCTGCAAAGGGGTTCGACTTCGATTTGAGCAAAACGGAGCAGATTTTTGATTTGCTGCTGAAGGAGAAACAGCTGAAGTTACCCGAAGGTCACAAAATCCCCACGCCACAAGAGATGAACGGCAAGCCATACTGCAAGTGGCATCACACGTTCACCCATGCCACCAACGACTGCAAAGTCCTTCGCGGACAAATTCAGATGGCGATAGAGCAAGGCCGATTGCTATTCGGTCAGTTTGCCATGAGAGTTGACACGCAGCCGTTTCCGGAAGTCAACATGGTCGATCTCAGCCAGTGCATAAGACGCGAGCCAGGTTTCTCGTTTGGTATCAATATGGCAGGGTTTGCGGATCGCTATGAAGGTGATAAGCCAGAGAGTAGTCACTCTCGTGGCAAGGATAAGAAGGAGGCCGATCCACGCGACCGGCCCCAGCCTGATGACAGACGGTATTTAACTGAGAAAGAGGTGATAAGCGTCCGGTACCAACGACCACTCTCCGCACATCTCCTCAACAAGTATGAGCAGCAGTACGACCGACGTCGGCACTACGACGAGGATGATGATAGATATCGTCGGTCTGATGCAGACAACAGGAAATACCGTCGACACGAAGGGTATGAGCGTCACGCTAGAGGGAGGTCAAGAGAGCGAGAGGACGTGGATAGGCACTGGAACTGTCCTTTCTTCAAACATTGCTGGGACTCAGGAATGAGCCGATTGCCTACAATCGAGAACTGCCCAGAATGCAAACAGAAGAGGAGGGAACAAATGAAGTTTCAGTGTTCGAGCGACTAGGACCTCTCCCACCTCAGAACAAACGAGCTGAGTCATCTCAAGATGAAGACTTCGACGAGTCAGAAGAAGAAGATAGATATCACCGGCCAAGGTGGTGTCCTGATGGGCTCAGCCACTCCCAAAAGCGCAGAGTGCAGCGGCTAAGGAACTTGGAAGAAGCCGAGGCGCAGTACCTGTACACGTTGAGGAAAGCACGGCCCGATCTGGCCGTGAAAATTCAGCAAACGCTGGAGACAGAGGCTCACCCACCAAAGAAAGTGTGGCGACCCAAGCAGACAAAAGCCGATGCAGGGACATCGGCTGATAAACATGGTGTCCATAACCCCGACGGAGTAGCAACGTCCAAGGCCATGGACGTACGTGGCGAGGCCGATCCCTGCGATCGGCCCTCAAAAAAATGAAAAGCAAAGGATCTTATCTCCAGCATGTCACGTAGCTACAGTGGAAAACCAAGAAGTGTTAAGCCTTCACGAAGCATTGCAATGAAAAGGGAGGCCGATTCCCGCAATCGGCCAAAATTATCCTCGACGTACGCTTTGTCTATGTTCAGCATTGATCCAACAGATGCCTGAAGAGCCGATACCATCAAATACTTGACAGAATCGGCTCGGGGGGCACATAGATGGATGAGACACGAGGATACGAAGCTTGGAGTGGACGTCAAATGCCCAGCAGAGCAGCTCAAGTATGGGGGGCCGATGCATAAATAAATCGGCCATATAAAAAATTGAAAATACAAAAATTTTGGGCACAGCCGATGCGTAGACATCGAATTAAGAATTAAAAGCTGATGCACGGCCATCGACTCAAGGGATACGACTGTTACAAGCAGAAGCCTAATGGAGCAGTCATTGAGTTACGTAGCGAGGCTCTACTGGAGGAGCTCCTCAGTGGAATTGTTGGTGGCTCCGTTAGCAAATCTTCAAGATCAGCAGCGCCTGCGTAAACATGCAGATCAGGTTAGGATCATGAGAACAGCCGATGACCATCCAATTGGCTGTGACGTTTTCTCCTGGGGCTTGACCAAGGTGACAACTTCATCAAACATCCTCACCAGAAGCTGCACCAGTCTGCCCGAGATGATGAGCCAATCTGAGCTAGGAGGAGTTCGAGGGCCACTACGTTTGAGGCTTCTTAGTTCAAGGGAGCTGCTGATCCTTCCAAAGCCGTCCTAGTACATTGGCTCCTTGGGCGTAAGCTTCCCTGCCCTGTTTTAATGAAAAGCTGGAGTGGCTCGGGGGGCAGCTCGCCCTGAAATATCGATGATCTGGAGAGCCGATTTTGTTGGAATCGGCTGACGCTGCACTACAGTTGGGAAGCCGATGATGGTCCCTTTGGCTGGTCCACTTTTATCCTCGCCTTGACTGAGGCTCGGGGGGCAGCTCGCCCTTAAGGTTTCTTGTTCTGCGGAGCCGATTTTATTGGGATCGGCTGGCTCTGCATCACAGCTTGTTTGAAAGGTGGTGAATTATTGCAGAAGGGAACTGTCGGAGCTGATGAGAGGAATTTGAAGAGGGAGCCATGATCATCAATGGGCTCTGGACCAGTTGGTTGCTGCAGAGAAATGGAGCATCACAAGGACAGTTATGGGCGAATGGTGCCTGTTTTGCAAAGTGTTAGCTTCAGCATTCGAGTTGATCCAGCAACAGTCCTAGGGTTCTCCTGAAGGCAAAGAGGATCTGGAAGAGAAGGATGCGGCAGAAGAATGTCTGAAATTTAAAGTTAATGAGGAGACTGGACATTATTTCAGGAGTTTTGCCGCTAAGTCTAACGTTCCATTCAGTTGGATCTGCATTTCCAAGATCTGGGGTTTGCACGTTTGTAGCTTGGCCCTGTTTGATCGGGAGTTTGGAGGTTCGGATGGATCTATCTCGAAATTTATCGTGAGAGACCGATGCGTTGCCATCGGCTCATTGAGCATTGACCGAATTGACAATCGGCGGACTCAGTACGAAGGACAATCGGCTGAATTATCATAAAGGAAATCGGCAAAATCAAATTGGGAAAGTTCTTCATTGATAAACGAGATTTCTTACATAAAGAGCTGATTGCTCTCAAAAGGAAGTCCTAGGGGATACATTGCCCCGTCTACTACTGCTGGCCCTAGGCTAAGATCCTATCTAGGGGCCGTTGCTGCCTTCGTCGTCGTCGTCGTCGTTGTCGCCGTCGTCGGCGCTGCTCCCGGCCGGCTCGTCATCGCTGCTGTAGCGGCCGCCGGCAGGACCCTCGTTGTCCTCGTCCTCTTCGTCTGCATCTTCGTCATCGCTGTCGAAGTCGCTGAGGTTCCCGGGTCAGGGGCAGTGGCGTTTGGCCGGCGGCTCGTCGGAGGAGCTGTCGTCCTCCTCCTCCTCCTGCTCCTCCTTCACCTCCTCGGAGGAGGTGACCCCGTCCCAGGGAAAGTGGTCGTCATCGCTTTCCTCCTCCGCTTCCCCGTTGGCGAGGAAGCGGAGGTCGCTCTCCCCGTCGGTCAGGGACTTGTCGTCCTCTGACCAGATGGAAAAGTTGTGGCTCGGCTCGTCCCCGGCCTCGATGGCGCGGCGGATGTTGGCCGCATGGGCCTCCTCCGGGTTCCACTCCGGCGTCGGCTCGCGGAAGGGGGAGGACTGCGCCGAAAGACCCGATGAAGAAGAAGAGGAGGAAGACATGGTAGCCGAGAAGGGTTTTTTGGGAGTGCTAGTGCGAAGGGGACGAAGAGAAGCACTGTTCGATGCGGTTAAATAAAAGGAGATGGAAATTTAATTGTCGAGCAGTTTTCGAGGACGTGGTGCCAAAACTGTCAAATCGTGCAGAGAAGTTGGGAAGGCAAGTCGTCATGATGAGAAAATACTGCGACGGTTCTGCTCTGCCACGACATGACCCTTCGAAGGAAAAACAGTGGTTTTGAAATTATCATTACCAAAACCAGGGGGCATGTGTTATCACCGGATTTTGGCCAAATCGGGAGATGGGCCGTAAGTGAAGATGGGCTTTGAAGATTACACGTGGAGCATCTTTGAAGCGGCCTTGCGCGAAGAGTTTGGGCTTAATTGCCCGTGTATCTGTAATATAGTAGATCGCATTGTAGTTTAGATTAAAAGATAGAGTTTAACTCGTGCACGGTTAGGTGCACGTCCAAATTAGAAAGTCCCTTGGACTATAAATATGTATCTAGGGTTATCGGAAAAGGAGGACAATCACGTTCACAACAAACACAAATCAGGCGCATCGCCACCCCTTCTTTCGAGGGTTTCTCCCGGGTAAGCACCATGCTGCCTAGATCGCATCTTGCGATCTAGGCAGCATCGTTTATTCGTTTACCTTGTGTTGCTCGTGCTGAAGCGTTGTTGATGGCGAGTAGCACTATTTACCATAGGTGTTTTGGGGCTTGCGTAGATGCTTTTCTTGCATATATCTGCTTAGCTATGCCGTCCCTCAACATCTAGCTGCCCTTACACCTATCTAGGTGTAAGGGCAGCATCTTGCTTGTTCGTGACTTAGTAGATCCGATCTGTTATAGGTACTCCTTGTTCATCAGGGATTAGTTTAATATCCGTATGGTTAGGCCTTGCAAACGGGTTGAACGATCCGGTAGTGCGCTAGGTATGGTTTGCTAGTCCTAAGAGGGATGTTCCGGGAATTAACGTTATGTTGGTTTTTAGGCCTCTTTTAGGGTTAGCTTTCCGTTATCTTTCGTGTCTATTAGGCTCAACTACGCGTAGGATGTTCCGATCATACGGTGAAAACCCTAAACTGTCGTAGATTGGTTTAGCTTTGTTGTGATCAAGCAGGATCCCCATGTCATTGAAAATCCAACATGAACCATGGGGCGATCGGCTCTTTGAGCCGATCCACAGGGCAACCTGAGAGCCGATAGGGCTCGTATTTAATGTTTACGTGTCTGCCATGCAGGGAACTAATCGAAGCAATCCACACCTTCCTGGCCAGGTATAGGTCAGGTGGCACGCCCTTGCGCCAGGTCGTGTGCCGGAGCATTTGCGGGACGACGTCGAGGGACCAGGGCCCACTGCCGCCTTGGAAGCCTCCCGGCTCTTCGTGTTGCCTAACCACTGCTCGCCGGTGGGCTTTGGCAGGCAACACTCTCCTATTGGTATTGTTCGAGATGTTGAAGTTTTATGTGGTAAGATTAATATCCTACTGACTTTTTGGTACTTGGTTCTGCTGCTAGTAAGTCTTGTCCTATTATTTTTGGTAGACCTTTTCTAAATACTTGTGGAGCTATTATAGATTGCAAGAAGGAGAAAATTGTTACTAAATTTGCTGGTGAATCTTATGAGTTTAACTTCTCTAAATTTGCCAAAACTCCTTATAAAGCTGATTTGCCTAATAATGATTTTAGAGTTGAACAGTGTGCATCTATTGCTCTTGCTCCTAATAATCCTTTGCAGCAACATTTGGAGGATCATGAGAGTGAAGTCTTTAGGGAAGAAAGGGATGAGCTTGATGAAATTTTCCTTCGTCAACCCATTCTTAAACATGACTTACCGGTTGAAGATCTAGGTGTAACACCACCACCAAAGGAAGATCTTGTATTTGATTTGAAACCATTACCTGATAATCTTAAATATGCTTATATTGATGATAAGAAAACATATCCTGTTATTATTAGTGCTAAGCTTTCAGATTTTGAAGAAGAAAGGTTATTGGAAATATTGAAGAAACACCGAGGAGCTATTGGCTACACTCTTGATGACTTGAAGGGGATTTCTCCCTCTATTTTCCAACATGCCATCAACATGGAAGATGATGTAAAACCTGTTGTTGAACATCAGCGTCGTCTAATCCCTAAGATGAAGGATGTGGTAAGGAATGAGGTATTAAAACTTCTTGAAGAAGGTATTATATATCCTATTGCTGATAGTAGATGGGTTAGTCCTGTGCATTGTGTTCCTAAGAAAGGAGGAATAACTGTTGTGCCTAATGATAATGATGAGCTCATCCCTCAAAGAGTAGTTGTAGGGTATAGAATGTGCATTGATTATCGAAAAGTTAATAAAGTTACTAAGAAGGATCATTACCCTTTACCTTTTATTGATCAAATGTTAGAAAGGTTGTCTAAAAATACTCATTTATGCTTTCTTGATGGTTATTCTGGGTTTTCACAAATTGCTGTTAAAACTAAAGATCAAGAGAAAACCACTTTCACTTGTCCCTATGGAACTTATGCTTATAGGCGTATGCCTTTTGGTTTATGTAATGCTCCCGCTACTTTTCAAAGATGCATGTCTGCTATTTTTCATGGCTTTTGTGAAAAGATTGTAGAGGTATTCATGGATGATTTTTCTGTCTATGGGAATTCTTTTGATAATTGCTTGCGAAACCTTGATAAAGTTTTGCAGAGATGTGAAGAAACTAACCTTGTTCTTAATTGGGAGAAATGCCACTTTATGGTTAATGAAGGAATTGTATTGGGACATAAAATTTAGAGAGAGGTATTGAAGTTGATAGAGCTAAAGTTGAAGCGATTGAGAAGATGCCCTATCCTAGGGATGTTAAAGGTATTCGTAGTATTCTTGGTCATGCTGGTTTTTATAGGAGATTTATTAAAGATTTCTCTAAAATTTCAAAGCCTCTTACTAATCTTCTTCAAAAAGATGTACCTTTTGTTTTTGATGATGATTGTAAGGAAGCCTTTGAAACTCTAAAGAAAGCCTTAACAACTGCTCCTGTAGTTGAACCTCCTGATTGGAATTTGCCTTTTGAAATTATGTGTGATGCTAGTGATTTTGCTGTAGGTGCTGTCCTTGGACAGCGAGTAGATAAAAAATTGAATGTTATTCATTATGCTAGTAAAACTCTAGATGCTGCTCAAAGAAATTATGCTACAACTGAGAAAGAGTTATTAGTCGTAGTTTTTGCATGTGACAAGTTTAGATCTTATATTGTTGATTCAAAAGTCACAGTTCATACTGATCATGCTGCAATTAGGTACCTTATGGAAAAAAGATGCTAAGCCAAGGCTTATTAGATGGGTGCTTCTTTTGCAAGAATTTGATTTACATATTGTAGATAGGAAAGGTGCTGATAATCCTGTTGCTGATAATTTATCTAGATTGGAAAATATTGCTTATGATCCTGTTCCTGTTAATGATAGTTTTCCAAATGAACAATTGGCTGTAATAAAGGTGAGCTCGCGAGATAGTCCTTGGTATGCTGATTATGCTAACTTTATTGTTTCAAAATACTTGCCTCCAACCTTTTCAGCTCAGCAAAGGAGGAAATTCTTTTATGATTTGAGGCATTATTTTTGGGATGACCCACACTTATATAAAGAAGGAGTGGATGGTATTATGCGAAGATGTGTCCCAGAATATGAACAACAAGATATATTGAGTAAGTGTCATGGTAGTGTTTATGGAGGACATCACGCCGGAGATAGAACCGCACAAAAGGATCTACAATCAGGTTTTTATTGGCCAACGCTTTTTAAAGATGCAAGGAAGTTTATCTTATCTTGTGATGAATGTCAAAGAGTTGGTAATATCTCTAGACGCAATGAAATGCCTATGAATTATACTCTTATTATTGAACCATTCGATTGTTGGGGATTTGACTTCATGGGTCCTTTCCCTTCTTCAGAAGGTAACACTCATATACTTGTCGCTGTTGATTATGTTACTAAATGGGTGGAAGCCATACCTACAAAAAGTGCTGATGGTGAGACCTCTTTAAAAATGCTTTTAGATGTTATTTTTCCTAGATTTGGAGTACCTAGATATATTATGACTGATGGAGGTTCTCACTTTATTCATGGTGGTTTTAGAAAAACTCTTGCTAGATATGGTATTAATCATAGAATTGCTTCAGCTTATCATCCTCAAACTAGTGGGCAAGTAGAATTATCAAATAGAGAAATTAAATCTATCTTGCAAAAGACTGTTAATAAATCTAGAAAAAATTGGGCTAGTAAGTTAAAAGAAGCATTGTGGGCTTATAGAACTGCCTATAAAAATCCTATGGGAATGTCTCCTTATAAAATGGTTTATGGAAAAGCTTGTCATTTACCTTTAGAATTAGAGCACAAAGCTTATTGGGCTGTAAGAGAACTTAATAAAGATTTTAAACTTGCCGGTAAGAAGAGGTTGCTACAATTGAGTTCTTTAGATGAATGGAGAAGTGAAGCTTATGAAAATGCTAAACTTTTTAAGGAGAAGGTTAAGAAATGGCATGATAGAAGAATTATTAAAAGAGAATTTAATGTTGGAGATAAAGTTCTATTGTATCGGTCTCGTCTCAGATTTTTTGCAGGGAAATTACTCTCAAAATGGGAAGGACCATATGTCATTGAGGAGGTGTATCGTTCGGGAGCAATAAAAATTGCCTCGCTGAAAGATGATGCTACACAAGTGGTGAATGGACAAAGGCTCAAGCATTATATTTCTGGAGATTCTTATAATGAAGATATTGATGTTATTCAAGTGGTGACTCCGGAAGCCTTCATCAAAGACCAAATTGACAGTTCTGCAGAGTTCGACTTTGAATAGGTAACAATTTTAATAATAAAAAGTCCGCGTTTAACTTTCCGAACAATATTTCTGCTATTTTTGGAAAATATGAAAAATTACGAGATCGAAACGGAGTGGAGGAGACGCACGAGGGAGTGCCCCCATAGGCCGGCGGGCCCCGGCTGGCGCGCCGCCCTATGGTGACAGCCCCTCGGCGTCCCGTTTCCACTCATTTTGGCCAGTACTTTCCTTTTGTCGTAAAATATTTGCTATATAATCCCCGGATCCCAGGAGGTCCGTATATCGTTTTCTCGTCGTGTTTTGTTTCGAGCTGTTTTCTGCCAGGATCTGTTTTTGATCTAGAAGCACCATGGTCTCCAACAACAAGGACAAGGAGCCTTTGGAGGAAGATATTCAAGACCCCGATTTGAAGGAAGAAGTCAAGAGCGAGGATGAAGGAGAAGTGGAGGAAGTTCCGCGAGTATACCCGCGCGCCACCGTCGCAAGCATCGGCGTGGTAGCAAATCCGTTCAACACCAAGAAAAGCGCACGGATTAGCACCGGAGGAGGAGTCCCACGTCGCTTCCTAGCTCCAAGGACATCTCCTCCAGGCATTGACAACCCTTTCCGCACTCTAATTTATAGTCGTCAAATTGAAAGGACTCCCAAGGCAGTATTGCCTAGTGGTTGGGATATGGATCGTTCTAACACTGCAGGAAGGATGAAACCTGAAGCCGAGGAGTGGGGAAACAACTCTAAGAGTTGGGACTCACCGTCTGACATACTTCTTAACCGCGTCGAGCAAAACTCGGAGCTGATCCGCAACCTCACCTACGAGATTGATGAGCTAAAGGAGCTCGTTAAGAAGCTTATCGAGAAGAATCCACCACCATCACCACCGAAGGAGTAATTCATCATTGGTATTGGCATCCCCTTGGTCTGTTCCAAGCTTGGGGTAGTGCCGCGGTATCACATCATCACTATCTTTTACCTTTTTACTATCAAGTAGTATCATATCATGAGTAGGGAACTTATTATATAAGATGGTTTGCAGTGTGGAAGTATCTCTCTCTTAGTTGGTTATCTATGTATCCCTTGGTGTGAGTTATCATTATGGAATATTAATGAGAAGTCTTATCATTTACTTTTTGCACACCTTATTTTAGTTTGCAATTTCTGTTATATGATTACTCTTGTCATTAGTATTGATATCACTTTGGGAGCATCAAGTAAATCTATTTGGTTTTGGCAAACTTAGCATTGGTCAATAGCAACAACACTTTGAGTTTAAATAGAAAAGAGGAAATACATGTAGATATATTATTTCATTATCTTTCTTTCTTGTTAGCTAATGAGTTTAGTATTCTGAAGTTAAAATTGTTTGTACTTACAAGGAAGATGCATGATTGTTTCTATCACATGTATATTTGTTTGTTTCCCTCAACTTTTATGCTTGCTACCCAACCTTGCTAGCCAAAGACCTGTACTGAGAGGGAATGCTTCTCATACATCCAAAACCTTAAACCAAACCCATGCCATTTGTGTCCACCATAACTACCTACTATGTGGTATTTTGCGCCACTCCAAGTAAATACTTCATGTGCTACCTTTAAACAATTCAAACTATATTACTCCTTAATTGTGTCAATGTTTTATAGCTCATGAGGAAGTATGTGGTGTTTTATCTTTCAATCTTGTTGGGCGGACTTTCACTAATGGACTAGTGGCACATCTGCTTATCCAATAATTTTGCAAAAAGAGCTGGCAACGGGGTTCCCAGCCCCAATTAATAACTTTCATTAATAATTCTCTTCACATGTTTTGCCCTGATTTATCAGTAAGCAACTTAATTTTGCAATAGACACTCCTCCATGGTATGCGAAATGTTGGAAGGCACCCGGTTAGCCATGGATTGAGAAAGCAAAGGTTGGGGGAGTGTCATCCATAAATAAAACTAAAATACATGTGTAAACAAAGAGAAGAGCGATGATCTACCTTGCTGGTAGAGATAACGTCCTCCATGGGTGCCGCTCTTGGAAGGTCTGTTTGGCAAGGGGTTAGAGTGCCCACTACCATTCGTTGACAACAACAAACACCACTCAAAACTTTAATTTTATGCTCTTTATATGATTTCAAAACTTAAGAAGCTCTAGCACATGATTTAATCCCTGCTTCCCTCTGCGAAGGGCCTTTCTTTTACTTTTATGTTGAGTCAGTAAACCTATTTCCCTCCATCTCATGCAAGCAATTGAGTTGTTGTGATCCAACCATTTATATTATGATCTATTTAATCATGCCTTTATTCTTCCTTGTTTAGTACAAATTTTATCTGAATGAATATGACTTTGAAGGCTATCAATGATTATGAGGAGATTGTTATGATTAAGGATGTAAGCTCTGCCATATAAGTTCTAATATAAAGGCTTTGCTCGGAAGATAAGTACAATCTGTTAATAGTTCTTTGACCAAGAACAAAGTTTGCCATAACCAATTGTGATTTCCTATGCACCTTTATTTGTGATTTCTCTTTACTTAGTTCAAGTTGAGTTATATGAGGAAGATGTTTACTAGAATGTCTTGTGTGAATTAATAAATGTGATGCTTCTTGTCCGTATTTTATTTATCGACTCTTCACTCCATAAACATGTGGTCTTGTTTACTGAGCTCAGTTTCACTTGGGGACAAGCGAGGTCTAAGCTTGGGGGAGTTGATACGTCCATTTTGCATCACTATTTTATATCATAATTTGCTGTTATTCATTGATATATTTCATATTTAAAGATGATACTTATGTTATTTCACCTATTTTGCATGTTTCATGATTATTGGAGAATTATTCACCGGAGTCAGGATTCTGCTGGAAAAAGCACCGTCAGGATACCATATTTCTGAAGATCAACAATTGAAGGAAATTACACCGAAGATCTTATTTTTCCAGAAGAATGAGCCAGCCAAAAGGAGGAGCCGAGGAGGGCCGCCATGGGCCCCCCATAGGCCGGCGCGGGCCCTGCCCTGGCCGCGCCGCCTTGTGGGGAGGGGGCCCACAGCCCCTCTCGGCCTCCTCTCTTTCGCGTACTTCATCTACCCGAAAACCTAAGGCACGGGGGATAGGCGAGAATAGACACGGCCGCCTCTGCGGGGCGGAGAAACACCAGAGAGAAAAGAGCTCTCCGGCGGGCAGGAATCCGCCGGGGAAATTCCCTCCCGGAGGGGGAAATCGTCGCCATCGTCACCGTCATCGAGCTGGACTTCATTGGGATCATCATCATCATCATCTCCACCATCGACACCGCCATCTCCACCGCTGCACCTCGTCACCGCTGTAACATCTAGGGTTGAATCTTGAGTATTTCATAGGGGAAACTCTCCCGGTATTGATTACTACTTGTTATTGATGCTATTGAGTGAAACCATTGGATCAAGGTTTATGTTCAGATTGTTATCCATCATCATATCACCTCTGATTATGTTCCATATGATGTCTTGTGAGTAGTTCGTTTAGTTCTTGAGGACATGGGTGAAGTCTAAATGTTAGTAGTGAACTATGTTGAGTAATATTTAATGGTTTGCTATTTAAGTTGTGGTGTTATTCTTCTAGTGGTGTCATGTGCACGTCGACTACATGATACTTCACCTTTATGGGCCTAGGGGAGTACATCTTGTATTCGTTTGCTAATTGTGGGGTTCCGGAGTGACAGCAACCTGAACCCCCGTTGGTATATCGATGCAGGAGGGATAACAGGATCTCAGAGTTTAAGGCTGTGGTTAGATTTATCTTAATTACTTTCTTGTATTTGCGGATGCTTGCAAGGGGTATAATCACAAGTATGTATTAGTCCTAGGAAGGGCGGTGCATTAGCATAGGTTCACCCACACAACACTTATCAAAACAATGAAGATTAATCAGCTATATGAAGCGAAAGCACTAGACTAAATTCCCGTGTGTCCTCAAGAACGTTTGGTCATTATAAGTAAACAAAACGGCTTGTCCTTTGTGCTAAAAAGGATTGGGCCACTCGCTGCAATTATTACTCTCGCATTTTACTTACTTGTACTTTATTTATCTGCTATATCAAAACCCCCTGAAAACTTGTCTGTGAGCATTTACAGTGAATCCTTTATCAAAACTGCTTGTCAACACCTTCTGCTCCTCGTTGGGTTGGACACTCTTATTTATCGAAAGTACTACGATACACCCTATGCTTGTGGGTCATCAGTCACCGGCGGTGTTGGGTTTGTCATCCGTAAGGAGCGAATTACTTCAATTTGCCAATGAGAGAGTCAGTCCGGGTGGAGATTGAAGTGGTTCTACCTCAAAGATTCATCGGCAGCTAATATGTGTCGCCGAAGTTTCGATGTCCTTGAAGCTATGCCAAAGAAGTCTTGGAAGAATATATTGACATCCAAAGAAAAGCCTGTGGTCGACAAATTGTTTGATAGAGTTATTGGGATTAAGGAGTCCGACGGCCAAACTATGATGGGCACTGAAATTGTGGTTGTGTTCTGTTGGAGATATGCACAAGAGGCAATAATAAATTTGTTATTATATATCTTTGTGTTTATGATAAATGTTTATATACCATGCTATAGTTGTATTAACCGAAACATTGATTCATGTGTGTTATGTAAACAACAAGAAGTCCCTAGTAAGCCTCTTGTATAACTAGCTTGTTGATGTAGTCAAGAAGAAACCTTAGCTGTGCAACATTACAATGTAGTCAAGAAGAAACCTTAGCTCATCTTTTCTGGAGCTTCCCGTTTGCACAGCAATGCTGGTCTTTTATCTGTCCCCAAATTTCCAACCAGCAATCAATCATGGAAGCTCTATATGATGTCAAGGACAAGTTGAACTTACCGTTTGCAGTGGAAATTATTATGATTGCTTCATGGTCCATTTGGATAATCAGAAACAGGAAATTTTTTGAAGGACAAACACCAACTTTACAAGCCTGGAAGGCAGTATTCAAACAAGAGATCAATTTGCTTTCTTTCAGAATGAAGAAAAAATGGGAGAATCCTTTCAAGACTTGGCTACATAGCTTCATGAGTTCTTAGCTTCCTTTCTTTATTTCTATTTCTCTTTCTTTCTCTTTCTTTCTTTCTTTTCCTTTGTACATCTTGTACAACTGTAAATTTTTATAATTATCAATAAAAATTGCAGTGGGGATTTTTCCCACTGTTGACCCTTCAAAAAAAAACTAGCTTGTTGATTAATAGATGATCATCGTTTCGTGATCATGAACATTGGATGTTATTAATGACAAGGTTATATCATTATGTGAATGATGTAATGGACACACCCAATTAATCGTAGCATAAGATCACGTCATTAAGTTCATTTGCTATAAGCTTTCGATACATAGTTACCTAGTCCTTTCGACCATGAGATCATGTAAATCACTTATGCCGGAAGGGTACTTTGATTACATCAAACGCCACTGCGTAAATGGGTGGTTATAAAGGTGGGATTAAGTATCCGGAAAGTATGAGTTGAGGCATATGGATCAACGGTGGGATTTGTCCATCCCGATGACGGATAGATATACTATGGGCCCTCTCGGTGGAATGTCGTCTAACTAGCTTGCAAGCATATGAATGGTTCATAAGAGACCACATACCACGGTACGAGTAAAGAGTACTTGTCAGAGACGAGGTTGAACAAGGTATCGTGATACCGATGATCAAACCTCGGACAAGTAAAATATCGCGTGACAAAGGGAATCGGTATCGTATGTAAATGGTTCAATCGATCACTAAGTCATCGTTGAATATGTGGGAGCCATTATGGATCTCCAGATCCCGCTATTGGTTATTGGTCGGAGAGAAGTATCAACCATGTCTGCATAGTTCGCGAACCGTAGGGTGACACACTTGAGGTTTGATGTTGTTTGAGTAGATATGGAATATGGAATGGAGTTCAATTTTTTTCAGAGTCTCGGATGGGATCCAGGACATCACGAGGAGTTCGGAATGGTCCGGAGAATAAGATTCATATATAGGAAGTCATATTCCAAGTTTGGAAATGATCCGGTGCATTTATGGAAGGTTCTAGAAAAGTCCGGAAGAAACACACTATGGAAGGTGGAGTCCCGGAGGGACTCCACATGCTAGGCCGGCCAACCCTGAGGGGTGGAGTCCCAGGTGGACTCCACCAAAGGTGGCCGGCCACCCTCCCTCAAGGAAAGGTGGGAATCCCACCTAGAGTGGGACTCCCATCTTGAGTAGGTTTCCCACCAAAGGTAGGTTTTGGTGTTGGGGTCTTATTCGAAGATTTGTACTACAACTCTTGGGGCTTCCACCTATATAACGAGGGGCAAGGGGAGGGGCCGGCCACACCAAGCCCATCTAGGCCGCAGCCCCCAAGTGGTCGGCGCCCTAGAGACCCCCTCTCGCCAAACCCTAGCACCCCTCCTCCACATACTACTCCGCAGCGCATAGGCGAAGCCCTGCCGGAGTTCTCCACCACCGCCACGCCGTCGTGCTGCGGGGATTCAGGGAGGATCTACTACTTCCTCTGCCCGCTGGAACGGGGAGGAGGACGTCGTCTTCATCAACACCATACGTGTGACCAAGTACGGAGGTGCTGCCCGATTGTGGCACCGTCAAGATCTTCTACGCGCTTTTGCAAGCGGCAAGTGATCGACTACATCCACCCCGAGATCTAATCTCGTTAAGCTTTGCGAATCTTCGAGGGTTAGTCTCTTCATCCCCTCGTTGCTACCGTCTACTAGATTAGATCTTGGCTTGTGTTTCGTTCTTGCGGTAGGAATTTTTGTTTTCTATGCTTGTGTTGCTGACTTTCTTCGTCAACACCGAAGGCACCATTGAGGTATTTAAACGTACCTCGCGTACCTACGACACTCTCCTTGCTTTCCAGCTTCTGATGGGGCACGGCTTTAAAGCCGATATGGAGCTTCTGACGAAACAGCTGCCGAAGGATCAGGATGGGCAAGCCATCGACCTCAGCCTTTTCAAAGTATCAGCGCGCAAATGCGCACTTCAGCTTCTTGAATTGGTATCGGCTAACAAAGCAACTATTGGAGGAGCTGGCCCAAGTTTATCGACACAGACTCAAGCCCCCTGAATTTTTCTTTGTCAAGTTGTAATCTTATCATTTGGCTCAAACAATGCCTTTTCTAAGGCCTTTTGATTATAATGAATTCCATGCTCTTTTAAATGCATGCTCCCGATGGGAGTGAAATCAATTGACATTGTATATATTCCTTGACACACTCGGCGGTGTATTTTTGCAGGTGGCTCCTGTACCTTCCTTTGTCGAAGGTTCTTCGGATGATGGTTCTAAAAGTGATCGGCTTCAATGCATGAAGGCCCGAATCTATCTATTATATTATTAAAACAACAAACAACTAACGGTGCAGATTTATCCTGAGATGTATAAATGATGAAGATTGATCCGACCAACTGCACGGCACCTAGGCACGCACCGCGCGGAACAGAAACACCAACAAGAAAAACCAAAATTTGATTCATCCATCCGTACACCTAGGCACGCACCGTGTGGAACAGAAACACCAACAAGAAAAACGAAAATTTGATTCATCCATCCGTACCTCAACAATAAGTCAACAACTCTTATCTCTAGCTTAAAAAACACGTTCTCCTTGCCCATATAAGCTTTGATTGCTTTGTGTACGGTGATTACGGAAGAGCGTCCAACAAAAATCACGATGGCTGTTGTGTGGATCTCAAGCGGACGAGGATGATCAGACGGACGAACAGTAATGAAGCACTTTTGGCAAGTCGGAATCTGCAGGTGAAGGCATGGTGGACAGATCGACGGCGCAACAGATCCATATCTCTAATGGTGACGACTGACGACGGCGGGAGGTTCCGGCCGGTGGCACATCTGGCGTTAATGAACTACAAAAATAATCATCGCTGTATATAGCCAGCCGTCCGCGACGAACTCAAGCAGCTTGAGCTTAGCGAAATAAAGAGGTTGATGTCGTTCTGGCCGATGTTGATGGAGTAAAGGCTCCACTGAATTTCTCCTACCAGAGCATGGAGCTCCCGATTCCAAACCTTAAACTCCATGAATCGGTACACCTCCCTGGCCATAGTTTGATCCTACATGGCATCTACGGTAGATGATATTCAGTATGCCTAATGCGGATGAATGCAAGTGTATGGATACAGGTTCGTTGATTCTAACTGGCGTTTTCTCAGCTTCTGTCCATACTCAAGATCAGATCGATCTATTTTGATGGTGTTTATGACGGTCGGTCATGTCGATACACGACATGGCGCCAGCGTTAGTGGTGCAGCTTAGGAAGAGGCCAGAGGGGCACCGTTGTGAAGATGGCGTGGCCAGCGCAGCGTCAAAAAGCTCAGTTCCACCAAGGCCTCCCGACATGGAAGCCAACAAGGCGTCGGCGGCAGCATGACCCACCATTGGGGGAGACATGGACGTGACGTCGGTGGCGTTGGTGCGGAGCCAGCGGTGGGGAGGAAGTTGAACGACGTGAGTTATTGTCCATCTGAACAAGACGCACCTGCTGTCTATTATGCGTGTGAGTTCATAATTCGCAGAATGAGCCACCAAGTATCGTTGACATGTCCTTCGATTAATAATTTGTTGGTCTTAATTGATGGTGTACGCCTGCATACACAATAGCAACCTGAAGGTAAAGCAGACTGATAAAGTTGTCAGTAAACATGGATGTTTACAATTGCTATTTATCTTCGCTCCAAGTGCTACAATCTATCTATATCAATTCAAGTAGGTACACTGTCACATTGTGGTGCTGGGTTTCTTGGAAAATTTAGAAAGAAGAAAGCCATATTTTTCGTTTTGTATTTTTCCTCAGATGAATATGTATCCTTAAACAAGAGAATTCGTAAACCCAAGGAAATACTCATTATTTACTTCTGTTTTCTACATTGTTATGTTTACGAGGTGCAAAATTTCTGCGAGGGTTCTCTTCCGTGAATTTGGTCTAAACTAAATAGTTCTTAGTGTACATTCTACATGTTCTGCTATTTTTAAATCACTCCACTGATAAAACTCGCTTGCAGATGGTAGAATGTCTATGCTAGAAACAACAACTGAAGCTTACATGCTCACCTCAGCATATTTCATCAATTCTTCATTTATGCAGGTGTCAGATCCTTTGGGATGTTGATTTGTGGAGTACATGACAACAGAATTTGAGTTTTCGGAGGATGTCAGGTAGATTTTACTTGCCGTTTTCTCTGTTTTCTCAAACAGTAGGCCAGTTCGTAGACCTTTTAGCTGAACAATAATATGCGAGTTTATATGTACAGATCCCTCCCACAAACACATAAAAGGATCAGAGGGAAAATATTGATACACTCCTAATAAAATATGGAATTCTGCACTACTTCAGAAAATGTAATATTCATAGACTGGCTACAACATTGTGTACGTACTCATTTAAAATGTTATATGTCTTGAAACGTAGGGATGGAATTTTTTGCACCGTAAAGTAATACAAATATGGGTGCTGAAGCTATTCATAAAATATTGTCAGAAAAAATACATTTTGGTCAACAGTTCCAAATCAGTGATTTTTTTACAATGAAAAAGTGGGGTGGGTGCGGTAAATTTTCATTTTTTGCAAAAATAAACATTTAAAGAAAGACAATAAATATTTACATATATAAAGGAAAACTTCCAAGAGCGACTCTATATGTCTATCCATGGACCTTGACCGTATGAGTAAGAACCAGCCACTTTTCGAAAATGACTTCCATCCTACCAAAGGAAGGATCCATCGGCTTAAAGATGCAGCCATTTCACTGCACTTCCCAAAAATAATGCCCGGCGACTCGATGGATAACCTGACACAAAGATGGTGTCGATTTCAACGTGAAATCATGTCACTGGTATTTAAACTATCATGTGAGGGGGAATAATTTTACTTGAGATATCATATAATTCATACGAATGGTCATGAATGAGCATAATGAATAGAACCTGTCATTGAGGCATCAAGCTGGTACATCACTGTGTTACTAGACATGGCAAAATAACTACGCCACTGATTCAACACACTTCATTGCTAGAGTTGTGGAGATAACATAGGTTTAGTGGTATAGTCTAAGGCTACACAATAAAATTTACAAGCCTAAAAGATGAAGTTCTTGAGGTTTGCATTAATACGTCTGAGGAATTTTAACACCTAGATAAAAACTACATACCATAATTTTTAAACATATTTCAAATACTTATATCTCTTAATTTCTTTTAAAAAGTTAGCAGCAAGAAAAACAATACATTGGATATAAAGATTCAAAATATATTGTTACTAGGCGCGCAATTGCGCGGGTCACCACGCTAGTTCTTCAAATGGAAAGAGATATGCGTGGTATCCAAGCCATGGATGCTATTATAAAGAAGAAAGGCGAGCTAGCTATTGATGGAGAGCGATATGCACTAAGAGAGCTGCAAAAAGCAATAGAAAGCTTGAACTGTAAGTGCCTGTCCATTCTTTGTTTCATTCGATGTCGTCGATAATTTCTTTCTGATTTCATCTTCATCATTGCTTTTGTCAGTCATAGCTCTTAATTTATCGGAAGAAAACAAACGAGTGCATGAACGTGTAGATGCTTTGACCAATATGGCGCAATTCAATGAAGTCTTCTGGACGGACATCAAAGGTTGCTACTATCGCAAAATTCCAAGATCGGGTGCAACAAGTGCATCGATTCTTGGACAAGTGCCATGAATGTATGAAGATGATATGGCAAACGATGGTTCCCCTCAACCCAATTCCTCCATCATTTTTAGCCTTGATAGTAAAATTCAAGAATGCTAAAAAGGTGCGCGAATTAGTTCGCAATCAACTTGTTGCAGGAGCCGAATGAACTTTCGCTTTTGTGCTGTCGCAGCATCCTTTATTGGACTTGATGGCAATTGCAAATGCTGATGGCAATGTAAGCCAATTTTATCCCGCTGTAAAAGTCCCTGCTTCTATTGTAATTGATAGGCTAGAAGACAACACAGAAGTAGATGACCCAGTAGGAATTCCGTAAGAATAACTTTGATAATGTTGTATTCCCAATCTTAAATTTTTTTATTCAGGATGAATAATTTGTTGGAGACGACACATCTGCCACTTTTGGCGAAACATCGATACCTCACAACTTATCTTCAAATGCCGATGACAGATTTTTTGATGTATTTGTTGACTAAGATGCAATTCTCGATGCCCTTATTCTTTTTTAGACATCGGTATTGTGATGCTCTTTTATGAAAGATATCGGTGTCAAATTATTTGAGTGATCAGCTCGTGTTGCGGGTTCAATAAACCCGTAGTAATCGCAACTTTGCTGCAACCGATTATGTATGTTTTGGCGACAACCCCCGAGTAAATCGAGGAAACTGTGGCCGTTGACTCCGTCGCTCTTAGTACCTCCTTGTTCGATGTACCGGCATGGGCCTTCTATAAGTAGTTTTATCCTTGCCATCAGCATACTTGCATGGGCAAACGATGGACGATTTGCAATTGACTAATTCTTAGTAGTTGACATCTTTGGTCTTCACATTTTCCCTTCCATTTTGTAAAGTTAGTAGAAGAGGATAGATCCGGTAAATTGACGAATGTCAATCTTCATTTTTGTATATTTCGTCCAAGTCTTCAATCATCATTATGGTGGCTTGAAAGTTGTGAAATCTCCACTTGGGGCGTCCTCTTCAATCCTCAGATGTTTGCTGCCATCTCCTCCATGTGTGATCATACTCCAATGCTTGTCCTCCTCATCCATGCTAGGTCCATCATTCCTAAGAGTAACAAACACATCTGATTTAGGCAGCATCATATTCTCATGTATGTGAGGAATAGTTCCAAGAAACGAAAGTACCTGATAGTTAAGTTTTTTGGCACGAGCTCGAGTGATTGGTCCTTCTATTTGTGTGGCTGTAGGTACAGCGGTTGTATCAACAGATGGGATGTCCTCATCAGCACTGCTGCTCGAAGCCGCAACAGCAACCCCTGGCCAGCACTGCCACTAGGAGCACTTGGCACTGCCGGCCCCACCCACGTTGACTTCATCTGAACAATTGATTTTCATCATGTGGCTGTGTTTATTTCGCAAATGACTAAGTTACCCATGTTTTGGATCTAGACTATAGGGCTCCTCCGGCCACGAATTAGGGTTAGACATAGATTGGATTATCATTGGAGCTTTGCTCACAAACCTCTAGGATGATCTCCTATGTTTCCTCAAGGCTATCTCTTATGTGATTTGGATGATGTTTGTGTGAGATTCTAGTGCGTCCCACTCTCTCTCCCACAACTTTTGACAGGGCAAAGGTGTCCGATATTTCGATGAGATAATGATAACGTCGATTTGTTGGTGGAGTTCGTGCTTGACGATCTGACTACACGTTCAAATCTCGTGCGCCAATGCAATCGCTAGGACAATCTCCGGGAGTTACTGATCTTGCGGATGCACGATCAGCCTGACCAGCGAGGGTCTTAATTCCTACCTGAAATCGAGAACAAGTAAGAACTAATATTGCAATCAGAATATTGCGGATGAAAGATGAAAACTTTATTGAATATGGTGGGATTCCGAATAGTCGGTCTTGTTCTGGGCGTTGGCCTCAAAAGAAGTACATGAGAGTTGCTACAATGGCTAACTTTTAATCTAATCAAAATCCGAGTCTAAACATGACGGCTATGGGTGTATTTAAAGGAGGAAAAGGTGGGTTTTCGGCCAGCCATGTGTATGGTTGCTGAACCAAACCCTAGAAGGCCTTTCCCCTTTCAATACAGACTCTGAAAAGTGGCTGACTTAACTCCTGCGAAAATTACATGGGCCTGGCCTAAAACTAATGGTGTCGCAACACCATGTACTCATATGGACGAAATAATGAAGTTGAAAACTCTATATTTCGTCCATGTATTCAACTCCAATTATGGTGGCTTCAAAGTTCTGAAATCTCCACCCGCAGCGTCCTCTTCAATCCTCACATGTTTGCTGCCATCTCCTCCATGTGTAATCATGCTCCAATGTTTGTCCCTCTCATCCATGCTAGGTCCATCATTCCTAAGAGTAACAAACACATCTGATTTAGGCAACATCATATTCTCATGTATGTGAGGAATAGTTCCAAGAAACGAAAGTACCTGATAGTTAAGTTGTTTGGCACGAGCTCGAGTGATTGGTCCTTGTATTTCTGTGGATGTAGGTACAGCGGGTGTATCAATAGAAGGGATGTCCTCATCATGCTCCCCTTCTTGAATTGAAGTCGTCCACGACGCAAGCTCATCTTATTCACCAAAGTAAGGCTTCAAATCTGCAATGTTAAATGTAGGACTAACCGGACCCAAATCTGTAGGAAGGTCAAGTGTCAACACCCGGATTTTTAAGTCTGGATGCCTATTATATCATTCATCGCAATCCCAGGAATATTGTTGTTGCGAGATATAATAGCTAAGTATCACAGTCATCATTTATTACAACCCATAAAGTCTTACAACTTGAATCACATGATCCATATTACACAAATAGTTGATCTATTGATCAACGAACAAACACAAGTTCAATGCGGAAGCGTAAAGATAAAGGGACTCTGTAGTCCACAGGCCAACGCTTGACGTCAGAAAGCTCCTAGTTATCATAGGCGTCCTGCTGGTCATCCTCGCGGTAGTTCTGTTCATCATCGTACTCTGGCCATTTGAATAGCCAGGGACAAAGCCGTAAGTACTTCAAGTACTTGCAAACTAATACCAATGTAAAATGCTAGCTCTTGGAGTTAAACTCTATTGTTACTTGCATAAGCCATATTTTAGTTTAGAAGTAGTGGAGCATGTACTAGCTACTCAAGTGGGAACATTAGTGTCATTCCCACACAATAGTTATCATCCTACCAAGTCACCATTCATAATCACTAAAGTTCACAACGACTCGTGGGAGATTGTATGGCCTTTCCAATCGTCCGTAACCGTGGACACGGCTATTCGAATAGATTTACACTCTGCAGAGGTTGCACACTTGTGCCACAACATTTGATTTCATCCGTCGGAATAACTCCGAGTCACCGTAACACAGTACGCGGATCATCAACCCTAACCTTTCGCTTACAAACCTTAGTATGAGCACCTCTCCCCATGAGCTTGGCCTCCCAGTGAAAACCAACTGTTAACCTGGGAACTGCACAGGGCTTGGCCGTACAATTTCACCTCAATTCACATCTTTCTCAACAACGGAGGCAGCCTCGGCATAACCCCTATGATGTGTGTTCAGAGGGAACCCATACTAAGATGTATAAACTTCCAGTTAAGCCCTACCCATAATCAGGGGGGTACTTGTATTTGGAAAGGTATCGCATTCAAACCAATATCAGGGTTTTATCAAAAATCACCATCTTCTCTTGGTCATGTTCAACTTCAAAACTTTCAATAGGATCAAAAATCACTATCTTCTCTTGGTCACATTTAACTTCAAAACTTTCAATGGAATGCCTCACCATTCCAAGGTTTCAATTCCATCAAGTCACATGTTCCCATCTAGAGTAGTCAAAGTTTTAGTATTTTAGCACTAGCACTAATCATGAGGGGTGCTACATTGCTTGCCATCTATAGGACTAGCTTTGCTACTCTAAGGGTTTTGTTCAACAACACTATTTGAATAACTCTTTGAAAAACACAACAAGTAAGACTTGTAGGGTATACAAATAGGATAAGCTTGTATGAAGGTAGATAAAATCATGGTGCCTTGCCCAAGGTGGGCTTTGCACTTTGCAAGAGTATTATCTTGCCTTGGTAGTTCTCAAGGTTCTCTTCTTCCTCTTCTTGGTAGAATTCTCCTTCCTCTTGGTAATTTCCGGTGCTAGCGTCTAAATTTAAATACAAGGTATAATCACTAAACAAACTCAAAGTCTATGCTAGCACATCATTATCTCACACAAACTATGCTAAGCACACTCATAAAATAGTTAGGTGCATTGGTTTTCTTTATTGGAGAAAGTAAATTCCTCTCATTACATATGTAATTAACAATTCTTATTTAGTTCTTGAGAAAATAATTTCCTCTCATTGAAATCTTCTTAAGATTTAACTTCTCAAATAATCCTATATGAATTCATATTGACCTAAGTCAAACATTCATTATCATTATTTGAGAAAATGATTTAAATGAGATAATTCACCTCATACTATTTTATAATTCCTCAAATGATTTAAATCTCCAAATATTCATATAGGAGTGTTTGGACCAGAGGTGCAAACATCTCATGAACTCATTTGGGACAAGATTTAAATGAAGGGAAATCCTCCATATGATTTACATAATAATTTTGGGACAATATTCACTTACTAAACTAGCCATATTGTCCATTAATTAATCTAGGGCTGACTGCCCAGTCCACAGCGACGGCCCGCAAAGCCTCTGGTCGCGCGCCGATGCGGGTCGCAGGGCGTGCCACCTGACCTATACCTGTCGGGAAGGTGTGGATGATGCCTCGCTTAGTTTCTGCAGGGCACACACGTACACGTTAAATACGAGCCTCGATCGGCTCTCGGTTGTCCTGTGAATCGGCTCATGGAGCCGATCCACCCATGATTCGTCCAAGGTGGCCGAACATATGGTGGTCCTGCTTGATCAAGATGAAGCATATGAGATCCACGACGATCTAGGGTTTTCACCGCATAATCGGATCATCCTACTCACGATTGGGCCTCGCGCTCACGCACGGTAAACGTAAGCCAGCCCTAGACAAGGCCTAAAAACCAACACTAGGTTGATCCTCGGAACGTCCTGTCTAGGGGCAGCAAACTACACCCTGCATGCCGCTGGATCCTCCAACCCTTTGTAAGGCCTAACTATTGCAGATATTAAACTAATCCTTGATGAATCAAGGAGCGACCATAACGGATCAGATCTACTAAATAAAGATCAAGCGGGGTGCCGCCTGCACCCATGATGAGGCACAAGGACGGCTAGACGCGCAAGGGTTGCACTACGCGAGCATATGATGCTGAGAACGATGCTAACCCTAACGCGTCTACGATAACTACGTTGCTCGCCATCAAAAAGGCTTCAGTACGAGCAACGCATGAACAACTAGGCAGGCTCGTGCTGCCTAGATCGCGAGATGCGATCTAGGCAGCATGGTGCTTACCGGAGGAACCCTCGAGACGAAGGAGTTGGCGATGCGCCGAGATTGGTTTGTGTTGAACGTTGGTTGTTGTTTATTCCATAAACCCTAGGTACATATTTATAGTCCAGGGGACTTTCTAATGTGGGCGTGCACCAAACCGTGCACGGGTAAAATTCTAACTTCTAACCTAAGATGCGATCTAATATGTTACAGATACATGGGCAGTTTAGCCCAACTTGGTATAAAAGGCCGATTCACGTAACTCTTCTATATGTATATCTTCAAGTCCATCTTGATCGCGGCCCACTTCTGGCTTGGTCAAATTCTGGTGATAACACATGCCCCCCTGGTTTTGGAAATGACATTTCCAAAATCATTACGCTCTCCTTTCGTCGGGTCATGTCATAGCAGAGCAGAAACGTCGCAGAGTCCTTCATCATGACAACTCGCCTTCTCAACTTCTCTGCACGTTTAGACGGTTCTGGCACCACCTCCTCGGGAACTACTGTGGCATTGAATTTTTACTATGCTCTCTTTTATTTAACCGCAGCAAACAGTCACCTTCCTCATCCCCTTTCGCACTAGCCTCCAAAAAACCCTCCTCTGCCACCATGTCTTCGTCCTCCTCTTCTTCCTCCTCATCGGGTCTTTCCTACGTGTCCTCTCCTATCCGAGAGGAGACGCCTTCGTGGGGCACGCAGGCGGCGTACGATATCCTCGCCCCAACGAAGTGGGACAAAGAGGACCATGACTCCTTCGTCTGGTCCGAGGATGACAAATCCTTGACCGACGGGGAGAGTGACCTCCGCTTCCTCGCCGTTGGGGAACCGGAGGAGGAGAGCGACGACGACAACTTCTCCTGTGACTTCACCTCTTCCGGGGAGGAAGGGGAGCAGGGAGAGGAGGAGGAAGACGGCGATGAGAGCTCCTCCGACGAGCCGCCGGCCAAGCGGTTCTGCCCTTGGCCGGGCAACTTTAGTGACTTCGACAGCGACGAGGACAACGCTGACGGAGAAGATGAAGACGACGAGGGCCCGGTCGGCGGCCATTGGAGCGACGACGAGCCTGCCGGGAGCAGCGCCGACGGCAGCGACGAAGGCGACGATGAGGGCAGCGACGGCCCGTAGATTAGGACCTCTAGAATAGGATCAGCAGTAGCAGACGGGGCAATGTACCCCTCATATTTCCTTTTGAGAGCAATTAGCTCTTTATGTAAAAAATCTTGCCTATCAATGAAGAACTTTTTCTTTTCCCCAATTTGATTTTGCCGATTTCTTCTGAGCTTAATTAAGCCGATTCCCTCTTCTACTGTCCTTGCCGATTCGCCCCCTTTACCAATGCGTAATGAGCCGATAGCACCGCATCGGTCCTTCGAAATTCGCTCTTCCCTTCTTCAACTGATGATTTTCTAAATCTGGCAGAAAATGCAGGATCTTCAGGAAAACCTTTGAACTTTCCCAACCAAACCCAATAATCCTTTTCAGCACTCATCATCTGTGACGAAGGTTTGCAATGAAGGAACAGCCGATCGTATCCACCAAGCCTGCTGCCCCCCGAGTCTTGGCCAAGGCAAAAACTTAGCCGAATTAGCCTGGGCTTGATCATGCAGAGCCAGCCGATTTACACATAAATCGGCTTCCCAAAGCAGAGAGCCTTCAAGGCGAGCTGCCCCCCGAGTTTCTCCAGTCTTCTCTTAGCGCCCTGCTGGTCGAATCAGCCCCTTTCTGCACGTCCAGGCTGCTCTTGAAGAGAGGAATTACTCCATTGAGGGATCCCCCCTCGTGCTTCATTGGTCCTCTGATCGTAACATTGATCTCCTTGAGTCGATGGCCGCGCATCGGCTATTTCTCAATTCTAAAGTCGATGCCCTTGCATCGGCTGTAAAATGTTAAAAATTTTAGGCCGATTTGTGTATCGGCCCCCATACTCAGTATTATCTCATATCCTCGTGTTTTATCCATCTAGGTGCCCCCCGAGCCGATTCTGTCAAGAGGATTGATGGTATCGGCTCTTCAGGTAGTCCCTGTTGGGTCAAACGTTGATCCCAGGCAGAATGGATGGTGAGGATAATTTGGGCCGATTGCTGGAATCGGCCTCCATGTTGCTTGCTCGGTGAAGGTTTTGTAATATCCCTTCATCAGTTTCGGAGGGCCGATCGCAAGGATCGGCCTCGCCATGTTGCTTATTGACGTAGTCTTGCTACTCGTCCATGTCGGCGGATAAAACCAGCCCAATCTCTGACCTTAGCACGTTGGTGCGCTTGCTGTTATCCATGTCGGGTGCACTGTGTAATCGTGGAGCACTACACTCCGCCGGACGAATGAACACCATGTTTGTGCCAGCCGATGTATCATCATCGGCTCTCTTTTGCTTGGGGCGCCACTCTTTTCTTTGCGGCAGTCCCTCCTCATCCAGGGTCCTCTGGACTTTTGCAGCCAGATCAGGTCGTGCCTTTCTCAGCGTATGCAAGTACATCCTTTCGGCTTCCTCCAGACCGCGCAATCGCTGAACCCTGCGTTTTTGTGTATGGCTGAGACCGTCAGGGCACCACCTCGGACGGTGGCACCTGTCTTCTTCGTATTCTCCTTCGTCTTCTGAATCCTCGAGATCTTCCAACGGAGGGGTCTCAGCACGTCTGTTTTGCGGTGGGAGAGGCCCTAGGCGCTCGAACACAGACACGTTGGCTGTCTCCTTCTTTTTCCGGTTGCATTCTGGGCAGTTGCCGATTGTTGGTAATCGGCTCATTCCTGAATCCCAGCAGTGTCTGAAGAAGGGGCAGTGCCAATGCCTGTCCGTATCGTCCTGCTCCCTGCCGTGGCGCTCCTGCCGCTCCTCATCATGATTATGCCGGCGATGTCTTCCGTCGTTTATGGTCATCCGACCTCTTTCATCATTGTTATCGTATCGCCGGCGTTGGTCATATCGACTAACATACTTGTTGAGGAGGTGATCAGAGAGGGGTCGTTGGTATCTTATGTTCTTCACTTCCCCCTCTGTGACGTAGCGCTTGCCATCTTGACGGAGCCGATCGCATGGAGCGGCCCCCTCAGTGTCCTTGCTCTGAGAGCAGCTGTCCTCATCCCCGTCCTTCTCAGAGCGGTGTCCAAGCTCTACCATACTGATGTTGGCTGAGAAATCAGGCTGGCACCCTCCAAGGTGGGTAAACTCCACCATGTTGACGGCGGGGAAGGGGTGTGTGTCGACCTTCATGGCGTACTGGTTAAAAATTAATCGCCCATTTTCTATCGCCACTTGGATCTGCTGACGCCACACCCTGCAGTCGTTGGTGGTGTGGGTGAACGTGTTATGCCACTTGCAGTATGGCTTTCCGTTCAGCTCTTGCACCGTAGGAAACTTGTGGCCTTCGGGTACCTTTATGTGCTTCTCCGCGAGTAAGAGGTCGAAAATCTGCTCGGTTTTCGTCACGTCGAAGTCGAACCCTCTTGGAGGCCCTGGTGGCTTTACCCATTTGCAGGTTACTGGGCCTGCAGCTCGAGTCCACTCAGCTACTGCGACCTCTCGCTCTCCCGTAGGACCTTCATCTTCGCCTGCGTCAACCATGGTAACCACGCGCTTGAATTTATCTTGGTAGATATCCGGGTGGCGTTGCTCATATGCTGACAACTTCTGCACCATGTGTGCTAATGAAGGATAGTCCGCCTGGGAGGCCACTTCCTTGATCGATGATGATAGACCCACCACCGCCAATTCGACTGCTTCTTTTTCGCTTACATGAACCGAATAGCATCGGTTCCTAACGGTCCTGAAGCGCTGAATGTATTCGATACCGTTTCTCCGCGCTTCTGTCGTACTTGGGCTAGATCGGCAATGCCAGCCTCGGAAGCCTCCGAGTGATATTGCTCATGGAACCGTTCTTCCAGCTGCTTCCAGGTCTGGATTGAGTTCGGTGGCAGCGACGTGTACCATCCGAAAGATCCTGTGAGGGACTGTGAGAAGTACCTCACGCGCAGCTCGTCTGACGCTGAGATCATGCCCAGTGTGCCAAATATCGGCTCACATGCTCGATGGAGCTGGAGCCATCTGATCCGCTGAACTTTGTGAAGTCCGGGAGCCGATATTTGGGTGGTAGCGGGATCAATTCGTACTCATTGGGGTACGGCTTGGTATAGCCGATCGCCTTTCTCTTCGGCATCATGCCGAACTGATCTTTCAGGATCGTACAAATTTGATCCGCGGTGATGGCTGCAGGTGCCGAACCCTGAAGATTCGTCGGAGTGGCGTACTTAACCAGCCATGCTGTTTCTCTGGTTCTGAGCCAACTGCAGGAGCTGGGCTCGGGAGTTTCGTCGGGGTGGCGTATTTAGCTAGCCACGTTTGCTTCTCGGGGTCTGCCTCCGACGTTCCTCCTGTTGCCCCAGAAGTCCCTGCTATAGCCACCTGGTTCGAGGGTGCCCAGGTGCTGCAGTCTGGCACGTATGCACATGCGTATCCGTGCGGGATCTCCTTGGGCGCGTCCTGTAGGAACTGGTAGTCACTGGGGTCACCACCAATCTTGTAGACGACAAAAGCCGATGAGTTCGGCGCTTCGGGCGCTGCCAATGCGAATGGCAGCGGGGGACGGGAATGGAGCAGCGCTTCCCCTTGGTGAGTCCCTAGGGCTGGTCCTGACGGAGAGTACTGATGGCTCATGATCTCCTGGATCACGCGCAGCGCGACGCGCTCCAACGTATTCACCAGGCTCTCAGAATGGCGGTGCAGCGAATGAGCCACCATGAAGTTGATCTCCTGACGCAGCGACCTGGTGCGTTCTTCGGACGGGGTGGACAGGTCCACTCCATCAAGCGCGCCTTCGGTGTGAACCCCTTCCATCGATGCCATGGGAGCGGGTCCTGTGGAAAGAGCTGATTAGGTCGGCTTCGAGGGCAGACTTGATCTCGTCGTACTTCTTCTTGAGCTCGCCAGTGAGATCCCCGTACGTGACCGGAGTTTCTTCTGCCACTTCGATGAAGACGGTATGGTGTCTTTCGCCATCTCTGATGTAGATGGCGAGATGGTTGTCGTTGAAGATGTGTCCCACCGGGCGTGCGAGAAGTGTTGACGTCGAAACCCACCGGCGGGCAACGACTGGCCAACACCGTAGAGCCGGGAATGACTAGGGCTGCGGCTGGCCCTCCCGAGCGACGGCCCGCAAAGCCTCCTGGTCGCGCGCCGATGCGGGTCGCAAGGGCGTGCCACCTGACCTATACCTGGTCGGAAGGTGTGGATGATGCCTCGCTTAGTTTCTGCAGGGCACACACGTACACGTTAAATACGAGCCTCGATCGGCTCTCGGGTTGTCCTGTGAATCGGCTCATGGAGCCGATCCACCCATGATTCGTCCAAGGTGGCCGAACATATGGTGGTCCTGCTTGATCAAGATGAAGCATATGAGATCCACGACGATCTAGGGTTTTCACCGCATAATCGGATCATCCTACTCACGATTGGGCCTCGCGCTCACGCACGGTAAACGTAAGCCAGCCCTAGACAAGGCCTAAAAACCAACACTAGGTTGATCCTCGGAACGTCCTGTCTAGGGGCAGCAAACTACACCCTGCATGCCGCTGGATCCTCCAACCCTTTGTAAGGCCTAACTATTGCAGATATTAAACTAATCCTTGATGAATCAAGGAGCGACCATAACGGATCAGATCTACTAAATAAAGATCAAGCGGGGTGCCGCCCCTGCACCCATGATGAGGCACAAGGACGGCTAGACGCGCAAGGGTTGCACTACGCGAGCATATGATGCTGAGAACGATGCTAACCCTAACGCGTCTACGATAACTACGTTGCTCGCCATCAAAAAGGCTTCAGTACGAGCAACGCATGAACAACTAGGCAGGCTCGTGCTGCCTAGATCGCGAGATGCGATCTAGGCAGCATGGTGCTTACCGGAGGAACCCTCGAGACGAAGGAGTTGGCGATGCGCCGAGATTGGTTTGTGTTGAACGTTGGTTGTTGTTTATTCCATAAACCCTAGGTACATATTTATAGTCCAGGGACTTTCTAATGTGGGCGTGCACCAAACCGTGCACGGGTAAAATTCTAACTTCTAACCTAAGATGCGATCTAATATGTTACAGATACATGGGCAGTTTAGCCCAACTTGGTATAAAAGGCCGATTCACGTAACTCTTCTATATGTATATCTTCAAGTCCATCTTGATCGCGGCCCACTTCTGGCTTGGTCAAATTCTGGTGATAACAATTACTTACTAAACTAGCCATATTGTCCATTAATTAATCTGGGGCATGATCATGCAAAGTGACCACACCATTTTATTGCATAATCAATTAGTGTAAGTCAATTGTGAGCTATAAGAGTTGGAATTATTCAAATATCTATTTTGGTTGATTTTTAATAATTATTCTAAGGCAGAAAAGTCCCTGCCTTGTTTATTTTTCCATTTTAATTCTATAATAGATCTAGGGTTCAAACCAGTGGCATTGTGTAGATAATTTCTTAAGCTTTCTAAATATATAAAGTTTGCTAAATTTGGCCAAGCCAAACAGATTCTATGAATTTTCAAAGTTGGGTCCAGTATTGAATTCAAACTAAATTTATTAAACGAAATTTGAATTAAATAGGCCGGCGGGAAAACGAACTGGGCCCAAAGGTTTAAAACGGCCCAAGGCCAGCCCACCACGCATCTGTGCACGCGCGGGCCGCCTGACAGTGGGCTCCACCCGTCAGTGACGTTAAAACGCCGAAGCGGTATGGACGCACCAGAGACGTTGGATTAGGATGGGATCGAACGGCGCAGAGCCGTCGTCGTCTCCGGCGAGAAGAACTCACCGGCGCGGCGGCAGTAGGGGGTCGGAGAGCGCGTCGGAGCTCCGGCGAGCGGCGGCGGTGTTCCGTTCGAGGTTGTCGAGGACGAGGAAGCAGCCTGTAGCAGTGGCGTCGTCAGGGGCGGCTCCAATCGACGGCGGCGACCTCCGGGTACTGGCGGCTCCGATCCTCCAATTGGGCTTGCTCCGGCGTCAATCGGGGTGGCTACTGGTGCTGGGCGAAGCGGTGGTGAGTGGTGGTCATGGTGGTGTGCTCAGAATGTCGAGGGGAGGCCTCCTTTTATAGGCGCGTGAGGTGCCGTGGGTGCTGCGGCGAGGTCGACAAGGGCGCGGCCGTTCCGGGGGTCTAGAGGGCTAGGCGACGACGGGGTCGTGTTCACGATGTCACCGCGGTCCTCGGAGCGTCAACGGCGCGGTCAATGGCAGCGTACGGTGGTCGGGCGCTTGCTTGTACTGACGCGGCCGTGGCGGGCGCGTTCGTCCTCTCCGGCGACGGTAGGGGCTAGGGGGTGACGCGAGCGTGTCCGGCGAGCTCCGCGTGGCGCGTCGAGTACCAGGGCGAGCGGGCTTGGTCGGGGTACGGCGAACGCCGCGTGGCCGTGGCGCGCGTGTCCGTGCGCCAGTGACGTCGCCCATGCCGTTCGCGGCGTACCTGGGCGTACCTGGGCGCGCGTCGTCCGGGGCTTGTCGGCGTCCTTGCGATCGATGGTGGATATGGGCGATCTTCTGGGATCCTTGGCAACGCGTTGGACACGGTGGTGAGGCCGATCGTGGAGAGAAGAGAGGGGAGGTGCGTCGAGGTGCGACATGGCCGGCATGGCCATGTCCATGCCATGCCTGGCCCTCCCTTGGTGTTTCTTTGGCATGGGCTTGGTGTAGGGTTGTTCCCTGGTCAAGGCTAGGGCTGGTGGTGGCCAAGATTTGGTCTGTTTTGATCAAATTCAAAAATGTGATGATCTTGTTTTTATTAAAAAGTCTCTACTTTGCTTGATCCTAGCTCTTGATCCAAGATGAATTTGGTATGGTCCCCTTTACAAAAGTTGTTCATTTTGTTGTGTACTTGGATGACATGCAAAGAGTTGGATGTGTTTAGTTTAGAAATTTTGAAATAGAGAGGCTCAAAGTGGTGACCAGATTGTAATTGTCAAAAATGACCATTATCTTATGTGAGCATGTTTTAATTCTTGGCTTTGATTTAATTGGGGTTTCTTTGATTCTCAAAGTTGTAATAACTATTTAATAACATATTACCACTAATGGTGAAGACCAATTGGGCCTAGGGTCAAAGTTTATAAAAATATCATATGTCATATGTTAGGGTTTTTAGGGTTTTATTCTTATTTGATTTCTTTCTCTTTTTCATTTATTTGTTTGGTGATCATCATTGGATCACTCTAGGGTTGTGGAGTTTATCACATACACAAAATAACACTCATCATGGCATAGCACTCAAAATGCACAAGTCCTATGCAGGGCACTATATGAAAATTGAAAAGTTTTTGTTGGTTCTCAAATTTGGATAATTGGACTTGTTCTTCTTTCTTTATTTGAAATTTGAGATGTTACAAACCCTTCCCCCTTACAAAAGATCTCGTCCCGAGATCTAGAAGAAAAACAGTCTAGAGGTTAAAGAGATCTGGGTACTCCTTCTTCATATCTTCTTCCCGCTCCCAAGTGGCTTCATCTTCGGTATGATTGCTCCACTGTATCTTCAGAAACTTGATGCTTCGGGTGCGGGTGGTTCGGTATGCCTCTTCCAAGATGCGAATCGGCACTTCGCGGTAGGTAAGGTCGTGATTGATATCCACCGAACGGTGGTCGATGTTCTTGAATACCTCGGTCTTCTCTGGGACTTCTAAGCACTTCCGGAGGAGTGAGATGTGGAACACGTTGTGCACAGCCGCCATTTCTTCTGGTAGCTCTAGTTGATAGGAGACTTCTCCTCGGCGGCTGAGAACTTTGAAGGGTCCGACATACCGGGGTGCAAGCTTCCCTTTGAGTTGGAAACGCTGCATTCCCTTCAGGGGGGACACTTTGAGATAGACAAAATCTCCGACCTCAAAGGTCATCTCTCGGCGTCTCTTGTCGGCGTAGCTCTTCTGGCGGGACTGAGCGGTCTTGAGGTACTCTCGGATCTTGTGCACCTTCTCTTCTGCTTCTCGAAGCACATCAGGTCCAAAGACTTGGCTCTCTCCGACTTCGGACCAATTCAGGGGGGTACGGCATTTCCTTCCGTACAGGGCTTCGAAGGGGGCCATCTGTAGACTGGCTTGGTAGCTGTTGTTGTAAGAGAATTCTGCGTAAGGCAGACAGTCCTCCCACTTGGATCCATATTCTAGGACGCAGGCTCTCAGCATGTCCTCCAATATCTGGTTGACTCTCTCGGTCTGTCCATCAGTCTGTGGGTGATAGGCGGTGCTGAAATTCAGACGGGTTCCTAGTCCTTCATGCACCTTCTGCCAGAATCTCGAGGTGAATTGTGAACCTCTATCTGACACTATGGACTTTGGTGTTCCGTGCAGTGCGACTATTCTGGAAATGTACAGCTCCGCTAACTTTGGGCCTTGGTAGGTGGTCTTGACAGCGATGAAATGGGCTACCTTGGTCAATCTATCAACAACTACCCAGATGGAATCATTTCCTTTGCTGGATTTGGGCAACCCGGTAATAAAGTCCATTCCTACGGAGTCCCACTTCCATTCGGGAATCTGTAGGGGCTGCAACAGTCCTGCGGGTCGCTGATGTTCGGCCTTGACTCGCTGACAGATATCACACTTGGCGATGTAGCTTCCGATCTCCCTCTTCATTCCATGCCACCAGAACTGTTCCTTCAAATCCTGATACATCTTGGTACCTCCGGGGTGGATAGAGTATAAGGTGTCATGGGCTTCCTTCAGAATAACTTGCTTCAACTCCGAGTCTGACGGTACACACAGGCGTCCGTTGTACCAAAGGACTCCTTCTTCATCAAGGGTGAATCCCGGTGCTTTCCCCGCAGCTATCTGCTTCTTGATTCCGTCAATGCTGGCATTGCCCTTCTGGGCTTCCTTGATCTGACCAACCAAGGTGGGTTGTAGCTCTATACTAGCCAGAAATCCTTTACTGACTAACTCCATTCTAAACTGCTCAAACTCCTGGTATAGGCTGGGTTGTTCTTCGGCGATCATTGAGTTTAGCTGACATGGTAGTCTACTCAGCGCATCCGCTACCACATTGGCCTTGCCGGGGTGGTAGTGGATCTCCATATCATAGTCCTTGATCAACTCCAACCATCTCCGTTGCCTCATATTCAGCTCCTTCTGGGTGAAGATATACTTCAGGCTCTTGTGATCAGAATAGATCTCGCAGCGATTACCCATGAGGTAATGACGCCACACCTTCAGGGCTAAAACTACGGCTGCGAGTTCAAGGTCATGGGTTGGATAGTTCTGCTCATGCTGCTTCAGTTGCCGGGACAGATAAGATATCACCTTTCCTTCCTGCATCAGCACACATCCAAGACCAATCTTGGATGCATCGCAGTAAACGTCAAAGGGTTTGGTGATATCCGGCATGATCAGGATTGGGGCTGTGGTCAGTCTAAGCTTGAGTTGTTGAAAACTCTCTTCACATTTGTCCGTCCATTCGAACTTCTTGTCCTTCTTCAACAATTGGGTCATTGGTCGAGCGATGCTCGAAAAGCCTTCTACAAATCTGCGGTAATATCCGGCTAATCCAAGAAAAGCGCGGACCTCGGTCTGGGTGGTTGGGGCTTTCCATTCTGCAACAGTCTTGATCTTGGCGGGATCTACGGCAATTCCTCCTGCAGACAGGATATGTCCCAGGAATCCTACTTCCTTCAGCCAAAATTCACATTTGCTGAACTTAGCATACAACTTATGCTCTCTAAGGGTCTCCAGGACAGCTTCTAGGTGTTGCTCATGTTCTTCCTCGGACTTGGAGTAGATTAGGATGTCATCGATGAAAACGACAACAAACTTATCCAGAAAGTTCATGAAGATCTTATTCATGAGATTCATGAAATAAGCGGGGGCATTGGTCAATCCAAATGACATGACATTGTACTCGTACAATCCATATCTGGTGGTGAAGGCAGTTTTGGGAATGTAGATGCACGAATCTTCAGCTGGTGGTATCCAGTTCTGAGGTCAATCTTCGAAAATACTACAGCACCGGTCAGCTGGTCAAACAGGTCTTCTATCTTGGGCAAGGGGTACTTGTTCTTGATGGTGACATCGTTAAGCTTACGGTAGTCCGTACATAAACGACTGGCACCATCCTTCTTATCCACAAACAACACTGGGGATCTCCACGGTGACGCACTTGGTCGAATCAGACCTTTGGCTAACAGTTCATCCAGTTGCTTCTTCAGCTCCACAAGCTCTGCTGGGTTCATGCTATAGGCTCTCTGGGCTATGGGTCCGGTTCCGGGAATTAACTCGATGATGAACTCGATATCCCGATCTGGGGGCATACCGGGTAAACCTTCGGGAAACACATCAGGGTATCGACAAACGACCCTGATCTGATCCAAAGTTGGCTTGGTTAAACTCTGGTTGCAGGTAAATTTTCTGGGTAGCAGTTCAGAGACATGTTCTACTATAATACCAGTGCTACTGGTCATGGTGATGGCTTTCCTTGCACAGTCAATCATTCCATGATGCTTGGCCATCCAATCCATACCTAGCACTACCTCCAAACCTTTGGTTCCCAGAATTATCAGATTGGCATAGAATTCTACTTCATGTATTTTGATGGGTACATTTTTACAGAATTTTCTGGCTTTAGTGGTTGATCCGGGGATTTGAACTATCATGACATGTTTCAAGCTGATAGGTTGAATTTTACTTGTTGATGCAAAGTCTTCAGTGACAAAAGAATGAGATGCTCCGGAATCAAACAACACTCTGGCAGGTACTGAGTTGACAGGAAACATACCCAAGACAACGTCCGGTGCTTCCTGGGCTTCTTCTGCCTCCATGTGAAAGAGACGGCCGTTGCGGTTGTTGGGGTTGTTGGGGGCGAACTTCTTTCCGGTAGAGACGCGGCGTTGCTGCTGAGCAGGTGCAGGGGTGTTGCCGGCGAGCTTGGCAAGCCTCTTGGGGCACTCGTTGGAGTAGTGTCCCACTACACCGCACTCATAACAAGTGATGGTGGACTTGTCCTTGTTGGCGACCGGAATGGCGTTGCTCCCAGTCCTTGGAGCGGTGTTGGTGTTGCTGTTATTGGTGTTGGGGGCTCGCATTGGCGCGCGGTTGAAGTTGTTGGTGTTGTTCTGGTAGTTGTGGTTGTTGTTGTGGTGGCCTCCTGGCCTGGGGTTTCCTCCACTCCGGTTCTGGAATCCGGGGCGTGAAGTCTGCATCTGGGGCTTAGTGTTTCTGGGGGCAAAACCTCCGCTTGAGCTGGGGCGATACTTTGGAGTATGGCTGGGCCCACTCTGGTGCATCATGCGGCGTTTGCGGTTTTCATTGGCTTGGTTCAACTTGCCCTCCATCTGGATGGCGGAGTCAACAAGGGCTTCAAGGTCTGCAAAGGGGATGTTGACTAGGACCGTCTGCATCTCATCATGCAGTCCATTCAGGAATCTCTCTTGCCTCTTCTCAGTAGTGTCAGTCTCATCGGGGGCGTACCTTGACAGGGTAAGGAACCTGTCGCGGTATTCTACCACCGTCATCCTTCCTTGCTTCAGTTCGCGGAATTCATCCCGCATCTTCTTGATGAGACCCGGGGGCACATGGTACTTGCTGAACTTGAGCTTGAAATCTGCCCAAGTCATGACTTGACCTCCGTTCATGGCACGGGTGCTGGTCCACCAGGCTCGGGCTGGTCCGGCAAGGTAGTGGGTTGCAAACAGGACCTTCTCATTGGCTTCAACTCCGGCGACTTCCAAGTTGTTCTCCATAGTCTGAAGCCAGTCGTCGGCGTCGAGGGGTTCTTCGGTCTTGCTAAACACCGGAGGGTTGGTGTTCTGGAAGTTCTTGAGTTTGGATCCGGGGTGATCATGATTCCCATGGCCTTGGTGAGCAAGGTTTTGCAGTGCTGCTATGTTGGCTTGACGTTCAGCTCTTTCCGTCTCCCTGTCTTGAAGCAGAGTTTGCAGCAGTTGCATCATGGCATCGTTGTTGTTGCGATTGGGAGGGGCCATCTGAATATATAGAAGATTATAAGATAAGAGGGAATTGTCTAAGGTTTATTTTGGGTGAGTTTAAAAACTTGTAAAACTTGAATGCTTTTGATGACAAACACACATTCATTCATTCCACATAACACATTACAAACTAACATTCCACACTTCCATGGTTTTAAGAACCATTTCTCAGACTACGATACAAGGGATAGGAAACACACTCATACCCAGGGTTTTAAGAACCCTTCATGCTACGATACACGGGACGGGATACAACTCACACCTACATACGTGATCAAGTGTGGCTACCCTCATCCTCAATGTCGATGGGAACGACATCATCAGGTCCTGGCTCCAGGAACGCGTAGTCCTCCTCCTCAGTGAACTCGTCCTCCTCGAAGTCGTCGTCGTCACTCAGGAAGGCGTCTCCTCCTCGAAGGTCAGCACCGGCCTCGTCCTCCTCTATCTCCATCAGCTGCTCCTCCTGAGCCTTGACGGTGGCCTCAAGTGATGCGATCTGTGCGCGAAGGCGTGTAATGGTGACATCCTTCTTCGCGCACTTCAGGCGAAGCTTGTTGCGGTCCCTGGACAGCTGCTTGATGGCATCGCCATGCGTGATCAGTGCGAGGTGAGTCTGGTTCGCGTACGCACGGGAGTTGTCTAACTCCTTCTGAGTGTGGTACAGCATGTAGTCCAGATGCTCAGCATGGTGCCTCAGCTGTGGGTGCGACTGCAGCTCCATAGGCACACCCATAGCATCACGCCTCACGAGGTGTGCATAGCGGGACGCAAGTATGCGCACCACGTTCTGTCCACAGAGGCGTGCAAGTGCCTCCTGAAGGCCACGTGCAAGACCATCGAGCCAGTTGCTCTCGCGGAAGGAGAAGAGGATCCTCTCCGAGGTGGGAGGCTCCAGCTTGCCCCTCAAGTCGGCGGTGATGATCCACTGCAACTCGCCTCCGACCTGGTCGTTCACCTGGATCCCGTGGAACTCCGGGTGAGGACGTCCAAGGAAGTCAGAGAGCGCGTTGAGGTCGTGCTCAAAGATCAAGTCTCCACCATTCCCGAGCTGGTAGAACTTGGTGTTGAGGGGTTCATTCGGCTCCATCTGAAAGTGAAATGGAGGAGTAAATTAGTGAGTGATTAAGTGTGGCAAACTTTTAAGTATATTTAAACAAGAAAGAGCATGATATCACCAAGTTTTGGAAAAAGCCTCAAAGACAAGAGTATGGTAAGTTTTCACAAATATTTGCTTCATTTTGATTTCAAAGTTAAGTTTTTATGAACGCCCATTCTAACTAAGGTTTTCTAAGGTCAAACAATGGCTCTGATACCAACTTGTCAACACCCGGATTTTTAAGTCCGGATGCCTATTATATCATTCATCGCAATCCCAGGAATATTGTTGTTGCGAGATATAATAGCTAAGTATCACAGTCATCATTTATTACAACTCATAAAGTCTTACAACTTGAATCACATGATCCATATTACACAAATAGTTGATCTATTGATCAACGAACAAACACAAGTTCAATGCGGAAGCGTAAAGATAAAGGGACTCTGTAGTCCACAGGCCAACGCTTGACGTCAGAAAGCTCCTAGTTATCATAGGCGTCCTGCTGGTCATCCTCGCGGTAGTTCTGTTCATCATCGTACTCTGGCCATTTGAATAGCCAGGGACAAAGCCGTAAGTACTTCAAGTACTTGCAAACTAATACCAATGTAAAATGCTAGCTCTTGGAGTTAAACTCTATTTTTACTTGCATAAGCCATATTTTAGTTTATAAGTAGTGGAGCATGTACTAGCTACTCAAGTGGGAACATTAGTGTCATTCCCACACAATAGTTATCATTCTACTCACCAAGTCACCATTCATATTCACTAAAGTTTTCAAAAGACTGACACAGGAGATTGTATGGCCTTTCCAATCGTCCGTAACCGTGGACACGGCTATTCGAATAGATTTACACTCTGCAGAGGTTGCACACTTGTGCCACAACATTTGATTTCATCCGTCGGAATAACTCCGAGTCACCGTAACACAGTACGCGGATCATCAACCCTAACCTTTCGCTTACAAACCCTAGTATGAGCACCTCTCCCCATGAGCTTGGCCTCCCAGTGAAAACCAACTGTTAACCTGGGAACTGCACAGGGCTTGGCCGTACAATTTCACCTCAATTCACATCTTTCTCAACAACGGAGGCAGCCTCGGCATAACCCCTATGATGTGTGTTCAGAGGGAACCCATACTAAGATGTATAAACTTCCAGTTAAGCCCTACCCATAATCAGGTATTGTGGGGGTACTTGTATTTGGAAAGGTATCGCATTCAAACCAATATCAGGGTTTTATCAAAAATCACCATCTTCTCTTGGTCATGTTCAACTTCAAAACTTTCAATAGGATCAAAAATCACTATCTTCTCTTGGTCACATTTAACTTCAAAACTTTCAATGGAATGCCTCACCATTCCAAGGTTTCAATTCCATCAAGTCACATGTTCCCATCTAGAGTAGTCAAAGTTTTAGTATTTTAGCACTAGCACTAATCATGAGGGGTGCTACATTGCTTGCCATCTATAGGACTAGCTTTGCTACTCTAATAGTTTTGTTCAACTATACCATTTGAATAACTCTTTGAAAAACACAACAAGTAAGACTTGTAGGGTATACAAATAGGATAAGCTTGTATGAAGGTAGATAAAATCATGGTGCCTTGCCCAAGGTGGGCTTTGCACTTTGCAAGAGTATTATCTTGCCTTGGTAGTTCTCAAGGTTCTCTTCTTCCTCTTCTTGGTAGAATTCTCCTTCCTCTTGGTAATTTCCGGTGCTAGCGTCTAAATTTAAATACAAGGTATAATCACTAAACAAACTCAAAGTCTATGCTAAGCACATCATTATCTCACACAAACTATGCTAAGCACACTCATAAAATAGTTAGGTGCATTGGTTTTCTTTATTGAAGAAAGTAAATTCCTCTCATTACATATGTAATTAATAATTCCATTTAGTTCTTGAGAAAATAATTTCCTCTCATTGAAATCTTCTTAAGATTTAACTTCTCAAATAATCATATATGAATTCATATTGACCTAAGTCAAACATTCATTATCATTATTTGAGAAAATGATTTAAATGAGATAATTCACCTCATACTATTTTATAATTCCTCAAATGATTTAAATCTCCAAATATTCATATAGGAGTGTTTGGACCAGAGGTGCAAACATCTCATGAACTCATTTGGGACAAGATTTAAATGAAGGGAAATCCTCCATATGATTTACATAATAATTTTGGGACAATATCACTTACTAAACTAGCCATATTGTCCATTAATTAATCTAGGGCATGATCATGCAAAGTGACCACACCATTTTATTGCATAATCAATTAGTGTAAGTCAATTGTGAGCTATAAGAGTTGGAATTATTCAAATATCTATTTTGGTTGATTTTTAATAATTATTCTAAGGCAGAAAAGTCCCTGCCTTGTTTATTTTTCCATTTTAATTCTATAATAGATCTAGGGTTCAAACCAGTGGCATTGTGTAGATAATTTCTTAAGCTTTCTAAATATATAAAGTTTGTTAAATTTGGCCAAGCCAAACAGATTCTATGAATTTTCAAAGTTGGGTCCAGTATTGAATTCAAACTAAATTTATTAAACGAAATTTGAATTAAATAGGCCGGCGGGAAAACTAACTGGGCCCAAAGGTTTAAAACGGCCCAAGGCCAGCCCACCACGCATCTGTGCACGCGCGGGCCGCCTGACAGTGGGCTCCACCCGTCAGTGACGTTAAAACGCCGAAGCGGTATGGACGCACCAGAGACGTTGGATTAGGATGGGATCGAACGGCGCAGAGCCGTCGTCGTCTCCGGCGAGAAGAACTCACCGGCGCGGCGGCAGTAGGGGGTCGGAGAGCGCGTCGGAGCTCCGGCGAGCGGCGGCGGTGTTCCGTTCGAGGTTGTCGAGGACGAGGAAGCAGCCTGTAGCAGTGGCGTCGTCAGGGGCGGCTCCAATCGACGGCGGCGACCTCCGGGTACTGGCGGCTCCGATCCTCCAATTGGGCTTGCTCCGGCGTCAATCGGGGTGGCTACTGGTGCTGGGCGAAGCGGTGGTGAGTGGTGGTCATGGTGGTGTGCTCAGCTGTCGAGGGGAGGCCTCCTTTTATAGGCGCGTGAGGTGCCGTGGGTGCTGCGGCGAGGTCGACAAGGGCGCGGCCGTTCCGGGGGTCTAGAGGGCTAGGCGACGACGGGGTCGTGTTCACGACGTCACCGCGGTCCTCGGAGCGTCAACGGCGCGGTCAATGGCGGCGTACGGTGGTCGGGCGCTTGCTTGTACTGGCGCGGCCGTGGCGGGCGCGTTCGTCCTCTCCGGCGACGGTAGGGGCTAGGGGGTGACGCGAGCGTGTCCGGCGAGCTCCGCGTGGCGCGTCGAGTACCAGGGCGAGCGGGCTTGGTCGGGGTACGGCGAACGCCGCGTGGCCGTGGCGCGCGTGTCCGTGCGCCAGTGACGTCGCCCATGCCGTTCGCGGCGTACCTGGGCGTACCTGGGCGCGCGTCGTCCGGGGCTTGTCGGCGTCCTCGCGATCGATGGTGGATATGGGCGATCTTCTGGGATCCTTGGCAACGCGTTGGACACGGTGGTGAGGCCGATCGTGGAGAGAAGAGAGGGGAGGTGCGTCGAGGTGCGACATGGCCGGCATGGCCATTTCCATGCCATGCCTGGCCCTCCCTTGGTGTTTCTTTGGCATGGGCTTGGTGTAGGGTTGTTCCCTGGTCAAGGCTAGGGCTGGTGGTGGCCAAGATTTGGTCTGTTTTGATCAAATTCAAAAATGTGATGATCTTGTTTTTATTAAAAAGTCTCTACTTTGCTTGATCCTAGCTCTTGATCCAAGATGAATTTGGTATGGTCCCCTTTACAAAAGTTGTTCATTTTGTTGTGTACTTGGATGACATGCAAAGAGTTGGATGTGTTTAGTTTAGAAATTTTGAAATAGAGAGGCTCAAAGTGGTGACCAGATTGTAATTGTCAAAAATGACCATTATCTTATGTGAGCATGTTTTAATTCTTGGCTTTGATTTAATTGGGGTTTCTTTGATTCTCAAAGTTGTAATAACTATTTAATAACATATTACCACTAATGGTGAAGACCAATTGGGCCTAGGGTCAAAGTTTATAAAAATATCATATGTCATATGTTAGGGTTTTTAGGGTTTTATTCTTATTTGATTTCTTTCTCTTTTTCATTTATTTGTTTGGTGATCATCATTGGATCACTCTAGGGTTGTGGAGTTTATCACATACACAAAATAACACTCATCATGGCATAGCACTCAAAATGCACAAGTCCTATGCAGGGCACTATATGAAAATTGAAAAGTTTTTGTTGGTTCTCAAATTTGGATAATTGGACTTGTTCTTCTTTCTTTATTTGAAATTTGAGATGTTACATCAAGTTTATATGCATTATCATTTATTTTCTCTAACACCTTAAAAGGACCAGCGGCACGTGGCATGAGCTTAGACTTGCGCAATGCAGGAAAACGATCTTTGCGCAAATGCAACCAAACAAGATCACCAACATCAAACACAACATGCTTTCTTCCTCTATCCCCAGCAATTTTATACTTAGCATTCATGCGTTCTATGTTGTCTTTAGTAGTCTCATGCAATTTTAATATCAATTCAGCACGTTGTGTAGCATCCAAATCATTTTGCACCGAAGATGGTAAAGGCAATAAATCAATAGGTGCACGTGGAACAAAACCATACACAATCTCAAAAGGGCACATCTTAGTGGTAGAATGCAGCGAACGATTGTAAGCAAATTCAATATGAGGTAAACATTCTTCCCACAATTTTAAGTTCTTCTTCAAAACAGCCCGCAACATAGTAGATAATGTTCTATTTACTACTTCAGTTTGTCCATCAGTTTGGGGATGACATGTAGTACTAAACAACAATTTAGTCCCCAACTTAGCCCATAAACATCTCCAAAAGTGGCTAAGAAACTTAGTATCACGATCAGAAACAATAGTATTTGGCACACCATGTAAACGAAAAGTTCTGATAGACAACGTCCCAAAATCGTCAACTAAGGGGCATTTTTCGTCGCCTATGGGCCTAACCCGACGATATGGGTTCTTGTCGAAACTGCGTCAGGCAAAGTCCTACGACGTTTTTTCGGTCCGTCGCGTTTGGGCGCCCTTCCGCCACGGAAAATCGGACCGTTGCGGAAGTGTTTTCGGGGCCGTTGACTGCGACGTCATGCAAACTGACACGTGGCAGACGCCGTTAACGCGTTAACGGCGTTAACCCTGAAACCCCGTGGTAGATGGTAGGCCCACACGAGGCCTGCCATGTCTTAAGCGGGCCGGGCCAGATGACATAGTTTGACCGGTCAAATATATAGCTGGGCTGGTCCATTAGTTACGTGGGCCGGGCCTAACCTCTAAGGTTGACTGGTCAAAACTTAAAAGGGCCGCCCATTTAACATGTGGGGTCCACATTATAGCAACTGGGCCGGCCCAAGAAGCAAGTGGGCCAAAAACACAGTGGGTCCCACTTTCTGTTAAAGGGCCGGCCCATTTAGTGTTTGGGGTCCACCGTATAGCAAGTGGGCGGCCCAACAAGCTAGTGGGCGGGCCAAAAACAGGTGGGTCCCACTTTCCATTAAAGGGTCGGCCCATTTAGTATGTGGGGTCCACCATATAGCAAGTGGGCCGGCCCAACAAAATAGTGGGCCGGGCCAAAAACACGGTGTGTCCCACTTTCTGTTAAAGGGGCCCATTTAGTATGTGGGGTCCACCATATAGCAAGTGGGCCGGCCCACCAAGATAGTGGGCCGGGCCAAAAACACGGGTGGGTCCCACATTCTGTTAATGGGCCGGCCCATTTGACATGTGGGGTCCACCATATAGCAAGTGGGTGGCCCGACAAAATAGTGGGCCGGGCCAAAAGCATGTGGGCCCCACTTTCTGTTAAAGGGCCGCCCAATTAGTATGTGGGGTCCACCATATAGCAAGTGGGCGGCCCAACAAGATAGTGGGCAGGCCAAAAACATAGGTGGGTCCCACTTTCCTCTTAAAGGGCCGGCCCATTTAGTGGGCCGGCCCAGTAGTGGGTGGGGTCCACCTTAAAGCAAGTGGGCCAGCCCAATTATAGTGTGGGGTCCACCGTATATCAAATGGGCTGGCCCAACTAATTAGTGGGCCGGCCCAGTAGTGGGTGGGGTCCACCTTAAAGCAAGTGGCCAGCCCAATTAGAGTGTGGGGTCCACCGTAAATCAAATGGGCTGGCCCAAGAAGTAAGTGGGCCAGCCCATTTAGTTGCTGTTTATATGCCGGCATAATATGCGCTTTAGGATTTTGCGGGCAGGCACATATGTGATTTCGCTTAATTGGGCCGTTTAAGGGATGGGAATTCGTGATTTAGATACTGAGAATATTTACGCAGCATTGATTTCTGTCGGATAGCCTCACTTACCACAAGCACCAAAGAAAAAATGCGCGAAAGAACTATAAAAACTAACTAAATATTACATCAGCTGCAAGGCATTGAAAAAATATTACAGAACCCAGAGAAATTGAATGGTAATTAAACCTAGCAATACAATGAAGCGATCCAGCAATCTTTTAAGTTGTCCATGCAGCACCTATATCTGAAACAAAGACATTACAAGTTAAGACAGCAACAATGGAAAGGCAAAGACACTACAATATTGTTTGGCAAAGAATTTGGAACTCATCATTTCGTCGTTATAACAAGATCATTGTAATGCGCACAATAAGCAAACAAAGAGTGCATGCCGCATACCAACAGCCAATATAACAGAGCATGTTAGAATGAAACAGCAGACTTACTACTGTCGAGTCCCATGCAAACCAACATGTTCAGGGAGTACAAAATTGGCATGAACAACATAGTAGCAGGCTATAAATTTTGTAACAACGACTGAGCAAGATGAAGTTATGATGGCTACATCTACAGAGCAGGGAATGTAAACCAAAAATAGAAGTTACGATGGCAAAAGCTAAAGAGGAGGGAATGTGAACCAACATGTGCCAAGTGCAATTACTTCATTTTGGCCGTGAACTAAATAATACTCCTGAACTTATAGTGAAGGGGATGCAAATCAAGATGTTTCGGGATATAAACTTGTAATGAGCAACACATAGAGGATAGTTAATGTTGGAGCTTAGGATGGACCAGATACAGAATATAGTGGGATCACCTGTGAACTTGTATAAGAGGGAATGCAAACCAATATGTTCAGCTTTCCATATGTGAGCGTCATGCCAAGTCAGAGAAACAAGTCAATAATGCAGCTTTTGAAGAACAAGATGGCACGCAAAATTATTATCTAGTAGTATGACAAGTTTATTTGTACTACAGGCTAGATAGCAGAGTGATAGCATGCCAAACTAAGTCCTTACTTTGTTAGCTTACAATGAACTAGATACAAAACAATGGCATCACCTGTAGTACAGGGAATGCAAGCCAACATGTTCATGGAGTAAAAAATTGGCACAAACAACATAGTAGCAGGCCATAATTTTTGTAACAACGACTGAGCAAGATAAAGTTATGATGGCTAGATCTACAGAGCAGGGAATGTAAACCAAATATAGAAGTTATGATGCCAAAAGCTATAGAGCAGGGAATGCGAACCAACATGTGCAATTACTTAAAATTGGCCATGAACTAAATAATAGCAGGATGTTACTATAATACCTATAATTTTTGTAACAACGACTGAGCAAGATAGAAGTTATGATGGCTACATCTACAGAGCAGGGAATGCAAACCAAAATGTTCAATCGCTTAAAGTTAGCAATGAAGTAGAAAATAGCAAGGTGTTACGGTCATAGCTAGGAATGAACTAAAAGAGCTTCAGACAAACAAGCATCTGAACCCAGAACATGGCGCTAAAACAAGGGACTTACATTAGGAGAAGCACTCTGTGGGAGTCACAGCAGATCTTCCTGGGGTTGATAGATCCGGTGATGAAGTATGCTACATGTGCTACTTGGGGTTGGAGAGACGGCCATTACACTTCATGGTTACTCATCTCGTCTGCAAAAACGTAACGGCGCGTCGTTAGCACAAACAGGTTCCCCCAAGATTAAACAAGAACTTGCAGGCAAGCAATAGAAAAGCGACAGTAGAAGAGTTTAGATCATGCACGGCGCCGGTGAAGCAGATCCGGTTCATGCACAGCGGTGTCGGTGAGCAAGATCCGATGCGGTGGACGACGGATCCGGCGAAGCGGCTCCGGTGGGGTGGACGATGCCGCAGCTGAAGCGACTGCGGTAGACTGCTGGATGAGCATATGGTTTCGAGGTTCGGCGGGGATGATCCGGTCCGGTTGATGACGGCGTCGATGAAGCGGCTCCGGCAGGCAGCCGGATGACGAGGATCGCGAGGCCTCGGGTAGGCCAGGGAAGTCCGGCGGGGATGTTCCGGTGCGGTGGTCGTGGAGGTGGGAGAGAGGGACTTGGGAAGTTCCGGTGGGTGGTCTGAGGGAAATGAATTTTTTTGGGAGGGTTTCCGGGCTAGGGAGGTGGTGATCCAAAAAATGACGGGCAGACCCCCCCACCAACCGACTTTGCTGTCATCTCCACAGGGGTAGAATGGGAATTTGGAAGCGTGTGAAATTTTTGTATTTTGTAGGCGGGAAGTTTTGCCGCTATGAGATTTTGAATTTCGCTAAGGTCCAAGTATAATGATAAAAAATTGTGAGACCGTACTAGTACCTCTGTTCAAGGCCGAGTGCAAAATCAAATCATCATCACCTTGAATATTGGTCACTACCATGGTCATGATCTATCTCTGAAATTAGCGTATCCGCTATATCAAAGTATAATGATAAAAAAAATTGTGAGACCGTACTAGTACTTCTATTCTAGGCCGAGTGCAACATCAAATCATCATCACGTTGAAAATTTGTTACCATGATCATGATCTATCTCTGAAATTGGCGCATCCGCTATATCTTTCAAAGTATAATGATAATAAAAATTGTGAGACCATACTAGTACTTCTGTTCAAGTTCGAGTGCAACATCAAATCATCATCACGTTGAAAATTTGTTACCATGATCATGATCTACCTCTGAAAATGGGCGCATCCGCTAAAACTTGCAAAGTATAATGATACAAAATTGTGAGACCGTACTAGTACTTATGTTCAAGGTCGAGTGCAACATCAAATCATCATTACATTGAAAAGTGTGTTACCATGATCACGATCTATCTCTGAATTTGGCGCATCCGCTAAATCTCGCAAAGTATAATGATAAAAAAATTGTGAGACTGTACTAGTACTTCTGTTCAAGTTCGAGTGCAACATCAAATCATCATCACGTTGAAAATTTGTTACCATGATCATGATCTATCTCTGAATTTGGCGCATCTGCTAAATCTTGCAAAGTATAATGATAAAGAAATTGTAAGACAGTAGTAGTACTTCTGTTCAAGGTCGAGTGCAACATCAAATCATCATCACGTTGAAAATTTGTTACCATGATCCTCTGAAAATGGGCGCATCCGCTAAAACTTGCAAAGTATAATGATACAAAATTGTGAGACCGTACTAGTACTTATGTTCAAGGTCTAGTGCAACATCAAATCATCATTACATTGAAAATTGTGTTACCATGATCATGATCTATCTCTGAATTTGGCGCATCCGCTAAATCTCGCAAAGTATAATGATAAAAAAAATTGTGAGACTGTACTAGTACTTATGTTCAAGGCCGAGTGCAGGATCAAATCATCATCATGTTGAAATTTGTTACAACGATCATGACATATCTCTAAAATTGGCGCATCCGCTAAATCTTGCACGTGGCGCATCTCGGTGCGGAGCAACAAGCCGGTGCTATCAAGGTTGAGGCGTCGGTAGCGTCATCGGGCTCTCCTCTTTTGATAGATCTTCTACATGGCGTGGCGCACCGCCCACCGAGAAGCAGTCACATGTGAGATCGAGGTGGAGACGTCGCCGGCATCCTCGAGGCGCGACCGCCCTTCTACGAGCCAGAGTCGACTCAAGGTATGAATCCATGCGCTGTCGCGTCCCTTCTGCATATGAAGTGGGATGCCTTAGATTTATTGTTCTTCTCTTACGATTATTTCTAGCCGGACATGTGTGCTCTTTCTCTGAATATATTGCTTGAAAAGCTAACCAAGTTACTTAAATTCACTTCGTTCTTAATCTTGCGTGCTAATTTTGTTATTTTTGCTGACAGTGGTGCGCGCAAGGAAATTTATTTCTGGGTGTGCTGAGCTGTTAGGCCTAAGTCGAAATCCTCAGCTAAACAAGGCCTCAGCTTAACACATAAAAAGGTGTTCAATCTCGCCCACAATGTCCTCTTCTTTCCTCTTCCTTTATTGGAACTTGTTTTGCAGACAAGGAAAGTGGCACGTGTAATGTGAGTAAAACCCTCTTAGCCAAAATCAGCTACGAGCAAGATTTTATGTATTGTAGATTCCCCAATTGACTCTCATCCCCAATGTAGTCTTTTTTATGTCAGTATAGACTTCTTTACTGGATGTATACTATCGTACATGGCATGCATTTGCCTAATGAGGAGCATTGTATTGCCATTCTAGCCAACCTGATCGATCTGTCAAGCTTCATGCACGAGATGCCATGTTTAATTTACTCCCTCGCTCCGATCCATATTTCTTGGTGTAAAATGAATGTGAATCGGAGGGAGTACTCTTCTTAGATAGTACTATACCAGTTCAAAAAAAAGTACTGTACTACTACATCACAAATGCATCAAAAGAGTACTACATCACAAGACCACCACGGTTGTACTAGTAGAGTTTAATGCTTAACTTCCAAAGGGAATAAGATTACACATATGAACTTTAAACAGGCGCTGTCCGATGTCTGCTTGTTTGGGAGCACAACATAAATAATACTACCCCCGTCCATACATAAGTGACTAAACTTTGTCTGAAGATGGTTTCATCTATATATGTTTTTAGTGTGTAGATACATCCGTATCTTGAAGGAAAAAGGTGAGCCGCTAACTTTTTGAATAGAGTGAGTAATACAATTCGGATAAACAATGGTGTAGTAAAACAAATACTCCTGCCCATCATAAAACAAAACACAGACTGACTCAAATATATGTACAGATCACAAAAAAGGTTTCATCAGAACCCGAACATATACATGCAGAGATGACCGTTTGATCACATAAAACAAAGGTTTCGTGGCATATTTATGCCCCCAAAACAAGCAGACGTAGGACAGCGCCAACGTACTAGCAGCTAGCACTATGGAGCTGCAGTACAAACAAATGGTGCAGCGACATTTCCACCAGAACGAAAACTAAAAGACATCAGACCAAACAAAAGCTGGGCTATCACTTCTTGCCCAAACAAGCCTTGCTCCTTCATATGCGACTTCCTTTTCTCTTATGGATGTTGAACTTTGAATTAGATGGGTTCCTGACAGCGCGTTCTTTTTCGTGTCCTTGATGTTGCACTCTGGATCAGGTCGGTTACTGTCAGGAAATGAACAAATTGATCAGCAAAAGTCATATGTAAATGAATGCAAAGGTTACATATGAATGACTAACCCGGTCTAACTGAGTAGGGATGTAAAGTGCACCAACGTCTAGCAGAATTGTACTTTCTCCACTGCCAGTTGCTCATATCTAATTGGAATACTCCCTCCTTTGCCCGTACAACCAGCTCATTTTTGTCCTCAAATACGCAGAGTAACCTTACTGCATGTTTCCAATTGTATGGAAATGATGTGTCAAGGCCAAAAAAAGTATCCAATTCAAAATTTATATGACATGTCCATGACTCGTGATCGCCTGTTGATGATCTTGTACTGGCCCATGTTTGTAGGGTGAAGTCTCTTATAACAGCAAGGGCAACATCTCCATTATGTCCCTTGAAGATGTGAATGTTAAGCATGAATATATCATGCGTCTCATGAGGGCACTGAATATATTTCAGAGCCTTCTTTGCATGGTCAAGCTCAATGATATATCTAGACTTCGTTGGCCAGTACAAAATACCCCCTATGAGAGTTGCCGGTCTACGGTCAATCTCTGACAGCATCGGAGTTGATCGAGCTAGAAACTCCCATTCTTTTGAATCTGGTGAGTAGATATGAGCCTGTGCATCGTAACGTTTAGTTGTTATCCAAACAACCGAGAACTTGCCACAATGTGTAAACGGTTCAGAGTTGTTTCTCGAACAGAGAATTGAGCCGCTGCTTTCAATTGTGTGATTGCGCCACAATGGTGGTTCTGGTATCGCTGTGAGAACTTGCCTAATTGGATCCCAGACTGATATATACCCACTGGATACATTAGAATGGAGTAGCACCATACCATCGCGGCATCCCAGGACATAGATTTTGGGACCGTTCACTTGAGACGGGATTGCCAGCATCTTCAAGATGGCCGGGTGAAGATCATGCTCTGTGATGAATCGATTGTCCTCGGAGTTGTTGGTGAAAAACCCTAGCAACGGGTTTCCTCCGTTGTGTGACACAGTTAGCTTTCTGAAATAATTGCTTCCCATACATTGCCTCCATGCTTTCTTGGTGCCTGATGCAGCTAGTAAGCAGGTTGGATGGGGAGGAAGCCTGACAAGAATCTGAGAGACTACATCTCCAGGCAGATCGTTGATTGTTGTGGGTGTCCTTCGACTGAAGCTGGTAGGATTATGCAAATCGCACGATGCATCGTCAAAATTATGTAAACAGCACACTGCATCATCTATTTTTTAAAACAAAATGCAACATCTAATTTGACTAAGCAGCAAAATGCATCATCTAATTCATCATCAAAGTTTCCTAAACTGCACGGTGCATCAGCAAAATCAAAATAGTGTAAACAGCACAATGCATCAGCAAAATCAAAATAATGTAAACAGGACAATGCATCAGCAAAATCAAAATAATGTGAACAGCACAATGCATCAGCAAAATCAAAATATTGTAAACAGGACAATGCAATTGTAATCCTGTTGCATAATCAATGAAGCCCTTAATTTGCAAAAAAAAAACACCACAAAAATAGGACGCACCAACGGAAGGCAATCTCGCATATACAGTAATAATTGCTAACGTGTCAACACGATTGGAGGAAAAAGAGACCTCTACAGGACCCAAAACGCTGTGGTAACATCAGATGGGGTTAGCTTTGATATAGGTAATAAAATGTAAACAGCACAATACATCATCTAAGTTGACAGCAAAATTCTTCATCGAAATTTCCCACACTGTTCAAGGAATCAGAAAAATTACCTAAAAGGCTAAAAGAGCAAAATGCATCATCAGAGTAAAATATATGTAAACAGTACAATGCATCATCCAACTTTTGGCTAAACAGCAGAGAGCATTAGCTAGGTTGACAGAAAAAAAAAACAAAAAAAACCATGAAAAATTCCTGAAGAGGTGAGTGCATCAGAAAAATTACTACCTAAAAAGCATAATGAATCACCCAAATTACAAAAGAAGCAGAATGCATCATCAAAAATACAAAAACATCTCAATGCATCATCACGTCTGGTTTGGGCAAAAAACCCAATCCACCAGATCTAACCTCATTGCAGTTGGGGAAGGTAGAACTTACAAAGGGGTTGACGAGTCACGATCATATGCAACAAGCGCCGCCTTAGATGAAGTCACCATCCAAGCTCTCGACGCGTTCAAAGCAGCCAGCTTCGAAGCCTCCGACGGTTCTCCCGGCTGCGCCGCCAAAACTCTCGAAGCACGCGCCAAGACTTTCCAACAAAATGCAGCTTCGATACGAGCATTTGCCAGCGCCACAGCGCCCGGGCCCGTCCTAGCCACCGCCTTCGCCTTTGCCTCCGCATCCGCATCCGCATCCGCTTTACATGTCTCCGCCGATGCATGCAGAGCATCCGTCTCCGCTTTCCATGTATCCGCCGACGCAGTGTAGGCATCGAGCGACGCCGTTTTCATTTCCTAGAAAACCCAGTAAGTTACTCACATTGCAATCCCCAAATTAAGGTTATATCGAACACAATGACCGATGAACCTCTGTACTCGCCGGAGGTTGGAGATGTACATACCTGCGAAGATCGGTCCGGTGGTGCTTGACGGTGGTGCGTCGGGGACGGGGGAGAACTCGGCGGGGAGAATGGTGGCGCGGCCCAAGACGGCGGCGCGGAGAGGGGCGACGGTGCGGTCATCGAACCTCGGCAGACAGTATTTTGTATATATATATGAGAAGAAGAATAAAGTCTGGTCGAATGAGGCAGCGCGACCGGCAGAGTACAACCGAAGGCTACTAGTGCTACCTTGGAGTATTGTAGTAATATAACATAATAAAAATAATGGCCTTGTTTAAACCACTCTTGTCAGTGTGGCATCGCGTCCAAATTTAATGCATTCTGTGGAAATCGGAATAATGCTGTAAAAACTCTCATACTAGTGTGGTATATAGCATGCACCGACACTTTTCAACAAAATGTCGTCTCCATTTCATAGGAGACTGCTTGCACACTGGGATACGATGCTGACATGACGAAGGGCGCAGAAGTATTTTGGAGTATTTCATTCGAGCAGATCGGGGCGACGGTGCGTCTTTGGAGGGAATACCGTGTGGTGTGTCTTTGGAGGGAATACCGTACGTACTTAGGAGTATTTCATTCGAGCAGACTGCTTGCACACTGGGATACGATGCTGACATGACGAAGGGCGCAGAAGTTTGCGAAAATGGTTGTACTACCATCCGACCATTAGTATAATCATTGCGCGATAGCTTACACGAGAAGGAAAAGAGCCGAACAGCTGTGGATAATAAAAGCATTTGGCTCTTCGAGGATCCTTCTTCTACTGCCTTCTCAAAGGAGTACTACTATTGTAATCTTTTTTTGTTTTTCTGGGACCTTCGGGTCCCTTCCCCGTTGAAAAGTGAAGTGTTTCGAATACATTCATATGCCTATGTTTCTATTTTTACAAGCAAATAAATAACAAAGGATGACTCAATGCACAAGTTGATCTCATTTTGAATTTTTTTAAAACTTCTTCTATTGTATTCAAATTTGATTAGAAGGAGTCGATCGATTGTACATGCCAATCGTATAGCTTGGTGGGTGGATTGGCATTTGAAGTTTGGTCATTGTGTTCTTGTTTGTTACCACCCTCGCAAGGCACGTCCAAGTATTTCCTGTCAGAATTTATGGCATGTATGTAGTTAAATAACCTACATTATTTCAATTATGAGTTTAATTACTAGGCAAAAGCTTAAAAATCCATATATAGTTGCAGATTAAGATGAACAAATCCTTGAACCTATATCTACAAAATTGATGGCACTAACACATCCTACCAAGCGGAAAGCATGTCTACCCTACTGCTTCCAAAAGGTGGAATTATGACAATAATGTGCAACTGTTAAAATTTGGTAGCCCTCCTTCACAATTAACACACATCTAGCCATTTTTGTACAGTAATAAAAAAGGGAAATCATTCTTTCATGCATGCATATAATTGTTAGAATCTCTTGTTTGTGAAGTTGCTTAAAATACGATCTCTTCCAAACTTGAGGTCATATGATAACTAAAAAGTTTTGTATGGCGGGATTTTGCATCAAAGTACATGCGCACAATACTCACTTGTGGGCAGAAAGCCAAACAAACTCATATTACTAGGTTTGTATTAATTTGTTCTAGAAATTTCACCATCACACATGATTTTGTGCTTGCGTTAATTTTACTTTAAAAACTTCTTCCAAATTCAAATTTTCTTCAAACATGCCAACGGTACATGTCTACCAATTAATAATTAAGGGTACACCACACGTACTGCCTCGTAGGGTACATAAAAAATTACTATATTTTATGGCATGTACTAATTTCACATAATCTACAACTCAATGTTGAGTTTAATGATCAGCCCAGAACTAGAAAACAAATATACATATAGTTGCAAATTAACCTAGAAAAGCTCTAGTATCCTTTAAAACCCTAGAAAATGGCCATGCATGCATGCATCCTACTCATAATAATTAATTAAGGTCTCGATCTCTATACTGCTCACGAAGTTTGGAATTCTGGCAAATATGCAACTTGTTTCATTAATTTACCATGGCGAGATAGATGCATGCACATCGATCACTTAAAAAATATAAAGTTTGTAAAGGATTTGGCATCCATATATGCTCACCGGATATATAGATAAGGCCAAGCAAACACATCGAATATTTGTGAAGAAATGTTTTTGCTAGAACCTTCAAATTTTTAGATTTACATCACACACAAAGAACACACCTTTAATTTCGCCAGGTTTGTGCACTAATAAAGTACTCCTACAGTACTAGAAATTGGATTGTTCTACTCCGGAGTGATATGCTCACCGGAGTATTTTTGGATCTTAGCTGGAGCGGCGTTTGGCGGTTGCACGAAGCCGTGCTGGATGTTAAGCCTGTCGAGGCACGCCTGGTGGAAAGCGTGCGCCACCTTAGCCTCATCGGCGCGCCGCTGCAATGCTGCGTCCCTGGGATTTGCAGCCGCCGCATTCTTAGCCTGCACGAAAGCTTGCAGAGCATCCCGGCATCTATAGAGTGCCGGGAACATCACGTTATATACGAGCTCCTTGGCGGTGTTGCTCCTGCAAAGGGCGTCGCCGTGATGCGCTTCGAAAGAACGGCCTGGCTCCACGGCCGGCACCGCCTGAAGTGCGGTCGGATTAGGCGGCTGGCCACGGGAGCTCCCTGCCTCCGCATCGTTCGCGCCGGCCGGGAAGGGGATCTCACCTGCTGGCAAAGAAAACCATGCGGCATGCGCGGGCGGAAAAGCCGGCCAGGGCCGAGCGGGCGTCGCATGCGGGGTTGCGTGGGAGATCCCTGCCTCTGCATCCATCGGCCCGCACGGGAAGCGGCTGGCGAGGGGCTCCACGGCCAGCGCCGCCGCCGCGGGCTGAACAACCGGCCAGTGCAGAGCGGGCGGGTTATGCCTTGGTGCGCGATGGACGAAGCGAAGGCGGCGCTGATGCTCCGCTTCCTCGTCGGTGGTAGGACTACGCGCGCGGCGACCAGAGCCAAGTCGGAAGGCCATAGATATGTCGATTGGTCACTTAAGCTGGAGAGGTTCTCTTACCATTTCGGAGAAGCGGAGTAAGAGGAAGTTGTTGCTTATACGGGTTCACTGCCACGTTGGGTTAAGAGGGGCAAAGTTGGTCAATGCCTAGGAAGTTGGAATCGTTTTGGCCCCAATTTTTTAATTACCTTGCGGTTCATCTCTCGGTCTCTCCCACCTCTTCACTATCCCTCCCCTTGCCTCCTTTCATGCTTCATCGTAGTGCATCTTGTTTTTCTAGCACCTTCACAAAAATCATACACATTTGGCCGATTCTGTCATTGTGTGCACTAATAAAGTAAAAAATCCATTATATGTGAATAAACGTTTAATACACTAGCTCGCAAAGATGTTTCTCAAGGCGATATGCACAATGCCTGCCAAAAATGGGTCATGATAACTAAATTTCGTGTTAATTTTTGCATGACATGTACTCACTTGTGTATGAAGCCAAGCAAACTCATAATCTATACCAAAAAAATGTGAAAGAGTTCTTTTTAGTATCCTTCATACATGGGGTTCCTATTTTTACTTTCTATTTTTACTAGTTACAAGTACTCATGCATGAAAACTTTTGAAAATATGTGCATTTTGGGCTGTGTGGAGACATGGTACAATAATATATTCAAGTTGATATACAAAGTCTAGACATATTCAAACTAGACAAATAATGTATCTAACCCCCTAACCCTAAACTCTGTCTTATGAAGTCAAGCATGCATGAAGAGAATTGGTTTTGGGTTTCAAACATGGAAATTTCAAAATCATCCCAAAAGCTTCATTTTAGAGCGACTAAGAAGGATCCAGGCTTACCTTTCCATTTTCATGTTTTAAACTTGTTTAAATCTTGGTCAAATCTAGGATTTGACCAAGATTCAAATGGGCATAAAATAAAAAAATGAAAAAATGAAAAACCAAAGCGCACATAGTCTTCTTATATGTCATATAGTAAGCATTAAAGTTGGTAAACAAGGTCTAGACATATTCAAACTAGACAAATCATGTATCTACCCCCTAACCCCTAAACTCTGTCTTATGACGAAGTCAAGCATGAAGATTAAGTGGTTTTGGGTTTCAAACATGGAAATTTCAAAAACCTCCCAAAAACTTCATTTTAGGGTGACTAAGAAGGATACAGGCTTCCCTTTTCATTTTCAAGTTCTATACTTGTTTAAATCTTGGTCAAACCTAGGATTTGACCAAGATTCAAATGTGCATCAAAATTCCAAAAAAATCAGAAAAATGAAAAACCAAAGCACATAGTTTTCTTATGTCATATAGTAAGCATTAAAGTTGATAAACAAGGGTCTAGACATATTCAAACAAGAAAAATCATGTATCTACCCCCTAACCCTAAACTTTGTCTTATGTAGTCAAGCATGAAGAGAAGTGGTTTTGGGTTTCAAATATGGAAATTTCAAAAACCTATCAAAAGCTTCATTTTAGAGTGACTAAGAAGGATCCATGCTTACCTTTTCATTTTCATATTTGAAACTTGTTTAAATCATTGTCAAACCTAGGATTTGACCAAGATTTAAATGGGCATAAAATTAAAAAAATCGGAAAAATGAAAAACAAAAGCACATAGTCTTCTTATGTCACATATATATATATATATAAGCATTCAAAAGTTGATAAACAAGGTCTAGCTAGACATATTCAAATAAGACAAATCATGTATCTACCCCTCTAACCCTAAACTCTGTCTTATGAAGTCAAGCATGAAGAGAAGTGGTTTTAGGTTTCAAACATGGAAATTTCAAAAACCTCCCAAAAACTTCATTTTAGAGTGACTAAGAAGGATACATGTTTCCCTTTTCATTTTCATGTTTTAAACTTGTTTAAATCTTGGTCAAACCTAGGATTTGACCAAGATACAAATAGGCACAAAAAATGAAAAACAAAAAGCACATAGTGTTCTTATGTCATATCGTAAGCATTCAAGTTGATAAACAAGGTCTAGATATATCCAAACCAGACAAATCATGTATGTACCCCGTGTCGATCTTATGAAGTCTAGCATGAAGAAAAGTCGTTTTGGCCGGGTTTCAAACATGGAAATTTCAAGAACATCCCAAAAGCTTCATTTTAGAGCGACTAAGAAGGATCCAGGCTTACCTTTCCATTTTCATGATTTAAACTTGTTTAAATCTTGGTCAAATCTTGCTCAAGCATGAAGATAAGTGGTTTTGGGTTTCAAACATGGAAATTTCAAAAACCTCCCAAAAACTTCATTTTAGGGTGACTAAGAAGGATACAGGCTTCCCATTTCATTTTCATGTTCTATACATACTTGTTTAAATCTTGGTCAAACCTAGGATTTGACCAAGATTCAAATGTGCATCAAAATTCTAAAAAAAATCAGAAAAATGAAAAACCAAAGCACATAGTCTTCTTATGTCATATAGTAAGCATTAAAGTTGATAAACATGGTCTAGACATATTCAAACCATACAAATCATGTATCTACCCCTAACCCCTAAACTATGTCTTATGAAGTCAAGCATGAAGAGAAGTGGTTTTGGGTTTCAAACATGGAAGTTTCAAAAACCACCCAAAAACTTCATTTTAGAGTGACTAAGAAGGATCCATGCTACCCTTTTGATTTTCATGTTTTAAACTTGTTTAAATCTTGGTCAAACCTAGGATTTGATAAACATGGTCTAGACATATTCAAACCAGACAAATCTTGTATCTACCCCCTATCGACCCTAAACTTCGTCTTATGAAGTCAAGCATGAAGAGAAGTGGTTTTGGGTTTCAAACATGGAAATTTCAAAAACCTCCCAAAATTAAAGCTTCATTTTAGAGTGACTAGTTAAGAAGGATCCAGGCTTACCTTTTCATTTTCATGTTTTAAACTTGTTTAAATCTTGTTCAAACCTAGGATTTGACCAATATTCAAATGGGCATAAAATAAAAAATAAATAAAATAAAAAACCAAAGCACATAGTCTTCTTATGTCATATAGTAAGCATTCAAGTTCATAAACAAGGTCTAGACATTTTCAAACCAGACAAATCATGTACCCCCTAACCCTAAACTTTGTCTTAATTATATATGAAGTCAAGCATGAAGCAGAGTGTGGTTTTGGATTTCAAACATGGAAATTTCAAAAACCTCCCAAAAAGCTTCATTTTAATTAGACTGGCTGGTTAATTAAGAAGGATCCATGATTAATTACCTTTTCATTGTCATGTTTTAAACTTGTTTAAATCTTGGTCGAACCTAGGATTTGACCAAGATTCAAATGGGCATAAAATTTCAGAAAAAATCGAAAGAATGAAAAACCAAAGCACATAGCCTTCTTATGTCATATAGTAAGCATTCAAATTGATAAACATGGTCTAGACATATTCAAACCAGAAAAATCATGTATCTACCCCTAACCCTAAACTCTGTCTTATGAAGTCAAGCATGAACAGAAGTACGGTGGTTTTGGGTTTCAAACATGGTAAATTCAAGAACCTCCCAAAAGCTTCATTTTAGAGTTACTAAGAGAAAGATCCAGACTTAATTACCTTATCATTTTCACATGTTAAACTTGTTTAAATCTTGCTCAACAAACCTAGGATTTTACCAAGATTCTCAAATGGGCATAAAAATCAAAAAATGAAATACCAATGCACATAGTCCTCTTATGTCATATAGTAAGCATTCAAGTTGATAAACAAGGTCTAGACATATTCAAACAAGACAAATCATGTATCTACCCCCTATCGACCCTAAACTTCGTCTTATGAAAGTCAAGCATGAAGAGAAGTGGTTTTGGGTTTCAAACATGGAAATTTCAAAAACCTCCCAAAATTCAGCTTCATTTTAGAGCGACTAAGAAGGATCGATGCTTACCTTTTCATTTCCATGTTTTAAACTTATTTAAATCTTGGTCAAACCTAGGATTTGACCAAGATTCAAATGGGCATAAAAATTCAGACAAAAAATCTAAAGAATGAAAAACCAAAGCACATAGCCTTCTTAATTATGTCATATAGTAAACACTCAAGTTGATAAACAAGGTCTAGACATATTCAAACCAGAAAAATCATGTGTATATCTACCCCTAACCCTAAACTCTGTCTTATGAAGTCAATCATGAAGAGAATTGGTTTTGGGTTTCAAACATGGAAATTTCAAGTACGTCCCAAAAGCTTCATATATTTTAGAGTGACTAATTAAGAAGGATCTTGGCTTACGTTTTCATTTTCATGCTTGAAACTTGTTTAAATCTTGGTTGAACCTAGGATTTGACCAGAATCAAATGTGCATAAAATTCTTAAAAAAATAGAAAAATGAAAAACCAAAGCGCACATAGTCTTCTTATATCATATAGTAAGCATTAAAGTTGATAAACAAGGTTTAGACATATTCAAACTAGCTAGACAAATCATGTATCTACCCCCTAACCCTAAACTCTGTCTTATGACGAAGTCAAGCATGAAGATAAGTGGTTTTGGGTTTCAAACATGGAAATTTCAAAAACCTCCCAAAAACTTCATTTTAGGGTGACTAAGAAGGATACAGGCTTCCATTTTCATTTTCATGTTCTATACTTGTTTAAATCTTGGTCAAACCTAGGATTTGACCAAGATTCAAATGTGCATCAAAATTCCAAAAAAATCAGAAAAATGAAAAACCAAAGCACATAGTTTTCTTATGTCACATACATATATATAGTAAGCATTCAAAAGTTGATAAACAAGGTCTAGCTAGACATATTCAAACAAGACAAATCATGTATCTACCCCCTATCGACCCTAAACTTCGTCTTATGAAGTCAAGCATGAAGAGAAGTGGTTTTGGGTTTCAAACATGGAAATTTCAAAAACCTCCCAAAATTCAGCTTCATTTGTTACCACCCGATTTTGGCCAAATCAGGAGATGGGCCGTAAGTGAAGATGGGCTTGAAGGACGTACACGTGGAGCATCTTCGAAGCGGCCTTGCGCTAAGAGTTTGGGCTAAGTTGCCCATGTATCTGTAATATAGTAGATCGTATCGTGTTTAGATTAAAAGATAGAGTCTGGCCCGTGCACGGTTAGGTGCACGCCTCAATTAGAAAGTCCCTTGGACTATAAATATGTATCTAGGGTTATCGGAAAAGGAGGACAATCATCGTTCAACCAACACAAATCAGGCGCATCGCCACCCCTTTCTTCGAGGGTTTCTCCCGGGTAAGCACCATGCTGCCTAGATCGCATCTTGCGATCTAGGCAGTATACGTTTATTCGTCTACCTTGTACTGCTCGTGCTGAAGCGTTGTTGATGGCGAGCAGTACTACTTATCATTAGGTGTTTAGGGGCTTGCATTGATGCTTTCTCGTGCATATCTGCGTGGCAATGCCGTCCCTCGACACCTAGCTGCCCTTACACCTATCTGGGTGTAAGGGCAGCATCTTGCTTGTTCGTTACTTAGTAGATCCGATCCGTTATAGTTGCTCCTTGCCCCGCAAGGATTAGTTTAATATCTGCATAGTTAGGCCTTATGCTGGGGTCGGACGATCCGGTAGTGCGTTAGGTGTTGTTCACCGTCCCTGCAAGGGATGTTCCGGGAATCAACGTTATGTTGGTTTTTAGGCCTCTCGTAGGGGTAGTTTGCATCATCTTCCGTAGCTGCTAGGCCCGATCACACGTAGGACGTTCCGGTTATGCGGTGAAAACCCTAAACTGTCGTGGATCGCTTTAGCTTTGTTTTGATCAAGCAGGATCCCCATGTCATTGTAAATCCAACGTGAACCATGGGGCGATCGGCTCCTTGAGCCGATCCACAGGGAAACCTGAGAGCCGATAGGGCTCGTATTTAATGTTTACGTGTCTACCATGCAGGAACAATCGAAGCACTCTAACACCTTCCTGATCGGGTCTAGGTCAGGTGGCACGCCCTAGCAACCGCCAGGACGTGGCTGGAAGATTTGCGGGACGACGCGAGGTGCCAGGGTCCACTAAGCGGCCTTGGGAGCCTCCCGGCTCTTCGTGTTGCTTAGCCATTGCCCGTCGGTGGGTTTTGGAGGGTAACACATTCTGGCACGCCCGGTGGGACCTCTTCTGCAACATCCACGTCAACACCGACACCCGAGATGGCAGAGGAGCAAATCACATACATCTCCCTGCGGAGCACAAGAAGAAATACGATGAGCTGAAGGCCATCTGTGAAGCCGAACTCATCGGCTCCTTTGAGACAACCCGTTCTCACAACATCAAGCTCAAAGGAAACACGTGTCCGTCGCATGGCGTCAACACGGTAGATCTCAGCCACTCCATAAGGGAGCCAGGGTTCTCCTTTAGTGTCAACATGGCCAGGCTGGTGAACTGCCATAGCGCGGACAAAGCAGAGAGCAGCCACTCTCGTGGCAAAGATAAAGAGGAGGCCGTTCCACGCGACCGGCCCCAAGATGATGATAGACGGTACCTAACCGAGGAGGAGGTGAGAAGCATACGGTATCAGCGCCCACTCTCCGTGCATCTCCTCAACAAATATGAGCAGCAGTACGACCGACGTCGGCGCTACGACGAAGACGATGAAAGATATCGTCGGTCTGATGCAGTCAGGAGGTATCGTCAGCACGACAGGAACAACGACGGGTACGAACGTCGCGCTAGAGGGAGGTCAAGGGAGCAAGACAACGTGGATAAGCACTGGGACTGTCCCTTCTTCAAACATTGCTGGGACTCAGGAATGAGCCGATTGCCAACAATCGAGAACTGCCCAGAGTGCAAACAGCAAAGGAAGAGGACAAATGTAGATTCAGTGTTCGAGCGCCTAGGGCCTCTCCCACCTATTAACAAACGAGCTGAGTCATCTCAAGAAGAAGACTTCGAGGAGTCAGATGGAGAAGAAGATAGGTATCACCGACCAAGGTGGTGCCCTGATGGACTCAGCCACTCTCAGAAGCGTAGGTGCAGCGCTGCGAAACCTGGAAGAAGCCGAGGCACAGTACCTGTACACGTTGAGAAGAGCGCGGCCCGATCTGGCGAAAAATCAGCAAACAGGAGACGAAGGCGCGCCCGCCAAAGAAAGTATGGCGCCCAAAACAGGCGAAAGCCGATGCACAGGCATCGGCTGATGCCGATGCAGAGGCATCGGCTGATACAAACATGGTATCCGTGACCCGGACGGAGTAGCAGGTCCAAGACATTGGACGTACGTGGCAAGGCCGATCCCTGAGATCGGCCCTCAAAAAATGAAAAGCAAAGGATCTTATCTCCAGCATGCCACATAGCTACAGTGGAAATCCGAGAAGTTGCAAACCATCGTCAAACATTGCAATGGAAAGGGAGGCCGATTCCCGCAATCGGCCAAAATTATCCTCAACATACTTTTGTCTGTGTTCAGCATTGATCCAACAGATGCCTGAAGAGCCGATACCATCAATTACTTGACAGAATCGGCTCGGGGGGCACATAGATGGATGAGACACGAGGATACGAAGCTGAGAATGCATGCCAAATGCCCAGCAGAACAGCTCAAATATGGGGGCCGATACGTAAACAAATCGGCCGTAAAAAATGGAAAATCCAAAAATTTTGGGCACAGCCGATGCGTAGACATCGACTTAAGAATTCAAAGCCGATGCACGGCCATCGACTCAAGGGATACAACTGTTACAAGCGGAAGCCTAATGGAGCAGTCATCAAGTTGTGGCGGTGGCTCAACTTCAAGATCAGCGCGCCTAAGCATGCAGATCAGGTTAGGATCATGAGAACAGCCAATGAACATTCAATCGGCTGTGACATTTCCTCCTGGGGCTGACCAAGGTGACAACTTCATCAAACATCTTCACCAGAAGCTGCATCAGTCTGCCCGAGGTGATGGACCAATCTGAGCAGCAAGGCGCAAGAAGGGAGCTAGGAGGAGTTCAAGGGCCACTACGTTTGAGGCTTCTTAGTTCAAGGGAGCTGCTGATCCTTCCAAAGCCGTCCTAGTGCACTGTCTCCTTGGGCGTAAGCTTTCCGCCGTTTTGATGAAGAGATGGAGCGGCTCGGGGGGCAGCTCACTTTGAAGGTTCTCTGCTTTTGAAAGCCGATTTGGTTAGAATCGGCTGATGCTGCACTACAATTGGGAAGTCGATGGTGGCCCATTCGGTGGATGCACTTTTATCCTCGCCTTGACTGAGGCTCGGGGCAGCTAGCCTGAAAATTCTCGCTCGAAGAGCCGATGGTATTGAAATCGGCTGTCTCTGCATCATAACCATGTGAAAGGTGGCGAGCTCTTGCAGAGGAAAACCACCAGGGTTGAAAGGAGGAGTTTGAAGAAGGAGCCATCATCGTTGATCAGGCTCTAGACCAGTTTGTCGCTGCAAGGAAACAGGGCATCACAGGGGAAGCTGTGAACAAATAGCACCTATTTACAAGAGTGTCAGCAACATCAAGGTTGGCCAAGGAGCTTTCCTGGGAGCATTAACCCAGGAGTTTTGCCGTCAAGGACCAACATTACGATCGGGTGACTTTGGAATCCAAAGATCTGAGGGTCTCGTAGCTGTGGGCTGGACGTGTTCGATTGGGAGTTTCGATCTGAATTTCGAGGATTACAAGTTACCATCTGAGGAGGTGACTAGATTGATCGGTCTGGCAATTCATTATAAGAGCTGATGCATTGCCATCGGCTTATTGAACATCAATCAAGGTGACAATCGGCAAAATTGGGGTAGGGGAAAATTGGCTAGATCAATATGGAAGAAATTGACAGAATCAAATTTTGGAAATTCCTTCATTGATAGTCAGGTTTCTTACATAGAAGGAGCCGATTGCTCTCAAAAGGAACTGCTGGAGGGATACATTGCCCTAATCTATTACTCCTAGCTCTATCCTATCTAAGGGCCGCTGCTGCCCTCATCGTCGCCGTCGCCGCCGTCGGTGCTGCTCCCGGCTGGTTCTTCGTCGCTGCTGTAGCGACCTCCGGCGGGACCTTCGTTGTCGCTCATGTTGCCCGGCCAAGGGCAAAGACGCTTGGCCGGCGGCTCGTCAGAGGAGGCGTCATCCTCCTCCTCTTCCTCCTCCTTCACCTCCTCGGCGGAGGAGAAACCATCCCAGGAGAAGCCGTCGTCGTCGCTCCTCCTCCGATTGCCCAATGGCGAGGAAGCGAAGGTCGCTCTCCCCGTCCGTTAAGGACTGGTCGTCTTCGGACCAGACGAAGGAGTCGTGGGTCGACTCGTCCCCGTCGGCTATGGCGCGGCGGATGTTGGCCGCGTGGGCCTCCTGTGGGTCCCATTCGCGTCGGCACGGGAGGTGGAGGATTGGGTGGAAAGACCCGATGAGGGAGAAGAAGAGGAAGAAGACATGTTGGCCGAGGAGGGCTTTTGGAAGTGCTAGTGCGAGGAGGATGAAGAAGGGAACTACAGGAGGTGGCCAAATAGAAGGGGATACAGTGATTTAAATGCCTAAGCAGTTTCCGAGGATGTGGTGCCAATATTGTCAGATCGTGCAGAGAAGGTGAGAAGGCAAGACGTTACGATGAAGAATACTGCGACGGTTCTGCCACGACATGACCCTTCGAAGAAGACAGATGGTTTTGCAATTATCATTATCAAAACCAGGGGGGCATGTGTTACCACCCGATTTTGGCCAAATCAGGAGATGGGCCGTAAGTGAAGATGGGCTTGAAGGACGTACACGTGGAGCATCTTCGAAGCGGCCTTGCGCTAAGAGTTTGGGCTAAGCTGCCCATGTATCTGTAATATAGTAGATCGTATTGTGTTTAGATTAAAAGATAGAGTCTGGCCCGTGCACGGTTAGGTGCACGCCTCAATTAGAAAGTCCCTTGGACTATAAATATGTATCTAGGGTTATCGGAAAAGGAGGACAATCATCGTTCAACCAACACAAATCAGGCGCATCGCCACCCCTTTCTTCGAGGGTTTCTCCCGGGTAAGCACCATGCTGCCTAGATCGCATCTTGCGATCTAGGCAGTACACGTTTATTCGTCTACCTTGTACTGCTCGTGCTGAAGCGTTGTTGATGGCGAGCAGTACTACTTATCATTAGGTGTTTAGGGGCTTGCATTGATGCTTTCTCGTGCATATCTGCGTGGCAATGCCGTCCCTCGACACCTAGCTGCCCTTACACCTATCTGGGTGTAAGGGCAGCATCTTGCTTGTTCGTTACTTAGTAGATCCGATCCGTTATAGTTGCTCCTTGCCCCGCAAGGATTAGTTTAATATCTGCATAGTTAGGCCTTATGCTGGGGTCGGACGATCCGGTAGTGCGTTAGGTGTTGTTCACCGTCCCTGCAAGGGATGTTCCGGGAATCAACGTTATGTTGGTTTTTAGGCCTCTCGTAGGGGTAGTTTGCATCATCTTCCGTAGCTGCTAGGCCCGATCACACGTAGGACGTTCCGGTTATGCGGTGAAAACCCTAAACTGTCGTGGATCGCTTTAGCTTTGTTTTGATCAAGCAGGATCCCCATGTCATTGTAAATCCAACGTGAACCATGGGGCGATCGGCTCCTTGAGCCGATCCACAGGGAAACCTGAGAGCCGATAGGGCTCGTATTTAATGTTTACGTGTCTACCATGCAGGAACAATCGAAGCACTCTAACACCTTCCTGATCGGGTCTAGGTCAGGTGGCACGCCCTAGCAACCGCCAGGACGTGGCTGGAAGATTTGCGGGACGACGCGAGGTGCCAGGGTCCACTAAGCGGCCTTGGGAGCCTCCCGGCTCTTCGTGTTGCTTAGCCATTGCCCGTCGGTGGGTTTTGGAGGGTAACAGCGACTAAGAAGGATCGATGCTTACCTTTTCATTTCCATGTTTTAAACTTATTTAAATCTTGGTCAAACCTAGGATTTGACCAAGATTCAAATGGGCATAAAAATTCAGACAAAAAATCTAAAGAATGAAAAACCAAAGCACATAGCCTTCTTAATTATGTCATATAGTAAACACTCAAGTTGATAAACAAGGTCTAGACATATTCAAACCAGAAAAATCATGTGTATATCTACCCCTAACCCTAAACTCTGTCTTATGAAGTCAATCATGAAGAGAATTGGTTTTGGGTTTCAAACATGGAAATTTCAAGTACGTCCCAAAAGCTTCATATATTTTAGAGTGACTAATTAAGAAGGATCTTGGCTTACGTTTTCATTTTCATGCTTGAAACTTGTTTAAATCTTGGTTGAACCTAGGATTTGACCAGAATCAAATGTGCATAAAATTCTTAAAAAAATAGAAAAATGAAAAACAAAAGCACATGGTCTTCTTATGTCATATAGTAAGCATTCAAGTTGATAAACAAGGTTTAGACATATTCAAACCAGACAAATCATGTATCTACCCCCTAACCCTAAACTCGGTCTTATGAAGTCTAGCATGAGGAGAAGTCGTTTTGGGTTTCAAACGTTTAAGCCAAAAGCCCCATTTCAAATATTTCAAACTTATTCAAATTTGGTTCAAATTTGAAAGACACACAAGTTATAGCACACATAGTGCATACATTCTCACACATACTGCACTAGATGCTAACCCGGCCTATAGTTTGAGGCCATTGGATGAGGTCGAAAAAAATCTTGGATTAGAAATGGGGTTGTTCGAACCCCGTAGTTGGATTTTTTGAACCTTGATCTGTAGTACTGGGCAAAACCCTAGTTTAACCTATTTAATTATAGATTCGTAGGTCGATTTTTCTACCTTTTTATTATTACTATGCAGCACATGTGTGTTTGCCCGTCGAGTGAAACTCGGAGGAAGAGGGATCACTCGGAAGGAGAGAAGAAGGGAGAGAATTATGGTGTCTCCCCTTTTTCGGGTGATGATGTTGACTTTTGTGCAGGGTTTGTCAGTGAGCAGGAGGTGCGAGCGAGCGAGCGAGTCGAGCGAGGCCGAGAATGAGAGAGATTTGTTTTTGTGAGAGGGACGACCGAAGGATCCAGAAGGACCCACAGACTTCCAATACGCATCCTGATGCGTCTTCTCTTGACAAAGAAAATGGCTGGGAGTTTGCGTACCTATTGCACGTGACTTGTGCTCACTGAAGTGTGGGACCTCACGCATGGGCACCACACGTAAGTGACAGACCTGTTGGTGTAAAAACTCGGTTGATTATTATAGTGCATTAGAACAAAGTTTCCTATGGATTCAAGGGTAGGAAATCCAAGTTAACTCATTTACATGACATTATTTTTTCCATGAAGCAAAGTTAACGCACCTATCAATTGGTACATTTTGGAGTGACTAAGAAGGATCCAGGCTTACTTATTCGTTTTCACGTGTAAAACTTGTCTAAATCTTGGTCAAACAAAATTGGCAGAAAATTCAAAAAAAAACAGAAAAATGAAAAACCAAAGCACATAGTCTTCTTATGTCATGTAGTAAGCATTAAAGTTGATAAACAAGGTCTAGACATATTCAAACCATACAAATCATGTATCTACCCGCTAACCCCTAAACTATGTCTTAAGAAGTCAAGAATGAAGAGAAGTGGTTTTGGGTTTCAAACATGGAAATTTCAAAAACCTCCCAAAACTTCATTTTAGGGTGACTAAGAAGGATACAGGCTTCCCTTTTCATTTTCATGTTCTATACTTGTTTAAATCTTGGTCAAACCTAGGATTTGACCAAGATTCAAATGGGCACAAAAAAATAAAAAAAGCACATAGTGTTCTTATGTCATATCGTAAGCATTCAAGTTGATAAACAAGGTCTAGATATATCCAAATTAACCAGACAAATCATGTATCTACCCCCTATCGACCCTAAACTTCGTCTTATGAAGTCAAGCATGAAGAGAAGTGGTTTTGGGTTTCAAACATGGAAATTTCAAAAACCTCCCAAAATTCAGCTTCATTTTAGAGCGACTAAGAAGGATCGATGCTTACCTTTTCATTTCCATGTTTTAAACTTATTTAAATCTTGGTCAAACCTAGGATTTGACCAAGATTCAAATGGGCATAAAAATTCAGACAAAAAATCTAAAGAATGAAAAACCAAAGCACATAGCCTTCTTAATTATGTCATATAGTAAACACTCAAGTTGATAAACAAGGTCTAGACATATTCAAACCAGAAAAATCATGTGTATATCTACCCCTAACCCTAAACTCTGTCTTATGAAGTCAATCTCTAGGATTTGACCAAGATTCAAATGGGCATAAAATAAAAAAACAGAAAAATGAAAAACCAAAGCGCACATAGTCTTCTTATATGTCATATAGTAAGCATTAAAGTTGATAAACAAGGTCTGGACATATTCAAACTAGCTAGAAAAATCATGTATCTACCCCCTAACCCCTAAACTCTGTCTTATGACGAAGTCAAGCATGAAGATAAGTGGTTTTGGGTTTCAAACATGGAAATTTCAAAAACCTCCCAAAAACTTCATTTTAGGGTGACTAAGAAGGATACAGGCTTCCATTTTCATTTCCATGTTCTATACTTGTTTAAATCTTGGTCAAACCTAGGATTTGACCAAGATTCAAATGTGCATCAAAATTCCAAAAAAATCAGAAAAATGAAAAACCAAAGCACATAGTTTTCTTATGTCACATACATATATATAGTAAGCATTCAAAAGTTGATAAACAAGGTCTAGCTAGACATATTCAAATAAGACAAATCATGTATCTACCCCTCTAAAACCATAAATAACTCTGTCTTATGAAGTCAAGCATGAAGAGAAGTGGTTTTTGGTTTCAAACATGGAAATTTCAAAAACCTCCCAAAATTAAAGCTTCATTTTAGAGTGACTAGTTAAGAAGGATCCAGGCTTACCTTTTCATTTTCATGTTTTAAACTTGTTTAAATCTTGGTCAAACCTAGGATTTGACCAATATTCAAATGGGCATAAAATAAAAAATAAATAAAATAAAAAACCAAAGCACATAGTCTTCTTATGTCATATAGTAAGCATTCAAAAGTTCATAAACAAGGTCTAGACATATTCAAACCAGACAAATCATGTACCCCCTAACCCTAAACTTTGTCTTAATTATATATGAAGTCAAGCATGAAGAGAGAAGTGTGGTTTTGGGTTTCAAACATGGAAATTTCAAAAACCTCCCAAAAAGCTTCATTTTAATTAGACTGGCTGGTTAATTAAGAAGGATCCATGATTAATTACCTTTTCATTGTCATGTTTTAAACTTGTTTAAATCTTGGTCGAACCTAGGATTTGACCAAGATTCAAATGGGCATAACAATTCAGAAAAAAATCGAAAGAATGAAAAACCAAAGCACATAGCCTTCTTATGTCATATAGTAAGCATTCAAATTGATAAACATGGTCTAGACATATTCAAACCAGAAAAATCATGTATCTACCCCTAACCCTAAACTCTGTCTTATGAAGTCAAGCATGAACAGAAGTACGGTGGTTTTGGGTTTCAAACATGGTAAATTCAAGAACCTCCCAAAAGCTTCATTTTAGAGTTACTAAGAGAAAGATCCAGACTTAATTACCTTATCATTTTCACATGTTAAACTTGTTTAAATCTTGCTCAACAAACCTAGGATTTTACCAAGATTCTCAAATGGGCATAAAAATCAAAAAATGAAATACCAATGCACATAGTCCTCTTATGTCATATAGTAAGCATTCAAGTTGATAAACAAGGTCTAGACATATTCAAACAAGACAAATCATGTATCTACCCCCTATCGACCCTAAACTTCGTCTTATGAAGTCAAGCATGAAGAGAAGTGGTTTTGGGTTTCAAACATGGAAATTTCAAAAACCTCCCAAAATTCAGCTTCATTTTAGAGCGACTAAGAAGGATCGATGCTTACCTTTTCATTTCCATGTTTTAAACTTATTTAAATCTTGGTCAAACCTAGGATTTGACCAAGATTCAAATGGGCATAAAAATTCAGACAAAAAATCTAAAGAATGAAAAACCAAAGCACATAGCCTTCTTAATTATGTCATATAGTAAACACTCAAGTTGATAAACAAGGTCTAGACATATTCAAACCAGAAAAATCATGTGTATATCTACCCCTAACCCTAAACTCTGTCTTATGAAGTCAATCATGAAGAGAATTGGTTTTGGGTTTCAAACATGGAAATTTCAAGTACGTCCCAAAAGCTTCATATATTTTAGAGTGACTAATTAAGAAGGATCTTGGCTTACGTTTTCATTTTCATGCTTGAAACTTGTTTAAATCTTGGTTGAACCTAGGATTTGACCAGAATCAAATGTGCATAAAATTCTTAAAAAAATAGAAAAATGAAAAACAAAAGCACATGGTCTTCTTATGTCATATAGTAAGCATTCAAGTTGATAAACAAGGTTTAGACATATTCAAACCAGACAAATCATGTATCTACCCCTAACCCTAAACTCGGTCTTATGAAGTCTAGCATGAGGAGAAGTCGTTTTGGGTTTCAAACGTTTAAGCCAAAAGCCCCATTTCAAATATTTCAAACTTATTCAAATTTGGTTCAAATTTGAAAGACACACAAGTTATAGCACACATAGTGCATACATTCTCACACATACTGCACTAGATGCTAACCCGGCCTATAGTTTGAGGCCATTGGATGAGGTCGAAAAAAATCTTGGATTAGAAATGGGGTTGTTCGAACCCCGTAGTTGGATTTTTTGAACCTTGATCTGTAGTACTGGGCAAAACCCTAGTTTAACCTATTTAATTATAGATTCGTAGGTCGATTTTCTACCTTTTTATTATTACTATGCAGCACATGTGTGTTTGCCCGTCGAGTGAAACTCGGAGGAAGAGGGATCACTCGGAAGGAGAGAAGAAGGGAGAGAATTATGGTGTCTCCCCTTTTTCGGGTGATGATGTTGACTTTTGTGCAGGGTTTGTCAGTGAGCAGGAGGTGCGAGCGAGCGAACGAGCGAGTCGAGCGAGGCCGAGAATGAGAGAGATTTGTTTTTTTTTGTGAGAGGGACGACCGAAGGATCCAGAAGGACCCACAGACTTCCAATACGCATCCTGATGCGTCTTCTCTTGACAAAGAAAATGGCTGGGAGTTTGCGTACCTATTGCACGTGACTTGTGCTCACTGAAGTGTGGGACCTCACGCATGGGCACCACACGTAAGTGACAGACCTGTTGGTGTAAAAACTCGGTTGATTATTATAGTGCATTAGAACAAAGTTTCCTATGGATTCAAGGGTAGGAAATCCAAGTTAACTCATTTACATGACATTATTTTTTCCATGAAGCAAAGTTAACGCACCTATCAATTGGTACATTTTGGAGTGACTAAGAAGGATCCAGGCTTACTTATTCGTTTTCACGTGTAAAACTTGTCTAAATCTTGGTCAAACAAAATTGGCAGAAAATTCAAAAAAAACAGAAAAATGGAAAAACCAAAGCAAATAGTCTTCTTATGTCATGTAGTAAGCATTAAGTTGATAAACAAGGTCTAGACATATTCAAACCATACAAATCATGTATCTACCCGCTAACCCCTAAACTATGTCTTAAGAAGTCAAGAATGAAGAGAAGTGGTTTTGGGTTTCAAACATGGACATTTCAAAAACCTCCCAAAACTTCATTTTAGGGTGACTAAGAAGGATACAGGCTTCCCTTTTCATTTTCATGTTCTATACTTGTTTAAATCTTGGTCAAACCTAGGATTTGACCAAGATTCAAATGGGCACAAAAAAATAAAAAAAGCACATAGTGTTCTTATGTCATATCGTAAGCATTCAAGTTGATAAACAAGGTCTAGATATATCCAAATTAACCAGACAAATCATGTATCTACCCCCTATCGACCCTAAACTTCGTCTTATGAAGTCAAGCATGAAGAGAAGTGGTTTTGGGTTTCAAACATGGAAATTTCAAAAACCTCCCAAAATCTTCATTTTAGAGCGACTAAGAAGGATCGATGCTTACCTTTTCATTTCCATGTTTTAAACTTATTTAAATCTTGGTCAAACCTAGGATTTGACCAAGATTCAAATGGGCATAAAAATTCAGACAAAAAATCTAAAGAATGAAAAACCAAAGCACATAGCCTTCTTAATTATGTCATATAGTAAACACTCAAGTTGATAAACAAGGTCTAGACATATTCAAACCAGAAAAATCATGTGTATATCTACCCCTAACCCTAAACTCTGTCTTATGAAGTCAATCTCTAGGATTTGACCAAGATTCAAATGGGCATAAAATAAAAAAACAGAAAAATGAAAAACCAAAGCGCACATAGTCTTCTTATATGTCATATAGTAAGCATTAAAGTTGATAAACAAGGTCTGGACATATTCAAACTAGCTAGAAAAATCATGTATCTACCCCCTAACCCCTAAACTCTGTCTTATGACGAAGTCAAGCATGAAGATAAGTGGTTTTGGGTTTCAAACATGGAAATTTCAAAAACCTCCCAAAAACTTCATTTTAGGGTGACTAAGAAGGATACAGGCTTCCATTTTCATTTTCATGTTCTATACTTGTTTAAATCTTGGTCAAACCTAGGATTTGACCAAGATTCAAATGTGCATCAAAATTCCAAAAAAATCAGAAAAATGAAAAACCAAAGCACATAGTTTTCTTATGTCACATACATATATATATAGTAAGCATTCAAAAGTTGATAAACAAGGTCTAGCTAGACATATTCAAATAAGACAAATCATGTATCTACCCCTCTAAAACCATAAATAACTCTGTCTTATGAAGTCAAGCATGAAGAGAAGTGGTTTTTGGTTTCAAACATGGAAATTTCAAAAACCTCCCAAAATTAAAGCTTCATTTTAGAGTGACTAGTTAAGAAGGATCCAGGCTTACCTTTTCATTTTCATGTTTTAAACTTGTTTAAATCTTGGTCAAACCTAGGATTTGACCAATATTCAAATGGGCATAAAATAAAAAATAAATAAAATAAAAAACCAAAGCACATAGTCTTCTTATGTCATATAGTAAGCATTCAAAAGTTCATAAACAAGGTCTAGACATATTCAAACCAGACAAATCATGTACCCCCTAACCCTAAACTTTGTCTTAATTATATATGAAGTCAAGCATGAAGCAGAGAAGTGTGGTTTTGGGTTTCAAACATGGAAATTTCAAAAACCTCCCAAAAAGCTTCATTTTAATTAGACTGGCTGGTTAATTAAGAAGGATCCATGATTAATTACCTTTTCATTGTCATGTTTTAAACTTGTTTAAATCTTGGTCGAACCTAGGATTTGACCAAGATTCAAATGGGCATAACAATTCAGAAAAAAATCGAAAGAATGAAAAACCAAAGCACATAGCCTTCTTATGTCATATAGTAAGCATTCAAATTGATAAACATGGTCTAGACATATTCAAACCAGAAAAATCATGTATCTACCCCTAACCCTAAACTCTGTCTTATGAAGTCAAGCATGAACAGAAGTACGGTGGTTTTGGGTTTCAAACATGGTAAATTCAAGAACCTCCCAAAAGCTTCATTTTAGAGTTACTAAGAGAAAGATCCAGACTTAATTACCTTATCATTTTCACATGTTAAACTTGTTTAAATCTTGCTCAACAAACCTAGGATTTTACCAAGATTCTCAAATGGGCATAAAAATCAAAAAATGAAATACCAATGCACATAGTCCTCTTATGTCATATAGTAAGCATTCAAGTTGATAAACAAGGTCTAGACATATTCAAACAAGACAAATCATGTATCTACCCCCTATCGACCCTAAACTTCGTCTTATGAAGTCAAGCATGAAGAGAAGTGGTTTTGGGTTTCAAACATGGAAATTTCAAAAACCTCCCAAAATTCAGCTTCATTTTAGAGCGACTAAGAAGGATCGATGCTTACCTTTTCATTTCCATGTTTTAAACTTATTTAAATCTTGGTCAAACCTAGGATTTGACCAAGATTCAAATGGGCATAAAAATTCAGACAAAAAATCTAAAGAATGAAAAACCAAAGCACATAGCCTTCTTAATTATGTCATATAGTAAACACTCAAGTTGATAAACAAGGTCTAGACATATTCAAACCAGAAAAATCATGTGTATATCTACCCCTAACCCTAAACTCTGTCTTATGAAGTCAATCATGAAGAGAATTGGTTTTGGGTTTCAAACATGGAAATTTCAAGTACGTCCCAAAAGCTTCATATATTTTAGAGTGACTAATTAAGAAGGATCTTGGCTTACGTTTTCATTTTCATGCTTGAAACTTGTTTAAATCTTGGTTGAACCTAGGATTTGACCAGAATCAAATGTGCATAAAATTCTTAAAAAATAGAAAAATGAAAAACAAAAGCACATGGTCTTCTTATGTCATATAGTAAGCATTCAAGTTGATAAACAAGGTTTAGACATATTCAAACCAGACAAATCATGTATCTACCCCCTAACCCTAAACTCGGTCTTATGAAGTCTAGCATGAGGAGAAGTCGTTTTGGGTTTCAAACGTTTAAGCCAAAAGCCCCATTTCAAATATTTCAAACTTATTCAAATTTGGTTCAAATTTGAAAGACACACAAGTTATAGCACACATAGTGCATACATTCTCACACATACTGCACTAGATGCTAACCCGGCCTATAGTTTGAGGCCATTGGATGAGGTCGAAAAAAATCTTGGATTAGAAATGGGGTTGTTCGAACCCCGTAGTTGGATTTTTTGAACCTTGATCTGTAGTACTGGGCAAAACCCTAGTTTAACCTATTTAATTATAGATTCGTAGGTCGATTTTTCTACCTTTTTATTATTACTATGCAGCACATGTGTGTTTGCCCGTCGAGTGAAACTCGGAGGAAGAGGGATCACTCGGAAGGAGAGAAGAAGGGAGAGAATTATGGTGTCTCCCTTTTTCGGGTGATGATGTTGACTTTTGTGCAGGGTTTGTCAGTGAGCAGGAGGTGCGAGCGAGCGCGCGAGCGAGCGAGTCGAGCGAGGCCGAGAATGAGAGAGATTTGTTTTTTTTGTGAGAGGGACGACCGAAGGATCCAGAAGGACCCACAGACTTCCAATACGCATCCTGATGCGTCTTCTCTTGACAAAGAAAATGGCTGGGAGTTTGCGTACCTATTGCACGTGACTTGTGCTCACTGAAGTGTGGGACCTCACGCATGGGCACCACACGTAAGTGACAGACCTGTTGGTGTAAAAACTCGGTTGATTATTATAGTGCATTAGAACAAAGTTTCCTATGGATTCAAGGGTAGGAAATCCAAGTTAACTCATTTACATGACATTATTTTTTCCATGAAGCAAAGTTAACGCACCTATCAATTGGTACATTTTGGAGTGACTAAGAAGGATCCAGGCTTACTTATTCGTTTTCACGTGTAAAACTTGTCTAAATCTTGGTCAAACAAAATTGGCAAAAATTCAAAAAAAACAGAAAATGAAAAACCAAAGCACATAGTCTTCTTATGTCATGTAGTAAGCATTAAAGTTGATAAACAAGGTCTAGACATATTCAAACCATACAAATCATGTATCTACCCGCAAACCCCTAAACTATGTCTTAAGAAGTCAAGAATGAAGAGAATGGACCATGAAGCAAGCATGATTATCTCCACCGCAAACGGCAGATTTAGCTTCTCTTTAATATCATAAAAGGCTTCCAGAATTGAGCTCTGGGTTGAGATTTGAGGGCATAAGAACGACCAGCATTGTTGTGCAAAAGGACAGCTCTAAAAGATGAACTAAAGTTTCTTCTTGACTACATTGAAGGACTGCACAATTAAAGGCTTGTAATTGACAATTTTTCCTCCTAAGCAAATTCCTTGTGTTTAGCCTATCATGTAGCATAACCAGAAGAAGAATTTGTGTTTTGGCTGGCATGAAGATTCCCATATCCAAGTAAAGAATTTAGGAGCATGTTGCACACCAATCAGAAATTTGTAGGCCTGGTGGTAGAGAAATTTATCTGTCCCCAAATGTAACTCCATGAATCTTTGATGGGAAAGTGCTTGGAATTGAGTGGGATCACATAAGATTTCTAATTGTTCAAACTCCTCAAAAGCTTGTTGGGAAAGAGGGAGATGAAACATGTCTTGAAGGAACTCCATTTGCATAACTTTGCTCACAGATATGTCGCTTCTTTTAGCAAAGGAGATAAGATGTGGGAATTTCAGGTGCAAGCAATTGTCACTCCAAAGATCAGTCCAAAATAAAGCAGTTTTCCCATTACCCACATTGCATCTTGCCGAGCTTTATAGGAATCTAGTAGCTTTAAGTGTGCCTTCCACGAAAGAACCTTCCATTTTAATTCTGGTGGCCTGCTTTCATCATAATATGTATCTCTTATTAGGTTTACCCAAGGAATGTATCTCTTATTTGGATTATTCGAAACAGAAAGATCTTTGAAGGACAAGCACCATCTTTTTTGGCCTGAAGACTGCTTAAACAGAGATTCACTACTTTCTTATAGAATGAAGAAGAAAAAGGAACCAGTTCAAAACTTGGCTTCAGTTATTCATGATTTCTTAGCTTAGTCATTAGCTTTAGTCCTAGTTTTCTTTCTTTCTTTCTTATTCTTCTTTTCTCTTTTTTGCACTTCTTGTGCCCATGTAACTCTTTTATAATAATAAAAATTGCAGTGGGGATTTTCCCCACTGTTTCACCCTCAAAAAAAAAGAATGAAGAGAAGTGGTTTTGGGTTTCAAACATGGACATTTCAAAAACCTCCCAAAACTTCATTTTAGGGTGACTAAGAAGGATACAGGCTTCCCTTTTCATTTTCATGTTCTATACTTGTTTAAATCTTGGTCAAACCTAGGATTTGACCAAGATTCAAATGGGCACAAAAAATAAAAAAAGCACATAGTGTTCTTATGTCATATCGTAAGCATTTAAGTTGATAAACAAGGTCTAGATATATCCAAATTAACCAGACAAATCATGTATCTACCCCCTATCGACCCTAAACTTCGTCTTATGAAGTCAAGCATGAAGAGAAGTGGTTTTGGGTTTCAAACATGGAAATTTCAAAAACCTCCCAAAATTCAGCTTCATTTTAGAGCGACTAAGAAGGATCGATGCTTACCTTTTCATTTCCATGTTTTAAACTTATTTAAATCTTGGTCAAACCTAGGATTTGACCAAGATTCAAATGGGCATAAAAATTCAGACAAAAAATCTAAAGAATGAAAAACCAAAGCACATAGCCTTCTTAATTATGTCATATAGTAAACACTCAAGTTGATAAACAAGGTCTAGACATATTCAAACCAGAAAAATCATGTGTATATCTACCCCTAACCCTAAACTCTGTCTTATGAAGTCAATCTCTAGGATTTGACCAAGATTCAAATGGGCATAAAATAAAAAAACAGAAAAATGAAAAACCAAAGCGCACATAGTCTTCTTATATGTCATATAGTAAGCATTAAAGTTGATAAACAAGGTATGGACATATTCAAACTAGCTAGACAAATCATGTATCTACCCCCTAACCCCTAAACTCTGTCTTATGACGAAGTCAAGCATGAAGATAAGTGGTTTTGGGTTTCAAACATGGAAATTTCAAAAACCTCCCAAAAACTTCATTTTAGGGTGACTAAGAAGGATACAGGCTTCCATTTTCATTTTCATGTTCTATACTTGTTTAAATCTTGGTCAAACCTAGGATTTGACCAAGATTCAAATGTGCATCAAAATTCCAAAAAAATCAGAAAAATGAAAAACCAAAGCACATAGTTTTCTTATGTCACATACATATATATAGTAAGCATTCAAAAGTTGATAAACAAGGTCTAGCTAGACATATTCAAATAAGACAAATCATGTATCTACCCCTCTAAAACCATAAATAACTCTGTCTTATGAAGTCAAGCATGAAGAGAAGTGGTTTTTGGTTTCAAACATGGAAATTTCAAAAACCTCCCAAAATTAAAGCTTCATTTTAGAGTGACTAGTTAAGAAGGATCCAGGCTTACCTTTTCATTTTCATGTTTTAAACTTGTTTAAATCTTGGTCAAACCTAGGATTTGACCAATATTCAAATGGGCATAAAATAAAAAAATAAATAAAATAAAAAACCAAAGCACATAGTCTTCTTATGTCATATAGTAAGCATTCAAAAGTTCATAAACAAGGTCTAGACATATTCAAACAAGACAAATCATGTACCCCTAACCCTAAACTTTGTCTTAATTATATATGAAGTCAAGCATGAAGCAGAGAAGTGTGGTTTTGGGTTTCAAACATGGAAATTTCAAAAACCACCCAAGCTTCATTTTAATTAGACTGGCTGGTTAATTAAGAAGGATCCATGATTAGTTACCTTTTCATTGTCATGTTTTAAACTTGTTTAAATCTTGGTCGAACCTAGGATTTGACCAAGATTCAAATGGGCATAAAAATTCAGAAAAAATCGAAAGAATGAAAAACCAAAGCACATAGCCTTCTTATGTCATATAGTAAGCATTCAAATTGATAAACATGGTCTAGACATATTCAAACCAGAAAAATCATGTATCTACCCCTAACCCTAAACTCTGTCTTATGAAGTCAAGCATGAAAAGAAGTACGGTGGTTTTGGGTTTCAAACATGGTAAATTCAAGAACCTCCCAAAAGCTTCATTTTAGAGTTACTAAGAGAAAGATCCAGACTTAATTACCTTATCATTTTCACATGTTAAACTTGTTTAAATCTTGCTCAACAAACCTAGGATTTTACCAAGATTCTCAAATGGGCATAAAAATCAAAAAATGAAATACCAATGCACATAGTCCTCTTATGTCATATAGTAAGCATTCAAGTTGATAAACAAGGTCTAGACATATTCAAACAAGACAAATCATGTATCTACCCCCTATCGACCCTAAACTTCGTCTTATGAAGTCAAGCATGAAGAGAAGTGGTTTTGGGTTTCAAACATGGAAATTTCAAAAACCTCCCAAAATTCAGCTTCATTTTAGAGCGACTAAGAAGGATCGATGCTTACCTTTTCATTTCCATGTTTTAAACTTGTTTAAATCTTGGTCAAATCTAGGATTTGACCAAGATTCAAATGGGCATAAAATAAAAAAACCGAAAAATGAAAAACCAAAGCGCACATAGTCTTCTTATATGTCATATAGTAAGCATTAAAGTTGATAAACAAGGTCTAGACATATTCAAACTAGCTAGACAAATCATGTATCTACCCCCTAAACCCTAAACTCTGTCTTATGACGAAGTCAAGCATGAAGATAAGTGGTTTTAGGTTTCAAACATGGAAATTTCAAAAACCTTCCAAAAACTTCATTTTAGGGTGACTAATTAAGAAGGATACATGCTTCCCTTTTCATTTTCATGTTCTATATATACTTGTTTAAATCTTGGTCAAACCTAGCTAGGATTTGACCAAGATTCAAATGTGCATCAAAATTCCAAAAAATATCAGAAAAATGAAAAACCAAAGCACATAGTTTTCTTATGTCATATAGTAGCATTAAAGTTGATAAACAAGGTCTAGACATATTCAAACAAGAAAAATCATGTATCTACTCCCTAACCCTAAACTTTGTCTTATGTAGTCAAGCATGAAGAGAAGTGGTTTTGGGTTTCAAATATGGAAATTTCAAAAACCTACCAAAAGCTTCATTTTAGAGTGACTAAGAAGGATCAATGCTTACCTTTTCATTTTCATATTTTAAACTTGTTTAAATCATTGTCAAACCAGGATTTGACCAAGATTTAAATGGGCATAAAATTAAAAAAATCAGAAAAATGAAAAACAAAAGCACATAGTCTTCTTATGTCACATATATATATAGTAAGCATTCAAAAGTTGACAAACAAGGTCTATACATATTCAAATAAGACAAATCATGTATCTACCCCTAACCCTAAACTCTGTCTTATGAAGTCAAGCATGAAGAGAAGTGGTTTTTGGTTTCAAACATGGAAATTTCAAAACCTCCCAAAAGCTTCATTTTAAAGTGACTAAGAAGGATCCAGACTTACCTTTTCATTTTCATGTTTTAAACTTGTTTAAATCTTGGTCAAACCTAGGATTTGACCAATATTAAAATGGGCATAAAATAAAAAAATAAAAAAAACCAAAGCACATAGTCTTCTTATGTCATATAGTAAGCATTCAAGTTCATAAACAAGGTCTAGACATATTCAAACCAGACAAATCATGTATCTACCCCCTATCGACCCTAAACTTCGTCTTATGAAGTCAAGCATGAAGAGAAGTGGTTTTGGGTTTCAAACATGGAAATTTCAAAAAACCAAAAGCTTCATTTTAGAGCGAGTAAGAAGGATCGATGCTTATCTTTTCATTTTCATGTTTTAAACTTATTTAAATCTTGGTCAAACCTAGGATTTGACCAAGATTCAAATGGGCATAAAAATTCAGACAAAAATCTAAAGAATGAAAAACCAAAGCACGTACATAGCCTTCTTAATTATGTCATATAGTAAACATTCAAGTTGATAAACAAGGTCTAGACATATTCAAACCAGAAAAATCGTGTATCTACCCCTAACCCTAATTAAACTCTGTCTTATGAAGTCAAGCATGAAGAAAAGTGGTTTTGAGTTTCAAGCATGCATGGAAATTTCGAGAACCTCCCAAAAGCTTCATTTTAGAGTGACTACGAAGGATCCATGCTTACACCTTTTCATTTTCAAGTTTTAAACTTGTTTAAAACCTGGTCAAACCTGGGATTTGACCAAGATTCAAATGGGCATAAAATTCAAAAAAATAGATAAATGAAAAACCATAGCACATAGTCTTCTTATGTCATATAGTAAGCATTCAAGTGGATAAACAAGCTCTAGACATACTGAAACCAGACAAATCATGTATCTACCCCTATCCCTAAACTATGTCTTATGAAGTCTAGCATGAAAAGAAGTGGTTTTGGGTTTCAAACATGGAAATTTCAAAAACCTCCCAAAAGCTTCATTTTGGATTGACTAAGGAGGATCCAGGCTTACTTTTTCATTTTCATGTTTTAAACTTGTTTAAATCTAGGTCAAACCTAGGATTTGACCAAGATTCAAATGGACATAAAAAATCAACAGTTTACAACAGCACACAAAATAAACATGAAATTACATCTAAATCCCTAACTTTTACATGGAGGACCCCAGGCTGAAAGCAAGAAATGCGATCGGGTCTTGAATCTTGATGCGTCTTCTCTTGACAAAGAAGATTGCTGGGAGTTTGCGTACGTACATCACGTCACTTGTGCTCACTGAAGTGTGGGACATGACGCATGCATGGGCAACACACGTAAGTGACATGGATTCAAGGGTAGGGAAGCCAAGAGAAAAAAACGAGAATTTGGACAAAAATAACCCAATCTTGCTAGTATGTCGAAAGTTTGTTTTTCCCAATCTTTTCGACTTTGGGTTATTTCTGTCTATTTTGCCGAAAAAACGAGGACAGAGACTGGAAACGGTGATGCATCTAGCTTCAGAGTACGTCAGATTAAGACTTCATGAGCAACACTAGTCTGACGTAAGTACAGTGTATACAGACAAGACAGGGACTAGACATTGCTACCCACGTCCCTCTGCGCCCCTTCAAAGAAATCATACTCCGTACTAGAATCTCGAAACGTAGGAATTAGTCTGACACGATTTCTGATTGTTTAATTCATAGGATTGCAATTTTCAGAATTCATTGACAATACATTTTTATACAAAAACAAAAAATCCTTCATTGTGTAACCGTATGTTACTACTAGTATTTCTTTTGGTTTTCACACGCAATCAAATGTTATTGGATCCAAATACCGTTGTTTCTCAATCCTATATATTTGGAGATGATCATCACTCTCTAATCATACAATTTTCATATTCCCGCACTTTGAAAATCTTGCGAATAATCAAAGCAGCCAAAATGTATGGTGTGTATTGTATATGTTTATGCCATGCTTAGTTTCATCGAATATTGTTTGGTTGCATCGCGGGGAAACCGCGTGAATTTAGATTAATTGTTGCATGTTTGTTTGTGGTGTGACCAACTGCTTTTGCAACGAAACAACCCCCCCACCATGTACGCATTGTTTGGGTCGCATGCATGATGTGTACAAAATGTTAAAATAGAAATAATGTAGGAATTGAATATGATTGCATGTTGAATTAATCCTATATGAGAGAAATCACACAAATTTGAATTGCATGTTCTTTGGTTGTAGTGCTACACAAAAAACACGTGAATTAGTATGAATTATCATGTATTCAAGAATCAAAGGAGCCACTGAGATTTGAATCCCACAAAATTTCTATGAATTTTCTTCGAACCAAACAAGCCCAACAAGATTCCAAAGGAATATAATACAACGAATCAAACAACTTCCGTTGTTGGAATATTTCCTTAGGACATCAATCCAATAGAAACTATATGATCCAGTTTCAGCGACAATCTGGTCGGTGTAGGCTCGAGGAGGCCAATTGTATATATATGTTTGGACCCGGTTGGTTGAGTGATCATGCTCGTGACATCCAGCCTGAAAGGTAAAATTCGGGCAAGGCCAGCGTGACGCCACAATACTTTTGAAATATTCAAAAGCGCGTAATATTTGTGAAATTTTAATAATAGCTACTACTTATGTGAATTTTTTTCGTTCATACGCTTATTGGGGGGTAGGCTAACCCTAATGGCCTCCTCAAGATCCCTACCTCTACCAAGGTTTCCCGAGTTCATCCACCTCGACGGGTTCCTTGCCACTTTCGACCATGTTGTGGGCATCATTTCGGGTTCCCGTACCACGGCCAGTCCTTTTCAGGAGTCCCGAACCCGATGCCATAATATTTGTTTGAAAAAAATTCAAGACCGCACAATATTTGTTGAAATAAATGAATAAGCATTTTTAAATAGCTAAATAAAAGAAGTATGAATTTTGAAAAATTTATTTTTTCTAAAACATTAATTGGAGCATTGACATGTTGAACCCACTTGTCGATTTTGCTATCAACATGACTAACTAGCTGATTAGATAACCAAGTGGTGAAATTTGCAACATATTAGACCACCACATGGTGGAAACTGCAAAAAAAATGTCCAAGTGGTGGTTTGTGCAACATATAGAGCAGTACAGTATATGGTAGTACAAGATGAATGTGCACTGCCGTGGGCCCGTGGTAATATATCATGATGATGGCAAAGGATCTTTTCTCTGCTGAAACTGTCCAGAGCTGATTTGATGAGACAAAATACAGCTCCACGGCGTGCAAGGACAGTATACAGTACATTAGCTTCTTCTCGGGTCACACGCCTTCACGACAGGTGCAGTAGTGCAGCAGAGACCAGAGAGAGAAGGCACGCCCGTAGTACTCGTATTATTGATTTCAATTCAAATTGTTTTTTTTGCCTGCTTCTCCGTCTTCTTCATCTCCATCTTCTCTGGCGACCCCGCCTACACCAGCAGCCCCTGCACCACCGCCGCCATGCCTTTTTCGGATCATCTCGAGCCACCTGTTTGATGGTACTAGTAGGAGTTGTGGACTTTTATCCATATCGCTCTACCAGCTGCCGCTCGCACTGTCCTCCAATACCTCATACCCAAACGCCAGCGTCCCACTCCCACACCCCCACACCCACTTGACCGCATCCTTCCAATGGCGAGATCGATCAATGAGAGTGGCAGTTCTTGGGTGTTTCCTGATGGCCCCCTTGAAGAAATCGCATCCCGATGCGATGTCATCACCGCCGCGAGCCTCGTCGGTTCATGCAAGTTTTATCATGATTCAGCAACACAAAGTGTAGCTCTGCCTGCATCTCAGCCGTTTGGCATGCCCTGTGTTCTTCATACTCACCAAACTGAGGTACCGCCCGCGCACAATCCCTTCTCCCGCGTCCACAAGTTCAAGCAGCAGGGTGCGCAGAAGGACAAGCAGCATGATGCAAAAGATCGCAAGGGTACCTTGTGCCAACTGACGCCGCTGGACAGGATCTCTTCCGATGCCGTGATTCCAGATGGTGGTACGGGCATGTGGGCAGGCGCGAATGGAGATTGGATCGCCCTTCTTGGCTTCCCCTGGAATTGGGAGCTTGTCAATGTGTACACTGGTCGCCGGATTCCTCTACCACCAATAAGTGAGTTTAAATCCACCCCGGATAAACTTGTGTTCGAGTCTAATGATCAACATCTTCAACTGCTGAAGATAGCTATTTGCCGAGTTCCAACAGCTGCTTCAAATTATACTAGTTTCTCTGTTCTTGCCATCTTCAACGCGGCAATTGCAGTCCTTCACTGTGCTTCTAGCAGATGGACAGTTCTTGACAACCAGTTCTTAGCGTACGGCTACTCCGATGCAATCATCCACAAGGGTATTGTATTTGCTGTAACTCAGACAGGCGAAGTTTATGCATGGAATCAACTTTCTTGGGGTAATTTTTCTCATCTCATATGATGTGTTTTCGCTATTACCTGCTAGTTTCAGATTTAGCTTTAGCCTTTTTCTTTTTGTTGTGCAGTTTTCGTGTCATGCCTGTACCTTTCCCCCTCTATATTCAATCAAAATCAGCAGCGATATGCCTTTGAGTCAAAATAAAGTACTCCCTCCGATCCAAATCAAATTGACTCAGCTTTGTCTAGCCAGTGCATCTAGCTAGACAAACTTGAGTCAATTAATTTGTGCATATCTAGCTAGACACATCCAGTTGAGTCAATTAATTTGGATCGGAGGCAGTATTTTAGCTACATCATTATTCATGTATGTAATGAACTAATCAAGTTTTGCTGAACTGACTTCAAGCTGTGCTTTCCTTTGCAAGGTCCTTTGTTGATCAGCACGGCACCTATTCCGCCAGAACTTGATGAACAAGGTCGGTACAATCTTGGCTCCTGGTGGTTAGCACGATCTCCTGATGGTTCTAGACTTTTTCTGGTCCATACCTGGGGCGTTACTGACGGGCGGGATTATACTGGACTGGTTCGGATTTTACCTGCTGCTGCTACCTCTGAGGGTCGTCATGGTCGCACTATTCGCGGGTATGGTAAGGGTTTACTTGGCTGCGAGGTGTACAGCATGGACACCAGTCAGTTGATGCCACCGAGGCCATGGAGGAGGATTATTTCCCTTGGATCATATTCTCTCTTCCTTGGAGTGAACTATCCGATTATCATTCCAGTAGAAGACGGGGCAGAACATGACCGTCCAAATATGGCGAGAAGCAACTCTGTTTACACATCGCACCATGCAGTAGGCCTTGCATATCCTCCTTCTCCAGAAATTTGCCGCTTCAGTTTGAATTCTGAAGACTGTACTGTTGGTTTCCAAACCAACATTAGATGGACATGGCGGCAGGTTCCGTTGTGGCTCATCCCAAGCTTCGCCAACGCCCGGCAATGGAACCTGCCTTCGCGTCACAGGTCCAGAAAGAAGGGCTGATGTACTTTATGTAATACTCGTGTTGTAATGCAAGATTTGTATCTGTTGAACTATTTCATTTGCATGTTTATCTCTACCTAGGCTACTCCCTTTCCGTAGTTGTGTTGTACTATCTGTTGAACTATTTCCTTTGCATGTTATCTCTACCTAGGCTACTCCTCCGTAGTTGTTAAATTGATGTAATGCTCCTACAATGCACGCTACACTGGGCGTGTGGCCTGTAATGTTATCAAACACCTTTTGTACTCGTTCTAGTAAGCATTTCACACTATAGCTCACATAATTAAAGTACTCCTACAACGTATTAGTTGAAAGATATCTCTCATAAGTAAGTACCCCTCTTTGAGCTTATGCGAAACATAAATGACTATTTTAGAAATATATACTCTCGACACAAGATTATATTAAAAACAATGGTACATAGTTCTATTAGAAAAAGAAAGTGTGAATAGTAGAATGATGGAGAAGTGTTTTTTGAGGTCTGTGCATAGCTAGTGTTCATGGTGCAAAAGCACTTAGACTAGTCACAATGGGAAGTATACTAGTCTATGATACAACACCTTCAATGCATAGTATCATGAATTAGTATCATGCAATGTTGCGAAAAACCAATTATTCATTTCTTTCCAAATAGACTAGCTTTGCGAGGATGACAAAACATTTCTTTATTGCCCTCTCGTATGAATCTCCTCCATACATCACCTCTCATACCGATTGAAAGCCATGCCAAATCGTTGGTTCAAGACCATGAATACCAAGCCAATTTTGTTAGCTAGTTGGACCACCCTCGGATTGAGAACCAACGGTTGAAAGAAAGGTGGGCGCCAACTCATATTTTTTTCTCGAGAGTCCGACACTTGATGTTGATTGCAAAGTTCACAAAGGCCAAAATTTTGACATCCTCTTTGTGCAAGTCTTGCCACCATCCAAACTCGGTTTTGAAGTACCAACCAAGAAAAAAAAAGCTTGCACTTTGGAGGACCCCATGGACCATGAAAATTTTGAAAAACTTCCAGTAAATCATGCATATTTCGATTTATATTTTGGTGAAGTTTCATTCGATTTGAATCATAGGTTTGTGAGCAAATATATATTTAGTTTAAACTAGTGCTCGAGTACGTAAGAATCTATTTAATCACAAGCTAGTCATCCGAATGGGATGAAATATTCATAGATTTTAAAACAAGGAATCTACATATTACTGGATTTTTTTTCAAAATTTTCTGAATAGTTTTTCTTTTTTAGCTTCGAAATAAGAGATAGTTTGGAACGTTGGATCTCAAATGGATGGTAGATGGTGGGACACAGTCACAATGTATCTTGGAAGCATCAAGTCACTGAAGCTCTCTCCGGTTTCCAAACCAAGCTAGGAAAGGCATTGAAAATGAAGTTCTGCTCTAAAACATTTCTCATTCCATTTTGGTGCTCGCGCGGTTGCATGCTGCCCACGTGTTAAGGTACGTGTCTCTGGCATGTAGAGAACTACGATTATTGGCGAAAAATATATCGAAATGGAAACTGTAAAAAAAAGCCCTCTCTGGTCAACCTGATGTGACGAGACATCACTGCACCAAACGTCGTCGCAAATTTATAGATGGGTGGCGTGCTAGTCTACCAACAGTCAAATCGGCGCCCAGTCGCAGCAGCAGCCTAGAGTACTACCTAGTTTTTGCCCCTTGCATGTCTATCATCTTCTTCTTCACCCCGTTACAAAAAAAAATCTTCTTCTTCACCCTCCCAGAATCACGCGCACGCGCAGGATCTCGATCCCCACCACGCCGCATCACTAGTACTACTCCGTATACCTTTCTCTCCTTACCCCGGCCGGCCGCGCGCCGCATCGTTCCTTCCATAGCGCTCGCCCTCTCCTCCGAAAACCCCAAGCGCAGTTGCATCCGCCATCCACCTAAATCCATCTTCACGTGATGGATTATTCTAGGCTTTGCCGGGGCGGCGGGGACGGCCACTTGGAGGCTCTCACCGGCGACAACATCGACCTCATCGCTGCGCATCTGGACGTTACCTACACCGTCCGACTTGCTGCATGTTCCAGGGAGCTCTACGACATGATCAGCAAGGATGAAGGTAAGATGCACCATTGGGATGAACCCTGCCTGCTGATGCCTCCGCCTGCTTATTGGTTCGATGAACACTGGGACGTGGCGAGAGCATCTCGTCTGCATGATACCGTGTACGACCTGGTGCCCCTCGACCATCCTCGCCGTTCTGTCACCCTGCCGTTCATGCACGACAGAAAATGGCTTGGCGCGAACGGCGACTGGATCGCCGCCGCCGATCATCATGAGTGGTGCCTCGTGAACGTCTACACCGAGCGACATATCCCCCTTCCATCCCTACCTGATTCGAAGATTCATCATAGTATTGTTTCATATCGACCTGCATACTCTTTTAACTGGGGTCCAGCAATTTATTTGTTGAAGATTGTAATCTGCCAAGTGCCCACAAAAGGTGGGAGGTACGCAGATTACAAGCTCATCGCCTTGTTCGACAAAACGATTTTCTACCTTGAAGGGGGTGGCGACTGGAGAATGCTGGAGGCCCTTACACCTGCACCTGATTATCCAAATTACTGTGATGCCATTGAACTCCGTGGCCACGTTTTTGCGGTGGACGAAACTGACGGCTCCACGTACTTCTGGGACACCGCAAATGGTATTTTTTCAGTCCTTATGTTGCATTGCATGATACACTGCCTTAACCAATGAAGTTATTCATGAACTACCTTGTTTATATTTTACCTTTCTTATATGACTTAATGATCACACCCCCTTTTGCTGAATATGAATGAACCGTTGCTTGCAATGAATTAGTAGTACTAATTAGTCACCAACAAACATAGTATGCTCAGTATGTGATTGCATTCCTGAATTAGTAACTCTACGCCACTGCAGAATATGGGTGTAATTAACCAGTATCTCAAAAGATAACGTGGCACTATGAAGGCACCCTTTTTGATAACCTTTTACACCCATTGTTTCATATATAACTAATTGATTTTGCCTCCAAAAGGAGGACGAGAGACCCCCGCCATCTGCATCAGAGAGATGCATAAGGACTTTCATAAGTATATGACTTAACGATCACATCCTTTATCTGAATATGAATGAACCGTTGCTTGCAATGAATTAGTACTAGTCAGTCATCAGCAAACATAGTATACTCCGTATGTGAATGCATTCCTGAATTAGTAACTCTATGCAACTGCAGAATATGGATGTAATTAACAAGTATCTCAAATGTTAACGTAGAAACAGAAAAATAGAAGAAAATCGTTTGTAATTACATGCGTAGCTTATATTTTCTAGAGATCGGGGAAAAAGCCTTGATTGGATGTACCTACATGCAGATCAAACAGTTCTTTGTTTATATCGGTGAACAATCTGCAGAATGGTATAATTAATTTTGTTTTTGATACATTTTTTCTCCCATTTTCTTGAATAGATTTCAGTTTCCCACAATTATCTTTCATTAGTGATTTTAAGTTTGAGTAAGTTTACGATTAATATCTACAACCTCATATATATATAAGATTTAGCACCTGCAGGCCTAACAAAGTTAGCTGCCTCTAGTCCCCTGTATAGTTCTTTCTTTTTGCTTTCTCAGTTTTTCGTAGCCTTGCTACAACCCTGTATGCTCTAATATATAATGATGCACGACTAGGCATGTGTTCGAGAAAAGAAAATCTAAATATCTTTTGTAATATATGAACCTATATTGATGTTTTAGATGTTGGTAGTATAATTTTCGATAAACTTGAACAGACTTAAATCAGTTTAACTTAGCACAACCATATAGCGTACCTTTTTTAGAACGCGAAAATGAGGTAAACAAATACCATGTGTACCCTTTACTATCAATAGTAGAGAAGAGATTATGAACCTTCAACTCTAAAATGCAAATTCTTCTACTGAATGGATAGCTGCATCTGATACCTATTTTGCAAATGTTACCAGACTTGGGGTTAGCTACAAAGAGCATTTCTTTCTTGTCAAGCTTCATGCACTACCAACACAACCAAAAGTCCGAACTGATCGCAAGGGCGGCAATCCACTTATACAATTCAACACCCCCCCTCACGTGTGATGGGAGACAAGTCAACATGTGGAAAGACTCAGAGGTATAGCTCAAGAGGCATATACGTGGACTCCGAGGGGGCAACAACAATTTTAGGATAAATTGCGAAAGCCAGGACTCGAACTCGAGACCCTGGCTCTGACACCATGTCAAGCTTCATGGACTAGCCAACGCAACCAAAAGTCCGAACTGATGGAAAGGTCTAGGCAATCCACTTATACAGTTAAACATTTCTTACCCTTCGGGTGGTCACAGGGAAGCTCTCTAATAGATCACTTAAGACAAAGGGAATTAACTACAGCACAGGACTTAAACTTAAGATGATATATATTTGTCAAAATTTGAATGTATCTATATGCTTTCACTGTCTAGATACATCTGAATTTGGACAAATCTCAGACACTTTCGGTGGGACAGAGGTAGTATATAACTGTGTATACACTAACTAGTGTCTAGTTTTGGCGAAGTTTAGACTAGTTTCGTGGGATGGATGCAGTATAACTGATATATTGGACACTTGATTTGAACACATGAATGACCAATGTCCTTAGCTTACATAGTCGTATTTATACTGTGAGCATGAACGATGAACAATGCTGCTGTTTGAATATGGTTGCCAGTAACACCCTATTCGTCTCCATTTCTAATATTGCAGAAAACCTGATGCTCCCGTTTGTAATCCCGCCACCGGTGGTGGATGATCAGCAGTACGCGTGGTTCCTCGCTCCATCTGCTGATGGCAAGCGATTGATGATCATCCTTACAGTAAACAAGATTGGGATTGCCAATGCTGAAGTACCTCCTGACATTCCCTATGCTGCTAATGGGCTTCAGCTACGGCAGTATCCTCCTGTTGCCACCTACGTCTTTGAGCTGGATCCCTTATCTACTGCACGTGCAGGGGACTTTCTTTGGAGGCAGGTTAACAGCCTCAGCGACCACTCTCTGTTCCTCGGACTCAATTACCCAATCATTGCCAACCTGAAGAAGCGTGAATCCAAAGCTCCTGATGGCACATTGGTTCCATTCATGAGGAAAAACTGCGTCTACACAGCATACCGGAATATTCGTTATAATCAATACCCTAAAATTTTGCGCTGCAACCTCCAGCCAGATGAAGGTGAGACTGTGGGAGTTATCAGCCTTCCCAAGGATGGTTGGGATAGTGTCCGACAAGCGGCTATGTGGTTTAAGCCTGCTTTAAACATTGCCCGTTCGGTGTTACCTTTAAAAAAACAGTGACACTTTTTTATTATGCTTGAAGTGTTGAGAAGTAGTACACTGTTTTTAGTATGTACTAGTTTGAATCAGTTTATTTGAACACTGCCCTGCTTTTGTATTTCGTGTTGCCTTCATATTATAACCCATGCATGGCTGTTTTAGGATTGACTTTATTTCAGCACTATAATTACAATGTGTGTACGTCCTTTATAATATAGCCACCTCTTGTTGATCATACTCATGAGAGGACCATTCCTATTTTTTTCGCCGCTAAAGGGTAAAGTACATCCACTGGCACGGGGGTGTGTTCGGTTCCACCCCATCCCCAAACCGAACATGCATCAACTACGAGCAAGGAAGTAGATGTGCGACCTAGGTGACTGTGCGGACCCCACATGTGAACCAAAGAAAAAAACATGTCAATACGGAACTGATGTACATACGACAACTCCTATATGATATGCGTATGTACGATTGAGCATCTGGAGGTGTGCTGCCACCTGCTTCCTCACACGAAGGGTTGGATCTTGTGTTTCGTACACGGATCGGACTGAAATTGTCGTGTGCATAGCAAGGTTCATGTCAATAAGGCTGAGTTTGGCATCTAAGTCTAGGCAACAAATACTTTTGGGTTCCAACGGCCATCTACAAGGTATTTGCTATAGGCCTACTTGCTCCGGCTGTCGAAGCCCAATAACTACAAATGGGCCTTTCTGCTCATGCAATGTTGGCCCTTTTCTAAAGAACCACAGATCCTATGATTGGCAAAAAACAAAAACACGGAGATTCTACATAAAAGTTGTTTGTATTTATTTTGAATTATTGGGTTGCAATTTTTGAAACTGCTCATGGCCAATATGAAAATCCTTGATCGCTCCATACCCACATAGATCACGGTATTTTCAAAAATTCATAAAGTGGATTTGAAATTTAAAACATATCCTAATAATTCCATGATTTATTCTATTAACTTGCAAGATCTTGGAGCGAAAGAGCTTGTATTAGTCTGCGAAAATAATACTGATAAACCTGTCGTTAACAAGAAATGAAGGTTTATCGTTCAGAGAGGATGCCATGTGGGACCCATGAGACAGTAGCGTCCTCAACGTTTCAAAGAAAAAGGCAAGTAGCCCGAAAATAGGGGTAAAAAATAAATCCTACAAAGGAAACATTTATAGTTCATAGAGGCTGACATGTGGGACCGATCTGCCAGCTGCATCCTCATCATTTCGAAGTCGGCAGGGATCAGAAGAAAAAGGCAAATAGCCAGAAATTAGGGGTAAAAAATAAATCCAAAAAGGAAACTTTTATTCTTAATAGAGGATGACATGTGGGACCGACCTGCCAGCAGCGTCCTCATCGTTTCAAAGGCCGCAGGGGATCAAAAGAAAAAGGCAAATAGCCAGAAATTAGGGGTAAAAAATAAATCCAACAAAGGAAAGGTTTATTGTTCATAGAGGCTGACATGTGGGACCCATGAGCCAGCGGCGACCTCAATTTCAAAGGCGGCATATGATCGAAAAGAAAAAGGCAAGTTAGCAAAAATCAGTGGGTAAAAAAATCTAAGAAATGAAACTTTATTGTACAGTCCCAGTGGGAAAAAAAAGGCAAATAGCCAGAAATTAGGGGTAAAAAATAAATCCAACAAAGGAAAGGTTTGTTGTTCATAGAGGCTGACATGTGGGACCCATGAGCCAGCGGCGACCTCAATTTCAAAGGCGGCATATGATCGAAAAGAAAAAGGCAAGTTAGCAAAAATCAGGGGGTAAAAAAATCTAAGAAAAGAAACTTTATTGTACATAGAGGATGACATGCGGGTCCCATGAGCCAGCACCTTACTCAACGTTTCAGAGGCGGCATGAGATCAAAAGAAAAAGGAAACTGACCAAATATCAGGAGCAAAAAATAATCCAAGAAAAGTAACTTTTATTGTACATAGAGGATGACATATGGGTCCCACTTATACAAGCTCTTTCGCTCCAAGATCTTGCAAGTTGATTGTACATAGAGGATGACATGCGGGCCTTGCAGCAGCAGCTTAATCAATGTTTCAGGGATCAAAAGAAAAAGGAAATAGCCAAAAATAAGAGGGTGAAAAAATCCAAGAAAAGAAACTTTTATAGTATAGAGGATGACATGTGGGTCCCATGAGCCAGCAGCTTCCTCAACGTTTCAGAGGCTGCATGAGATCGAAAGAAAAAGGCAAGTGACCAAAAATAAGAGGGTAAAAAAATCCAAGAAAAGAGACTTGATTGTACATAGAGGATGACATGGGGTCCCATCAGCACAGCTTACTCAACGTTTCCAAGGCGGCAGGGGATCAAAAGAAAATGGAAATAGCTAAAGATCAGAGGGTGAAAAAAATCCAAGAAAAGAAACTTTTATAGTACATAGAGGATGAGATGCGGGTCCCATGACCAGCAGGTTCCGCAACATTTTCAAAGGCGGCATGAGATCGAAAGAAAAAGGCAAGTGACCAAAAATCAGAGGGTGAAAAATAATCGAAGAAAAGAAACTTTTATTGTACATGAGGATGACATGCTGTCCCATTTTGCAGCAGAGGTCCCAACGTTTCAAATGCGGCTTGAGATCAAAAGAAAAAGAAAGTAGCCAGAAATTAGGGGTAAAAAAACTCGAAGAAAAGAAAGTTGATTGTACATAGAGGATGACATGCGGGACCCACGAGTTAGCAGCTTACTCAACGTTTCCAAGCCGGCAGGGGATCAAAAGAAAAAGGAAATAGCCAAAATCAGAGAGTGAAAAAAAACCCTAGAAAATAAACTTTTGTAGTACATAGAGGATGACATGCGGGTCCCATGAGCCAGCAGGTTCCTCAACGTTTCAAACGTGGCATGGGATCGAAAGAAAAAGGCAAGTGACCAAATATCGAGCCAAAAATAATCCAAGAAAAGAAACTTGATTGTACATAGAGGATGACATGCGGGTCCCATTTTGCAGCAGCGGTCCCAACGTTTCAAATGCGGCTTGAGATCAAAAGAAAAAGAAAGTAGCCAGAAATTAGGGGTCAAAAAAAACTCAAGAAAGGAAAGCTTTATCGTTCATACAGGCTGACATGTGGGACCTATGAGCCAGAGCTTACTCAACGTTTCAAAGGCGGCAGGATCAAAAGAAAAAGGAAATAGCCAAAAATCAGAGGTGAAAAAAAATCCAAGAAATCAAACTTTTATTGTACATAGAGGATGACATGCGGGTCCCATGAGCCAGCAGATTCCTCAACGTTTCAAACGTGGCATGAGATCGAAAGAAAAAGGAAAGTGACCAAATATCAGGAGCCAAAATAATCCAAGAAAGGAAACTTTATTGTACATAGAGGATGACATACGGGTCCCATTTGCAGCAGCGGTCTCAACGTTTCCAAGGTGGCACAGGACCAAAAGAAAATGAAGTAGCCAGAAATCAGGGGGTGAAAAAATCCAAGAAAAGAAAGATTTCAATTGGGCTGCATCTGGACATCTGGGCCTTCGAACTATCCTTCTGGGCCTTTTGATTCGTACAATTTCAGCCCACTCCAGAACATGGAAGTTCGGATTTTTCTCAAAAAAAAAACAGGAATGTCCTATGCTTCGCAAAAACAAAAAACAAGGAGATTCAAGATATAAGTTGTAAAAATAAAGATTTAATTTATCCGTTTGCAATAGCTCAGAGTGAAATACACTGTTTATTGTCTCAAAATAATCAAGATATCACATGTTTCTTGTACGGGAGGCTGACATCGGGACCCATGAGCCACAGCGTTAACGTTTCAAAGGCAGTGGGTCGAAAATAAAAAACAAAAGTCGTTGGTAAAAAATCCAAGAAAAGAAAACATTTATCGTTCGAGAGGATGACATGCGGGACCGATGAGGCAGCAGCATCCTCAACGTTTCCAAGGCGGCAGGGGATCAAGAAAAAAAGGAAATAGCCAGAAATTACTTAGGGGTCAAAAATAAATCCACCAAAGGAAACTTTTATTGTTCATAGAGGATGACATGTGGACCGACCGCCAACAGCGTCCTCATCGTTTCAAAGGGGCGGGGATCAAAATAAAAAGGCAAATAGCCAGAAATTAGGGGTCAAAAATAACTCCAAGAAAGGAAACTTTTATTGTTCGTAGAGGATGACATGCGGGACCCATGAGCGCAGCTTACTCAACGTTTCAAAGGCATGAGATCGAAACAAAAAGGCAAGTGACCAAATATCGGGAGCCAAAAATCCAACATTTATTGTACATGAGACATGTGGGTCCCATTTTGCAGCAGCGGTCTCAATGTTTGAAATGCGGCTTGAGATCAAAAGAAAAGAAAGTAGCTAGTAATTAGGGGTCAAAAAAATCCAAGAAAAGAAAGTTGATGGACATAGAGGATGACATGCGGGTTCCTTGAGCCAACTTACGTTTCAAAGGCAGGGGATCAAAAGAAAAAGGCAAGCCAAAAATCAGCGGGTGAAAAAAAATCCAACAAAGGAAACTTTTATAGCACATAGAGGATGACATGCGGGTCCCATGAGCCAGCAGGTTCCTCAACGTTTCAAACGTGGCATGAGATCGAAAGAAAAAGGCAAGTGACCAAATAAGAGGAGCCAAAAATAATTCAAGAAAAGAAAGTTTTATAGTACATAGAGGATGACATGCGGGTCCCATTTAGCAAGAGGTATCACCGTTTGAGAGGCGGCACGGGATCAAAAGAAAAAGAAATTGCCAAAAATCAGAGGGTGAAAAAAAACCAAGAAAATGAACTTTTATAGTACATAGAGGATGACATGTCCCATGAGCCAGCAGGTTCCTCAACGTTTCAAACGTGGCATGAGATCGAAAGAAAAAGGCAAGTGAAAAAATATCAGGAGCCAAAATAATTCAAGAAAAAAAAGTTTTATAGTACATAGAGGATGACATGCGGGTCCCATTTAAGCAGCGGTATCACCGTTTGAGAGGCGGCAGGGATCGAAAGAAAAGGCAAGTGAAAAAATATGAGGAGCAAAAATAATTCAAGAAAAGAAAGTTTTATAGTACATAGAGGATGACATGCGGGTCCCATTTAGCAGAAGCGGTATCACCGTTTGAGAGGCGGCAGGGGATCGAAAGAAAAAGGTAAGTGACCAAATATGAGGTGCCAAAAATAATTCAAGAAAAGAAAGTTTTATAGTACATAGAGGATGACATGCGGGTCCCATTTAGCAGCAACGGTATCACCGTTTGAGAGGCGGGGGGATCGAAAGAAAAAGGCAAGTGACCAAATTTGAGGTGCCAAAAAATCCAAGAAAAGAAAGTTGATTGCACATAGAGGATGACATGCGGGTCCCATTTAGCAGCAGCGGTCTCAACGTTTCCAAGGCGGCAAGGGATCAAAAGAAAAAGGAAGTAGCCAGAAATCAGGGGTCAAAAAATCCAAGAATAGAAAGAATTTTGGTTCATAGAGGATGACATGCGGGACCCATGATCCTGCATCATAAACGGCTCGATCGGAGAACGTTGAACGAGATGGCGCGATCTAGAAAAAAAATGCCAGAGAGGCTGCCATCTGGGCCCTACATCCCTCGGTTGCGGATTTGCGTTGACTCGGCCCGCAACCCGAGAGATGCACCACGTCCCGGGCCACCATACGCACGTTTTGGCCGCTTTGGGGCTGGCATGTAGTACTAAAAAAAAATTTTGACCCCACGGAGGGACCAAAAATCTCCAAAAGTGGCTAAGAAACTTAGTTCACGGTCAGAAACAATAGTATTTGGCACACCATGTAAACGAACAATTTCGCGAAAGAACAAATCAGCAACATGTGTAGCATCATCAGTCTTGTGACATGGAATAAAGTGTGCCATCTTAGAAAACCGATCCACAACAACAAAGATACTATCCCTCCCCTTCTGTGTACGAGGCAATCCCAAAACGAAATCCATAGAAATATCCTCCCAAGGATACAACCGTTGTACCTACAGCCACACAAATACAAGGACCAATCACTCGAGCTCGTGCCAAACAACTTAACTATCAGGTACTTTCGTTTCTTGGAACTATTCCTCACATACATGAGAATATGATGCTGCCTAAATCAGATATGTTTGTTACTCTTAGGAATGATGGACCTAGCATGGATGAGGAGAACAATCATTGGAGTATGATCACACATGGAGGAGACGGCAGCAAACATGTGAGGATTGAAGAGGATGCTTCAAGTGGAGATGTCAGAAATTTGAAGCCACCATAATGATGATGATGAAGAATATACAAGATTACACTTCATAATTTCGTCCATAGCATAATATGGTGCTACGTCACCTTTAGTTTTGGGCCAGGCCCATGTCATTTTCGCAGAATTAAGTCAGCCACTTTTTAGAGTCCGTATTGAAGGGGGAAAGGCCTTCTAGGGTTTGGTTCGGCCACCACATGTATGGCTGGCCGAAACCCCACCTTTTCCTCCTTTAAATACCCCCATAGCCGTCACGTTTAGACTCGGATTTTGATTAGATTAAAAGTTAGCCATTGCTGCAACTCTCGTGTACTTCTTTTGAGGCCAACGCCCAGAACAAGACCGACTATTCGGAATCCCACCTTATTCAATAAAGCTTTCATCTATATCCGCAATATTCTGATTGCATCATTAGTTCTTACTTGTTCTCGATTTCAGGTAGGAATTAAGACCCTCGTTGGTCAGGCTGATCGTGCATCCGCAAGATCAGTAACTCCCGGAGATTGTCCTAGCGATTGCATTGGCGCACGAGCTTTGCACATGTAGTCGGATCGTCAAGCACGAACTCCACCAACAAATCGATTTATCCTCGTCTCATCGAAAGATCGGCCACCTTTGCCCTATTAAGTGGTATCAGATTTTAGGTTGCTCGGTGAGATTTTTACAGTTTTCCTAGTGTAGATTGCATCTACTTTCATACCCATAAACCCACGAAAAAGCCAAAACTATAAGGGTTTAGATATCTGTCCCATAAACCCCGCCACGCCTTGCATTGTCTTTTCAGTTTTGCATAGTTGAATTTGTGTCTGCATCTTCGTGTCGAGTTGCTGGTCTTAGCGTCTAGTTCCTTTAGAGTTTCGAGTTCTGGTCATAGAGATACGCCTCGTCGCCATGGCAAAGACGCAAATGTGTTGCAAAACAAATCCGCATCCAAGTCGGGTTGACCACGATTTCCACTAGTCAGGACGATTTTAGTCCGAATTGGCTGTTTTGGACAGCAAACTTTGACCGGCCATAACTTTTGCATACGAACTCCGTTTTCGACGTTTGACCACTCGAAACGACCGGGAAAGTTCTATCCAGCCACAACCACGCTTGTCGTTGTACGCCTTTCCAACTCTAAGTTTACTACCCGGAAATTCCTGTGTTCTTCACTTATATCTTGCTTTTGAGCTATTCCTTTGTGCTTGTGGGAGCCAACCGCCACCATATATCACTTCATCGCTGCTCGTTGCTTGTGTGCCGCGCCGTGACCTCGTTTGTGTTCTAGGCTCGCGTCTCTAGTACGGTCTAGCCTAGGACCAGCACAGTACCGTTGTTGAGCATACTTTCAATATTGCATTGCTGTTTTGACAATTGCTGTTTTGCTACCATATTAGCCTTCCTACAGCTCTACATATTGTCTCCACGTGCTCTGTGTCGACATCTGGTAATCGCTTTGGCAATCTTTGGGGCAACGCTGATCTTTGTTTGCGCCTTCCTCCTGTTTGGTAAGAACTTGTAAGAGCTTCGTATTTTGCTTGACGAACGCGTGAACCACCATATTCCGTAGTTTGTAGGCATATACATTTGTGCTTTTTGAGTACTAATCATGACAGGACCTACGCCGCTGTTGATCCGGCCAAGATGACGAGTGAGGAGTTGCATGCTCACTTCACCCACCTTTTGGGCGGGCATGAAACTTACGTGGATGCGCGTCTTGGTGATGTTGATGCTAAACTCACCAACGCGTTGGACAAGATGGATGTCCTCGACGTAGCTTTCAACTCCAAGATCAACGCCAAGTTCCAGGAGTTGTTGTCTCAGTTACCGCAGCCTCGCGACAACGTGCACGGCGCACGCCGGGTTCCTCGTGCGGATGTTCCTGCGGCACGCTCCGCCGCAGCAGCCGCACCCGATGCGCTTCTGATGATGGATACAAATATTATGGAGGGACGAGGACGAGCGGTAGATGAGAACAGCTGGACGACGAGGAAGTGAACAACCCGCACCTGGTCGTCCACGGCAGCTGAACCGCCACGCTCCACCTCCTCCGGCACGTGATGATGATCATGTTGCTAAACTAAAATTGAATATTCCACCATTTGAGGGTAGATATAATCCTGATGCATATCTTACATGGGAATTGGAAGTAGAGCAACGCTTTGCATGTTTACGCTATCCTGATCATTTGCGTGTTAGTGCTGCTACTTGTGAGTTCACATATTTTGCATCTATTTGGTGGTCTGAACATTGTAGAGTACATCATGCTAATATTCCTACTACCTGGGTTGGTTTAAAACTTGCTATGCGTACTCGTTTTGTTCCTCCACATTATCAGCGTGATTTGCTTAAAAAATTGTCTCGCTTAGAACAAGGAAAAAATTCTGTAGAAGGACGAGAATTGCAAGAGGGTGAATAGGCGTTTTAAAAAGTCTTACGGATTTGGCTTGTAAGAATGCAGAATTAAACTAACGTATATTTTGCAAGCACAAATCATAAATATGCTAGGCTCACCTAAGTGCAATAATAACAACTAGAGCTAACCAAGATAGGTACATGATATATGTGGCACGAGTGATAGCAAGATATATGTACTTCAAGCACGATGGCTATCACAAGGAAAGTAAGCTCGGGTATAGAAATAACCGAGGCACGCGGAGACGAGGATGTATTCCCGTGTTCCCTTCCTTTGCAAGAAGGTACGTCACGTTTGGAGGTGGAGGTCCCACGAAGGATTCCCCAACGCCACGAAGGCTCACCCTATTCTTCGAGCCAAACCCACGAAGGATAATGGCCCTTTCCTTATGGTTAGCTTTTCCTCCACTCCGGAGATGGCAAGCTCCAAAACCACTTCACAAGCTCCACGAAGAAGAAGCCCGGGCCTCTTCACAATCTTCCTTAAAGAGATCACCGGAGCACCAACCGCCAAGCCAACTAGGAGGTCTCCCTCCAAGAGTAACAAGCTCATGGTCTCTCACTCAAACTAATCGTGGTGGAGAGCTCAACACTATGCAATGATGCAAAGCAAGAACAATAGAGGTGTTCAAATCCTTCACACTCAAATCTCACCAAAGCAATAAATGCTAGGATGAGATTAGAGAGGAAACACAATGGAGGAAATAAACAAATGACTCCAAGATCTAGATCCCAAGAGATCCCCTCACTTAGAGGAGAAATGGATTGGTGGAGGTTGTAGATCTATATCTCCTCTTTCAAATCCCCCAAGAATATGCAAGAATCATAGGAGGGAAGGGAGAGGAAGCAAGCTCAAGAGGTTCAACAATGGTGGTCAAAAATGTGCTCAAGAATCCTAGAAACTATTGGGGAAGAAGCCCCTTTTATAGCCAAACGAAATATGACTGTTTGGGGCAGATCTGGGAGATTTTCGTGCAGCCTGGCGGAAAGCCCGGTCAGACCGGGCCAGGGACCGGGCCGCCTGGCGGAAGCCCGGTCGACCGGGCCAGGGACCGGGCGCCTGGCGGAAAACCCGGTGGAAACCGACCGGAACCGGGCGCCCCTGAAAGCCCCCTGGAAACCGTCCGGATGGCACCGGTGTGGGAGCCGGTCTGTGCCGGACGAGCCGGTCGGACAGCCGGCGCCACCGGGCCAATCATGAAAACATGGTTTACAAAAACCATGATAACTTTTGCGTCCGGACTCCGATTTCGATGATCTTGGGCTTGTTGGAATCAGAACAACAAGCCCTACAACTTTATGCATAGAAACATCATTGTCCACCCACGGAGTAAAAACCATAAGATGAATGTTTGACCTATCTATAAAAGAGACACCGGTAAAACCTCCAAGCTTGAAAACGCAATAGAAGATGCATATGGATTCCGTTTTCGATGAACTTGGGTTTGTTGTAAAGCTATCAACAAGCTCAAGAACCTCACACAGAGAAACACCAAGAAGCAACAAGATTTATGGAATGCAAAGCATGCAAAGGGTTGAGCTCCCTAAGACGATGTGATCAAGTTACCCAACCGAAAGCCCCTCTTGATAGTGCGGCTATGTATCCTATAACCCGGTCTCCCAACAACCACCTTGAGACCGGTAAAAGGAAAACCTAGCAAGGCCATACCTTTGCCTTGCGCATCCCGCTTGATCTTGATGATAACTCTTCAAGCTCCACTCAAGCCGGAATGCCTCACTTGATCATTGTTGCTTCGTGAAGACTCACAAATGCTCCCCCATACACCATGATGGGAAAGCTCCATTGATGCACATCTTGTAGCACCCTACCTTTTAATAAAGGCAAGATACCTGTGTATAGTGCTATTCCCGGGATCACTGATAGCACACACATTACAAAATATAGTAATCATTGCAATAGTATCAAATTACTACATCTTTGATCCAGAGGGTAAAGTAAAACCTTACAAATTGCATAGTCACATGGACTAGCTCAACAATGTTCAGAACAAACACAGCGGAAATGTAAATCATCAATGAGCCTTCATCATCTTCATGTGCCACAGGCAGTCATGTTGGAATGTAGACTCGAGATCCTACCACGTACTTCTCCTCAGAAAATCCTGCACGTTTGAATATGCAGCCCCACGAATGGAGGTCAGTACAATGATGTACTGGCAAATGACACTTATTTGGTGGCAGTTTTTAGACATGACTATCTACATGATATTTGGCTAGTGGAGTCTTAGGCTAGTTTGCATAAAGCCAATTTTATCCTATATTTTATTTAAAACAAAACATTTTGAAATCCTTTGAATGACATTATGAAATCACACCATGGTTAAATCCTCCATGGGTTTTAGAATAATCACATGGTTACATCTCCCATGAGTTTTCAAAGGTTGATACAAATTTTAAATGCATTCAGAAAAGGTGATGAGATTCTTCCGTACATTCCTTGCCTAGGAGCTCAAATCGTCCGTAACCGGGGACACGGCTAAGATCTTAGGTTTAACTCTCGAGAGGTTGTGCACTTTCACCTTACGACCCACCCTTCCCAAGAGAAGAATGAGACAAGATCTTTCAGAAGAAGAATTCAACCATACAAACTAGACCCGTTCCCTTGGCCGTCGCCTCCACCCACTGTCTAGCCACAAGTTGAATCCTCACAACTTAATTAATCTTGGCAGAGCCCATAATACCATAAGGCTGCACTGGAAGCTATCTAAAACATGGACGACATGGTAATCTCTTTAATCCTGGGTGGCCAACCACAAGTGGAACTCACAAGCTTAAAACCCATCCCAGGTAATAAACCCCCACACGATCCCCTGGTGAAAACCAGGTGTGCAGTCAAAAGCGACCACTCTACAAATGCGAACTCTCAGGGATTCACCACTTTAGCCCACTAGCTACGACTAGGAGCGTGGACCTGAGCAGCCGCCCACCATTCAACCAATCCACCCAGGTGTTTCATTAGGTTGTTAATTTTCAATTTTCAAACACTACCATCCAACAACGAAACAACATTGGCATTTGATATTGCAAAGCGAAAAAGCATCCTAGCAATGGGTTCTGGAGTAGCTACACACTACTAGGGTTTGCTAAGCATAGCATGATACTTTACTTTTGAAATCAAAATCCTAACATGCATACTAGTTTCAAAAACACTAATGCATAATTAAAATAGATAGGATTTGAATGTCACTTGCCTTTTTGGTAATTGAAGATCGTTCACTTCTCTCAACAAAACACGCCGCTCTTCACACGAACTATAAGATAAAATATAGCACAACATAAACACACCATTCAACAACAACAAAATCAGACAAGACAACAATCGGAAATCGCTCTATGGTACTAAGGTGTGGCATGAGGTCTGGCTTGCAAGGTATGGCGGTGAGAGTTTGGATGGCAAGTCACATGATTAGAAAGAGATGGATTATCTAAGATATAATTGAAAATATTTATGCTTTAAAAAAGCATGAAAAGATTTGGAATGGCTCATGTGAATTGAATCACATAAGTGACAAATAGTGCAACAACAATACTATTGAATAAGTGTGACAACAATTACTCAAAATAGTATAAATTACACATAGGTTTGGGTATGGATTTGTGATATATTAAATTACTCAATTAACTCATTTGTAAATTGAATAGTTCAATATAAGCCAATAAGATTAAGTGGGCATGAGGTTGAAACGATGATAGGTGTTGGATTTGGTTCGCGGATCCTAATGGATAACAAGGGTTTAACACATGGGATATGTAGTAGAGTTTGACCTCCACCTATAAAAAGGGAAAAGTAAAATAGGACATGTCACACTTTACTCAAATAACTCAGTTGTTATTTGAATAATATGAACTAGGATAATATTATTTGGAAAGATGTGAACATGACAATGAATGTCTAGATGTGATCATGGGTTTGACTAAGGGATTCACCTTGTAGGATGAATCTTGTTTAGAATAATTAAAGAAAGGCATCTACAATGGAAATACTCAAATCATCATGTTTGAATTTGAATAGTCGCAAAGGGTTGAACTAAATTTGAGTTTGTGCAAGTGGACAGAGGGCATAAAAATGATCCATTGCAAAAAGAATCACTTGATTTGGGTTTATAGAATTTGAGTTATGTCAAAATACTCAAATTCACATATTCAAATTTGAATATTTAAACATTACTCGAAAGTCAGATTTAAATTCACATTTGTGTTCTAAACATTTTTATGAGTCCAGCGGTATATTATTTGCCAACTTTGGATGTGTAATTATTTTTCTATAATTTTTACAAGATTAAACATGTCGCGGTTAAATTTTGATGTTGTACGAAAAGTTGTCAGAAAAAGTTTCTCGGATGGAAAAACTTTCTATACGAAAGTTATAGAGAATTTAATTACGAACTGAACGCAAAATAGATCATCTTCCACAGGGCTCTAGATCTATTGTTATGGAATTTTAAAGTTAACTTTCAGCTAGCACAATCGACATTCGAACTGATACATATACTAGATTGCTGTTCACGTGCGCGTGGCAGGGTATGACTTGCTGACCGGTTCAAGACTATAAACAATCGTTAGATCAAAATTGATTAGCCTACGGTGCACTGGTGAACCTAGTGAAAGATTCTAACGGCTGATGGGTGGATGACTTACAGGAACGTTTGGTTGTGGTGGTCGGCGCTGTGCTTGCAATATCGATGACGTCGCGGGGCGAAGCTTCCGCAAGGATGGCGGAGTGGGAAGAGGTTTACCGCGTCCTGGCGAATCCGATGGTGTCCACAGAGTTGAGCTTCCCTTCTAGTAACGACGACGAAGAACGGCCAGCGTTGGTGCAGCGACAGACGCATGAACGGAACGGGCGTGGCCGATGACAAGCGGCATGGCCAACTGATACTATACGACGCAGCACCATGTCCTGGAGATAGGCTTAGATTAGGTGAGCATAGTGGTAAAAGGAATCGACGAGCCGATTACCGCACGCGTGACATAAACGCCGATGAATTCATGACGCCGCGGCCAACAGCGATAAGATCATGCATGACCATGCCCTGGATGTAGCCCTTGATGATTATAGTAATCTGGCCAAAGGAATCAGCGAGGTGACCACTGAGGGCGTCGGCATCTAGCGATGAACTCGATTTTGAGGGTGGTGTTGGCATGATTGTGTGGGCTGTACAGAGCATCTCAGTACAAACTTTCTGAAGCAAAGTGGTGGAGGAGGACAAGGAACACGGTGCTCTCCTCGTTAGTGTTGAGATGCACTGAGGAGAGAGATCGGTGTATGCCAACGGATGGCATTAGGGCTGATTTGGTTGGGCAGATTAAGACAACTAAAAGGAATATAAATTTCCTGAACGGATTCTCCATCAAATATTGAATAATTTCCGTTGTTGAAGTCGAGAGGAAACGGTCACGTAATTGATGAGGAATTAGAGAGAAGAAATACAGCCATAGCCATTACTGTAACGTATGTGCTCGTACGTGAGGAGGAAGACGAGGAGTCGATCGTGCGGTGGGCTGGGTGGTGCGGGGGGGCGACCGCCGGTGGGCTGGGGGCTGCTGGGCCAAGCGGCCGAGTGGGGCGGCAGCTGAATTGAAAATATCCCTTTGGAGGATCAAAAATAATCAGGAAAATGCAAATGAGTTACCGTTGGATTCGTTACGAAAAATACATTAATATGAGACCAAATTTGATATAAAAACATAAACTTTATAAAATCAAAATTTGACATACATGTCTATGCGGCTATAGTGCCTTTTAGGGTTTAATGTTTTCTCAATTAAAATATTTTATAAGTTTCAAAACCTCCGAAAAATATGTTTTATTTTGAAAATTCTTTGAAACTATTGTTTAAAATTAATTTTAAATAACTTCAAAAGTTTTAATTCCTTGTGAATTTTCAATCAAGTTCAAACAATCAAGCATTAAATTTATTTTATTTTACATTCCGAAATTTAGAAAATTTCGGGATGTAACAGCCTACCACCCTTAAAAGGAATCTCGTCCTCGAGATTCGAGAAAGGCTAGAAAGAAAGATGGGTTTGGGATATGTTGGGGTGGCTACCACCCTTAAAAGAAACTTTTGTAGGTAGTCTTAGGTCTTGGGTTTAGGCTAAGCTCATCTTGGATATGACTTGGCACATCCGAGGATATGACTTGAAAACATCTATGGCTTATGGCTTCTGAGTTAATATCCAATAGGCGAATGTTTATTCACATATAGTGAACAACATATCTCTCCAAGGTGAGTCGAATAGGTTTCCTTCATAGTAGGGCTTCTAATCCAAATGGGTGACCGCATACCACCGCATGTTGTAGTATGCCGTTGATATAACATTCGGCTAAGTACCAATCCACAAATATTACATCCTCAGAGTAGTACAATGTAACATAGCAGGTCCATAACTCATTCATACATTATTACAAACCATATATACATATCATCTTGGAGCTCCTCTTGGGTCCAAAGAGGTTTACTCCTGGGTTCGAGGCGAACCCAACTTAGCTTACAATATAGAAGTTTCACGAGACTTAACATTTATTCTCTCGAGCAGCTAAGTATTAAGAGTTCGCGCTGCTCGGCTACTACTACTACTACTGGGTACTTCTAGGCTTGTTCTCCTCCGGAAGCCTCCCCGGTTCCGTAGACTATGAGATAGTCTACGCCTTCAATACCTCCAGAGAGGTCTGGTTCTTCATAGCCGATGATGTCGGCTCCTTCAGGGTTGTCGTTGTCCTCCTCCAGATGGTTCAGACAGTCTAAGCAGGGGATTTAAGAGTGGTATGAGTACGAGCGTACTCAACAAGTTCATATTAGGAAAGAGGTGTTTAATGCACTAACTACGGTACCAGACCAGAAAGTCTGATACCATGCACCCGTTTTGATAACCATTTCTAATGGTGAAGATGGGCTTGAAGGACGTACACGTGGAGCATCTTCGAAGCGGTCTTGCGCTAAGAGTTTGGGCTAAGCCCGTGTATCTGTAATATAGTAGATCGTATTGTAATTTAGATTAAAGAGATAGAGTCCGGCCCGTGCACGGTTAGGTGCACGCCTCAATTAGAAAGTCCCTTGACTATAAATATGTATCTAGGGTTATCGGAAAAGGAGGACAATCATCGTTCAACCAACACAAATCAGGCGCATCGCCACCCCTTCTCTTCGAGGGTTTCTCCCGGGTAAGCATCATGCTGCCTAGATCGCGCGATCTAGGCAGTACACGTTTATTCGTTATCCTTGTACTGCTCGTGCTGAAGCCTTGTTGATGGCGAGCAGTACTATTTATCCTTAGGTGTTTAGGGGCTTGCATTGGTGCTTTCACGTGCATATCTGCGTGGCAATGCCGTCCCTAGACACCTAGCTGCCCTTACGTCGATCTAGACGTAAGGGCAGCATCTTGCTTGTCCTTACTTAGTAGATCCGATCCGTTATAGTTGCTCCTTGCTACGCAAGGATTAGTTTAATATCTGCATAGTTAGGCCTTATGTTGGGGTCGGAGGATCCGGGGGTGCGTTAGGAGTTGTTTACCGTCCCTGCGAGGGATGTTCCGGGGATCAACGTTATGTTGGTTTTTAGGCCTCTCGTAGGGGTAGTTTGCAGTACTATTTATCCTTAGGTGTTTAGGGGCTTGCATTGTGCCACGTGCATATCTCTGGCAATGCCGTCCCTAGACACCTAGCTGCCCTTACGTCGATCTAGACGTAAGGGCAGCATCTTGCTTGTTCTTACTTAGTAGATCCGATCCGTTATAGTTGCTCCTTGCTACGCAAGGATTAGTTTAATATCTGCATAGTTAGGCCTTATGTTGGGGTCGGAGGATCCGGTGGTGCGTTAGGAGTTGTTTACCGTCCCTGCGAGGGATGTTCCGGGGATCAACGTTATGTTGGTTTTTAGGCCTCGTAGGGGTAGTTTGCATCGTCTCTCGTAGCTGCTAGGCCCGATCGCACTTAGGACGTTCCGATTATGCGGTGAAAACCCAAACTATCGTGGATCGCTTAGCTTTGTCCTGATCAAGCAGGATCCCCATGCCATTGTAAATCCAACGTGAAGCATGGGGATCGGCTCCTTGAGCCGATCCACAGGGAAACCCGAGAGCCGATAGGCTCGTATTTAATGTTTACGTGTCTACCATGCAGAACAATCGAAGCATTAACACCTTCCTGATCGGGTCTAGGTCGGTGGCACGCCCTAGCAACCGCCAGGACGTTTGGCCAGAAGATTTGCGGGACGACGCGAGGTGCCTGTGGATCCACTAAGCGGCCCTGGAGCTTCCCGGCCTTCGTGTTGCTTAACCAACGCCCGTCGGGGGGTTTTGGAGGGTAACAGATACCATGCAAGTTTTGATAACCGTTTCTTCAAAAGGTTGTTTTTATTCAGAAGAACTATGTCCGTCAGCCTTCACCGGTTTACTAGAACTTCATGGAGTTCCTTTCCGGCAGCGTTCGCAGTTCCAAATCCCGGAACAAGGAGTGACTGGTCACGATTCGTTACACTCTGCAGAGGTGTGTTTCTTTACCCATAAGAGATCTTAACCTTGGTGCCAACCGGGCAGCTTTCCCGTCCACACTTCCTTTGGTGTGAGGCCCGGTATAAGGTCCTAGCCGTTCATATTCCTCCGCTACCTCGCACACCCACCCTTTGTTGCATCCCCGACCCTGGGTCCTCGCCGGTCCCATTATTCCCATATTTCAGGGTGGACCCCGACCACGACGACAGTTTGGGATCGAACCAAACTCCTTCGCCGGTAGATGCAACCCCTCATAGACCGCAATACCGTGGGGACTTGAGGCTTCCCCAGCCACCAAATGATCTTCGGGCTACAAGTGTTCTACGGACAAAGCCGTGGGGACTTGAGGCTTCCCCAGCCACCAAATGCACCCTAGGATTCAAGTGTTCTCCGGTAAAGCGCGTCCGTTGATGTACGAGAGGTGGAAATACAATTGGCTACTCCGTCCCATTCCAGATCCTATGGTGAACACGGTTTATACGGCACAAGAATCACTAGACGACATTTGTTGCTTAATCCTAGATGGATATAAACCCTTGCAATGGAACCTCCACCATATCAACACAATCCATGGTTCCATTGCCCACCACATAGTCATATTCATAGTTATGAAAATAGTGGTTTTGCTTTTTATGCAATAGTGATAAACATAGTACTTTGCAAGTAATTTGGTAAAAATACTCAAATGACATGAGCAAGCGATGAACTTGCTTTTCTTGACTGTGTTGCAGTTTGGATGGTGTGGACTGACCCTTGTCCTCTGTTGCTGAAAAATAGCATCATTGTCCAATAAGGGCAATGGTTAAAGAAGCAATTATGCATGATTCCAGTTTTAGGGTTTGTTCCCCCCTTCCCCGTTATTGTTTCATGTAAGAGGTTAATACTAAGAATAATTTGGGGATACTTGATTTAAAGTAAAATACAACCTTGAAATGTTGTCAAGGTGTTTTTAAAGTCCAAATGCATTAATGGACTTATTTTCATTATTGAAAATAATATGTGTGATTTAAATCATTATTTAAATCATCAAATTAAGACTTATTCTTCTTTGTCTTCAAAAATTCTCTTTGATATTTTATTTAGATAGAGAATTTTATGCTGATTAATTTTCATATTTTTAATTATTTTTTTAGAGCTGTATTTTATTTTATAAAATTCTTGGAAATTCTCATTTAAATGGGTATTTGGAAATGTCCAAAATAATTTCGGGCCCACCTGTCAGGCGGCCGAGCTGGTTAGGTTGGACCAGCCCTTGGGCTGGTCCAACCGACCCAGGCCGCTTCATCGTCCCCCTCACTCTCGAACCCTAATCCCCTACTCGCTCCGGCGACGCGTCGCCCCTCTTTCTCTTTGCCGACCACCCCGGCCTCGCTCGCCGGCGAGATGCGGTGCATCTGATCCGCCGTTCGACGGCGCTTCAGATCCACCGCGCCGATCTGTGCTTCGCCGCTTCCTCGACGCGTCCCCATCGCCTCTGCTCGCCTGCCGTGGTGTGCTGCGGCGAGTTCGTCGCCGCCGACGCTCCTGGTGCCGAGGCCGTGTGCCTCGCCGTGCCTGCGCTGGAGCCTCCGTGCTTCGGCGACCGCCTGGCTTGGCCATGGCTTGGCGCTGCCGTGGCCAGGCTGTGCCGCCGTACCGCCATGGTGACGCCGTAGTGCTCCGCTCCAGGTATGTGCGCCGCCATCCTTTTCCTTCTTCCTTCTCTACTGCTAGTTCATCCTCCTCTCCTGTTCTCTTCTCCCTTGCGTCTGGCTCGACTACTGGCCTCATTCCCCATGTGGAGATGTTGGCCGTGCCGATGCGCTGCTGCGGCTTGCTAGCTTGTGCGCCTGCTGCTATGCTGTGTGACTGTGCTGCTGCTGCTGAGCATCTGCCATGGTTCTAGCTTGCTGTGCTGTGCTGTTCTTGCTCAATTGCTTACTGTTGCAACTCATGAACTATTGCTTATGAGCACGCTGTGGTGCTCTGTGTAATTTAGTGACTCCTGCTGATTCTCTGTATAATATTCCTTTCCTGTATATGCCATGGATTGCCCTTGGCTTGATCATTCTGTGATGATCCTTGCCTTTGGCAAGTGCCAGTGCTCCGATGTGCTATTGTATGTGCTCTAATTCCTGGACATGCTCAATTGAGCCTAATCGTTGCATTAATAACTCCATCACTTGATGGATTGCTTCTGGATACAATTATAAAGCTCTATTCACTTATCTGTGATGCAATTGTTCAATTATATGGTTAATTTAATTATCTGGGCCTTGTGATGATACTATGCTTGGCTATAGTGATCTGTAGCAAAAGTAAGTGATGCTTTGATGATCAATTGATCATTACTTGCTTGTGAGCAAGTGTGTGCTCCTCTCGTGACTCACCGTGTTCACTGCTGTTTGTGCTTTATGGCGTAACCTGGTGTACTGTTGCTGGCTTAAGCAATGCTGTTGCTTGCAGTGATCCATTGAATCACCAAAGCCCTGGTGCTTTGATTTGTTTGTTTAGTTCACTTATCTATATTTGCCTGAATTATACTGAAGTGGATAAGTGATGTGAGCTGCTTTGCAGTTGTGATCATCCAATTAATTATGACAGGGCTAGATGGATGCCAACACTCAGTTGTGTACCCTAGCCCTCTACTGAATCCAAATGGATAATGATGTGTGGGTTCTTGTGCTGGCTGTAGGTTGAGGTAGTCCTGGCAGCACTGTGATGCTGTCAAGGGTAGCTCCCTTCTTCTGTGGCTTGCTCTAGTTGGCAATTGCTTGCTGGATTTGAATAACTGCTCACTGGCTTGCTCCAATACTGGACTTCCAGTGGCTTTTGATGTTGAGAAATTACATAGACAAAGATTTGTCTATAGTCTGATGGCCTAGCTAGCTGTAGGTGCTTAGTGTGTGGGTTAGGCTAACTATGAATTCATTCTTGGCTGGATTCCTTTAGTTATGCACTGATTTGCATAACTGATGTTCCCATAGGAGGATTACCTAGTGGTCTTACCCATATTTGCTTGCACCAAATCGCTTTGAGCGATGATGACACAATCAGGTATTCTACCCTTCTGTGCTCCTGTGATGCATTGTATGCTTATTTATGAGCAAATCTTGATTTTGCTCAAAGATTTGGTTTATACCTCACTCCAGCTCCTAGATTGTTTGTTGGTAGAGGATTTCTTCGCAGTTGAGCTTGTGCTTGCTCCCGCTCCTCTCGGCAATCTTGTGGTGTTTGATTTGGTTCGGTGGTGAGTTTGATGATTGAATGCTGTGGGCTGTTCTTCTTGTTCTAGCTTGTTCTTGGTGTTCATGGTGGCTTACCCCGTTGCTTGTCGATGGCTGAACAAGTGACAAGGGTTTTGGTCAGAAAAGTATTTATATGACCAGCCATTGCATCTCCGGCGACATCACCTTCCCCTTTGGGTGACTCACCGTGTGTGTGTGCGCATGCACACAGCCCCGTGAGCAGGTCGGTGTGTGTGTTAGGGCATGTGCACACATGCAGGTGAGCTGCCTGTGTGTGTGTGTATGCACTCGATACTCCTGAACTTTGAGACTATCTGCTCTCAGCAGATCCATATCCCCTTTTTTTCCATTATTTTTAACTGCCAAGTGGCTGCCACTTGGCATAATTTTTGTTCTTGTTTGTTTTGTGTGCAGGAATCAACAATTGATCAAAGTGGATATGGAGTTCATCCAATCCAAGATCAAATGAAGTTGATCTTGTAGTATTAAGACTAGGGTTATCACTTGTACTTTTCTTTTTATTCTCTTTTATTTATCAATTTCCCAATTCATGTAATGTTTTGTAATATTCATTTATCTCCATTATGAATATTGTAATGACAATGTAAATTGTGTGATGTTCAATAAAGCTCAAGGTTTTCTCTAATGAGCTTTATTTATTAAGTGCATTATTTATTATTTGTATTTTAATTATTTACTTAGTGAATTTCCTTTCAATTAAATAATGAGATATTTGTTTTATGTTTGTATTTAAAATTCAAATTCAACTTTGAGTTGAATTCAATCATGCAACTTAACTTTGTGATGCAAACTCTCCCCTCTCTTCTCAAAACCCTAATCTAGTTAGGTGATATACAAGTTTGTCGCACTCTCGAAACCCTAACCCTGTAAGGTGTCGAGAGAGAAACTTGTTCCCCTTCAATGCAGTTTTTGTTTAAAAGCGCGAAATTTCCCCAGAATTTACAATGCAATGCACATCCCTTTCTAAAATCTACCCCTCGATCGTCACTAAACCTGGGACATTACAACGTAGTCCTACGCTTGGCAGCACTTGCCTACTATATGGGTATAATATTTATCCACCCTAAGGTTCAAGCTCATCAGCGACGTCTCACTTGTAGGTATGTCTCTCTAGATTCGCAAAGTCAACATTACGAAAGCGAATAATAAGAGTAGTAGGAATGGTGATCAATCCATCCTGCACCCAGATCATTACTTCGCATTTGATTTATTGAATCTCGTATCCTAGCACTTGGTCAACCTCGCAAGTTTGATAAAAATTCCATGGAGAATTGAATCAATGTTTCAATCCCCATTATTGAATTGTTTTGAAAACACTTCTATCGATCCTTAACACGGTTTTGCGTATCTCACGCTCTATGCTTCTTCACCTTGATAGGAATCATCAAGGTTGGTTTCACTACGTTGTCTTCATGGCGAGGTGCTCGAGAAAACATTCTCTGGGTTGGGTATAGATGAGAATAGATAGAAAGATTCTAAAGAGAATTTCCTACCCAAACACAAAGATCAAGATTCATCTTACAAACAACAACATTTAACAAGCATCAAGCAATATGGTTCAAACAAACAAACTAGTATGGTCATACCTCAATTTGGTAAGATCAATACTTTCTAATGCTAGCGTTGTTTCAATAAAAAAGAGCTAATGGTGGTCCTGGTCTATTTCTGCTTTGGATGTTTCAAGTTTCTATTCTACTCCTTCGGTGTATCTTCATGTGTTGCGCAGTCTGCATCGATGTCTTTCTTCAAGTTCTTCATTGGTCTCCCATACAACACTTCTAGCAAAGTCGAAGTATGTCACATGAAGCAGTTGTCCCTCACTTCAGGCACAAGGTCATCATCGGTCCTTGTTGATAGTTTTGATAAAGTGGTTATCTAAAGTAAGAGGAAAACGATTTTGAAGATGGAATAGATGAGAATACCAGAAGTTCACAAAGCAAACATCTTTTTGATTCAAATAGGATTAGTATGTTTTTTTCATCCTAGGAGCTTCCTATTTCTAATCCAAACCTAGGGTCTCGATCCTACAGGCAACACTATGCTCTGATACCATTCTGTAGCACCCTACCTTTTAATAAAGGCAAGATACCTGTGTATAGTGCTATTCCCGGGATCACTGATAGCACACACATTACAAAATATAGTAATCATTGCAATAGTATCAAATTACTACATCTTTGATCCAGAGGGTAAAGTAAAACCTTACAAATTGCATAGTCACATGGACTAGCTCAACAATGTTCAGAACAAACACAGCGGAAATGTAAATCATCAATGAGCCTTCATCATCTTCATGTGCCACAGGCAGTCATGTTGGAATGTAGACTCGAGATCCTACCAAGTACTTCTCCTCAGAAAATCCTGCACGTTTGAATATGCAGCCCCACGAATGGAGGTCAGTACAATGATGTACTGGCAAATGACACTTATTTGGTGGCAGTTTTAGACATGACTATCTACATGATATTTGGCTAGTGGAGTCTTAGGCTAGTTTGCATAAAGCCAATTTTATCCTATATTATATTTAAAACAAAACATTTTGAAATCTTTGAATGACATTATGAAATCACACCATGGTTAAATCCTCCATGGGTTTTAGAATAATCACATGGTTACATCTCCCATGAGTTTTCAAAGGTTGATACAAATTTTAAATGCATTCAGAAAAGGTGATGAGATTCTTCCGTACATTCCTTGCCTAGGAGCTCAAATTGTCCATAACCGGGGACACGGCTAAGATCTTAGGTTTAACTCTCGAGAGGTTGTGCACTTTCACCTTACGACCCACCCTTCCCAAGAGAAGAATGAGACAAGATCTTTCAGAAGAAGAATTCAACCATACAAACTAGACCCGTTCCCTTGGCCGTCGCCTCCACCCACTGTCTAGTCACAAGTTGAATCCTCACAACTTAATTAATCTTGGCAGAGCCCATAATACCATAAGGCTGCACTGGAAGCTATCTAAAAACACGGACGACATGGAAATCTCTTTAATCCTGGGTGGCCAACCACAAGTGGAACTCACAAGCTTAAAACCCATCCCAGGTAATAAACCCCCACACGATCCCCTGGTGAAAACCAGGTGTGCAGTCAAAAGCGACCACTCTACAAATGCGAACTCTCAGGGATTCACCACTTTAGCCCACTAGCTACGACTAGGAGCGTGGACCTGAGCAGCCGCCCACCATTCAACCAATCCACCCAGGTGTTTCATTAGGGTTGTTAATTTTCAATTTTCAAACACTACCATCCAACAACGAAACAACATTGGCATTTGATATTGCAAAGCGAAAAGCATCCTAGCAAGTATCTTGAGAGCGGCTTCACACTACCAGGGTTTACTAAGCATAGCATAATACTTTACTTTTGAAATCAAAATCCTACCATGCATACTAGTTTCAAAAACACTAATGCATAATTAAAATAGATAGGATTTGAATGTCACTTGCCTTTTGGTAGTTGAAGATCGTTCACTTCTCTCAACCAAAACACGCTTCTTCACACGAACTATAAGATAAAATATAGCACAACATAAACACACCATTCAACAACAACAAAATCAAACAAGACAACAATCGGAAATCGCTCTATGGTACTAAGGTGGGGCATGAGGTCGGCTTGCAAGGTATGGCGGTGAGAGTTTGGATGGCAAGTCACATGATTAGAAAGAGATGGATTATCTAAGATATAATTGAAGAATCTTTATGCTTTACAAAAGCATGAAAAGAGTTTGGAATGGCTCATGTGAATTGAATCACATAAGTGACAAATAGTGCAACAACAATACTATTGAATAAGTGTGACAACAATTACTCAAAATAGTATAAATTACACATAGGTTTGGGTATGGATTTGTGATATATTAAATTACTCAATTAACTCATTTGTAAATTGAATAGTTCAATATAAGCCAATAAGATTAAGTGGGCATGAGGTTGAAAACGCATGATAGGTGTTGGGATTTGGTTCGCGGATCCTAATGGATAACAAGGGTTTAACACATGGGATATGTAGTAGGGTTTCTCCACCGGAGCAAGGTGAAAGTCTAAAATAGAACATATCACACTTTACTCAAATAACTCAATTGTTATTTGAATAATATGAACTAGGATAATATTATTTGGAAAGATGTGAACATAGAGCAGGATGAATGTGTCTAGATGTGATGGGTTTGACTAAGGGATTCACCTTTGTAAGGATGAATCTTGTTTTGAATAATTAAAGAAAGGCATCTATAATGAAAATACTCAAATCCTCATGTTTGAATTTGAATAGTCGGAAAAGGGTTGAACTAAGTTTGGTGTTTGTGTAAGTGGACAGAGATAAAAATGATCCATTTGCAAAAAGAATCACTTGATTTGGGTTTATAGAATTTGAGTTATGTCAAAATACTCAAATTCACATATTCAAATTTGAATATTTGAACATTACTTGAAAGTCATATTTAAATTCATAATTGTGTTCTAAACATTTTTATGAGTCGAGCGGTATATTATTTTCCAACTTTGGATGTGTAATTATTTTTCTATAATTTTTACAAGATTAAACATGTCGCGGTTAAATTTTGATGTTGTACGAAAAGTTGCCACAAAAAATTTCTCGGATGAAAAACTTTCTATACCAAAGTTGTAGAGAATTTAATTACGAACTCAACGCAAAAGAAATTATCTTATACAGGGCTCTAGATCTATTGTTATGGAATTTTAAAGTTAACTTTCAGCTACCACAATCGACATTCGAACTGATACATATACTAGATTGCTGTTCACGTGCGCGTGGCAGGGTATGGCTTGCTGACCGGTTCAAGACTATAAACAATCGTTAGATCAAAATTGATTAGCCACGGCACAGGTGAACCTAGTGAAAGATTCTAACGGCTGATGGGTGGATGACTTACAGACCGCGTTTGGTCGTGGTGGTCGCGGTGCGCTGTGCTTGCACACGATGACGTCGTGGCTGCGGTGCTTCCGCAGGATGGCGGAGTGGGAAGAGGTTTAGCGCATCGTGGCGAATCCGATGGTGTCCACAGAGTTGAGCTTCTCTTCTAGTAACGACAACGAAGAATGGCCAGCGTTGGTGCAGCGATGGTGACGACGAACGGAACGGCGGCCGGATGACAAGCGGCATGGCCAATCGATACTACGACGAGCACCATGTCCTGGAGATAGGCTTAGATTAGGTGAGTGATGTCTACGTGTGCTTCTATTCTTGTAGACAGGTTGGGCCTCCAAGAGCAGAGGTTTGTAGAACAGCAGCAAGTTTCCCTTAAGTGAATCACCCAAGGTTTATCAAACTCAGGGAGGTAGAGGTCAAAGATAGTCCTCTCAAACAACCCTGCAATTAAGATACAGAAGTCTTGTCCCCAACACCTAATACTTGTCAGATGTAAAGGTGCACTGAGTTCGGCGAAGAGATAGTAAAACACATGTGGTATAGATGGTGGTAATATTGCAGGAAGTAAAGATGCAGTAAAACAGTAAACAAGCGATGTTTGCAGTATTTGGAAACAAGGCCTAGGGATCATACTTTCACTAGTGGACACTCTACATTGATCACATAATAAATAAATAACTTCTCCTCACTTGTGCTACATATACTCTCTTGTTTGATAACAAACACCATTCATTGTGTAGGGCTACAAGAGCTCCCTCAAGCCGGAGTAAACAAGCTCCACAACATTCAGCATTCATATTTAAGTAACCTTAAAGCATAATAGATCTTTGCAATTTAGACCGAGTACTAACATAGCATACACACCGTCACCATTACACTATGAAAGGGGGAATAGATCACATCAATACTATCATAGTAATAATTAACTCCATAATCTACAAGAGATTACAATCATAACCTACGCCAAGTACTACATGATGCACACACTGTCACCACATCATGTAGAAGGAATAGACTACTTTAATAACATCACAAGAGTAGCACATAGACTAATAGTGATACAACTCATCATATGGATCTCAATCATGCAAGGCAATTCATGAGATCATTGTAGGACAGAGAGAGATTAACCACATAGCTACCAGTAGAGCCCTCACCCTCGGGAGAACTACTTCCTCCTCATCTGTTGAGACAGCCGCGTTGATGGAGATGGCGGTGATGTCGATGGAGATGCCTTCCGGGGCAATTCCCCGTCCCGGCGGCGTGCCGAACAGAGACTGTCCCCCGAATCTTGGCTTCGCGATGGCGGCGGCTCTGGAACTTTTCTCGTATCGTGGCTTATCTTTTTAGGGTTTTCGATACGGAGACTTTATATAGACGGAAGGGCAGCCTCGGGGGAGCCCTGGTGCAGCCACACCATAGGGGGCGCCCCTTGGCCGCGCCGCCTTGTGGGTGGGGCCTCCTGGCTCCCCTCTGGCCCCTCTTCGGTGTTCGAAGCTTCGTGAAAAATAAGATATCAAGGCGTTGATTTCGTCCAATTCCGAGAATATTTCCTTTGTAGGATTTCTGAAACCAAAAACACAAAATGGAACTGGCACTGCATCTCGAATAGGTTAGTTCCGGAAATGCATCAAACGATATAAAGTGTGAACAAAACATGTAGGTATTGTTATAAAACTAGCATGGAACATCAAATTATAGATATGTTGGAGACGTATCACATCCCCAGCTTTAGTTCCTACTCGCCCTCGAGTAGGTAAACGATAACAACAATAATTTCTGAAGTGACATGCTACCATCATAATCTTGATCAACATTATGGTAAAGCATATGAGATGAATGGAGTGATTCAAAGCAATAGATTGCTAACAAAAGATAATGACTAAACAATTGAATCATATAGCAAAGACAAGTATCAACAAGACTTGCATAAGAGCTAACTCATAAAGCAATAAATTAAAAGTAGAATGCATTGAAGCAACACAAAGGATGATTAAGTTTCAGTGGTTGCTTTCAACTTGTAACATGTATACCTCATGGATATTTGTCAACATAGAGTAATATAACAAGTGCAATAGGTAAACATGTAAGAATCAATGCACACAGTTAACACAAGTGTTTGCTTCTAAGATAGAAAGAAGTAGGTAGACTAACTCAACATAAAGTAAAAGAATGGCCCTTCGCAGAGGGAAGAAGCATGGATTACTATTTTTGTGCTAGAGCTTTTATTTTGAAAACATAGAAACAATTTTGTCAACGGTAGTAATAATTCATATGTGCTATGCATAACAAGTTGCAAGCCTCATGCATAGAATACCAATAGTGCCCGCACCTTGTCCTAATCAGCTTGGATTACATGGATTATCATTGCATAACATATGTTTCAACCAAGTGTCACAAAGGGGTACCTCTATGCCGCCCGTACAAAGGTCCAAGGAGATCAATTGCATTTGATTTCTCGTTTTTAATAGATCTCAACTTAAGACATCCATACGGGACAACATAGACAACAAATAATGGACTCCTCTTTTAATGCTTAAGCATTCAACAACAGATAATATTCTCATAAGAGATTGAGGATGTATGTCCAAACCTGAAACTTCCACCATGATACATGGCTTTGGTTAGTGGCCCAATGTTCTTCTCTAACATATGCATACTCAAACCATTTGATCATGACATCACCCTTACTTCAGACAAGACGAACATGCATAGCATCTCTCATGATATCCAACAAAGGTAAAAAGTTGATGGCGTAGATGTACACGTCCATTGGGAACCCCAAGAGGAAGGTATGATGCGCACAGCAGCAAGTTTTCCCTCAGAGAGAAACCAAGGTTATCGAACCGAGTGGGAGCCAAGAAGCACGTGAAGGTTGTTGGTGGAGGAGTGTAGCGCGCAACACCAAGAAACCGGCGGCCAACGTGGAACCTGCACAACACAATCAAGATACTTTTGCCCCAACGTAATGGAGGTTGTCAATCTCACCGCTTGTTGTAAAACAAAGGATTAAGCGTACGAGGGAAGATGGTGTTTGTTTGCAAAGAACATTAAAGAACAATGATTGCAGTAGAATGTATTCAGATGTAAAAGAATGGACCGGGGTCCACAGTTCACTAGTGGTGTCTCTCCAATAAGATAACTAACATGTTGGGTGAACAAAAGGTGGGCAATTGACAAATCAAGATTCAATACATATCAATGATGATTACTATGTGATTTAATCGGGGCATTACGACAAAGTACATAGACCGCTATCCAGCATGCATCTATGCCTAAATAATCCACCTTCGGTTAGCATCCGCACCCCTCCAGTATTAAGTTGTAAACAACAGATAATTGCATTAAGTATGGTGCGTAATGTAATCAACACAAATATCCTTTGAGAAAAAGCATCGATGTTTTATCCCTAGTGGCAACAACACATCCACAACCTTAGAACCTTTCTGTCACTGTCCCAGATTCAATGGAGGCATGAACCCACTATCGAGCATAAATACTCCCTCTTGGAGTTACAAGTATCAACTTGGCCAGAGCCTCTACTAGCAACGGAGAGCATGCAAGAACATAAACAACACATATATGATAGATTGATAATCAACTTAACATAGTATTCTAGATTCATCGATCCCACCAAACACAACATGTAGCATTACAAATAGATGATCTTGATCATGTTAGGCAGCTCATAAGATCTAAACAATGATAGCACATGCGGAGAAGACAACCATCTAGCTACCGCTATGGACCCATAGTCCAAGGATGAACTACTCACGCATCAATCCGGAGGCGGGCATGATGATGTAGAGCCCCTCCGGTGATGATTCCCCTCTCCGGGAGGCTGCGATCTCCTGAATCCCCCGAGATGGGATTGGCGGCGGCGTCTCTGAAGGTTTTCCGTATCGTGGCCTCTGCACAGGTATTCGCGACGAGCTTTAAGTACGCGGAAGGGCAGGTCGGGGGGGCGTCACGAGGGCCCCACACAACAGGCCGCGCGGCGTGGCCCAGCCGCGCCGCCCTACCGTGTCGGCGCTCGTGGCCCCACTTCGTTTCCCCCTCGGTCTTCGGAAGCTTCGTGTAAAATAGGACCCCGGGCGTTGATTTCGTCCAATTTCGAGAATATTTCCTTACTAGGATTTCTGAAACCAAACAACAGGAACAGGAAATCGGCGCTTCGCATCTGTTAATAGGTTAGTGCCGAAAATGTATAATAATGTAAAGTATGTATAAAACATTCAAGTATTGTCATAAAAGTAGCATGGAACATAAGAAATTATAGATACGTTTGAGACGTATCAACATCCCCAAGCTTAGTTCCTACTCGCCCTCGAGTAGGTAAACGATAACACAAATAATTTCTGAAGTGACATGCTACCAACATAACCTTGATCAACATTATTGTAAAGCATATGAGATGAATGGAGTGATCTGAAACAAAAGATTGCTAACAAAGATAATGACTAAACAAATGAATCATATAGCAAAACTTTTCATGAATAGTACTTTCAAGACAAGTATCAATAAGACTTGCATAAGAGCTAACTCATAAGCAATAAATTATTAGTAGAATGCATTGAAGCAACACAAAGGATGATTAAGTTTCAGCAATTGCTTTCAACTTGTAACATGTATATCTCATGGATATTTGTCAACATAGAGTAATATAACAAGTGTAATAAGTAAACATGTAAGAATCAATGCACACAGTTAACACAAGTGTTTGCTTCTAAGATAGAAAGAAGTAGGTAAACTGACTCAACATAAAGTAAAAGAATGGTCCTTCGCAGAGGGAAGCATGGATTACTATTTTTGTGCTAGAGCTTTTGTTTTGAAACATAGAAACAATTTGTCAACGGTAGTAATAATTCATATGTGCTATGCATAATACTTCCTACAAGTTGCATGCCTCATGCATAGAGTACTAATAGTGCTCGCACCTTGTCCTAATCAGCTCGGATAACACGGATTATCATTGCATGACATATGTTTCAACCAAGTGTCACAAAGGGGTACCTCTATGCCGCCTGTACAAAGGTCTAAGGAGAAAGCACGCATTGGATTTCTCGCTTTTGATTATTCTCAACTTAGACATCCATACCGGGACAACATAGACAACAGATAATGGACTCCTCTTTAATGCATAAGCATTCAACAACAAATAATATTCTCATAAGAGATTGAGGTTGTATGTCCAAACTGAAACTTCCACCATGATACATGGCTTTAGTTGGCTGCCCAATGTTCTTCTCTAACATATGCATACTCAAACCATTTGATCATGAAATCGCACTTACTTCAGACAAGACGAACATGCATAGCATCTCACATGATATTCAACAAAGGTGTTGATGGCGTCCCCAGAAACATGGTTACCGCTCAACAAGCAACTTATAAGAATTAAGACACATAACTACATATTCATCACCACAATAGTTTTTAAGCTATTTGTCCCATGAGCTATATATTGCAAAGATAAAGGAATGAAATTTTAAAGGTAGCACTCAAGTAATTTACTTTGGAATGGCAGAAAAATACCACATAGTAGGTAGATATGGTGGACACAAATGGCATGGGTTTTGGCTCAAGGTGTTTGGATGCACGAGAAGCATTTCCTTTCAGTACAAGGTTTGGGCTAGCAAGGTTGTTTGAAGCAAACACAAGTATGAACAGGTACAGCAAAACTTACACAAGAACATATTGCAAGCATTATAAGACTCTACACTGTCTTCCTTGTTGTTCAAACACTTTACCAGAATATCTAGGCTTAGAGAGACCAATCATGCAAACCAAATTTAACAAGCTCTACGGTAGTTCTCCATTAATAGATTAAACAACATGATGCAAGAGCTTAAACATGATCTATGAGAGCTCAAAGAATTGCCCAGTTATTCCAAACCATATGCAGCATTTTCTAATTCCAACCAAATAGCAATTTAACGAAGCAATTTCAGCTTTCGCCATGAACATTAAAGCACAATTAAGAACACAAGTGTTCCATATGAAAAAGCGGAGCGTAATATCTCCAATATAAGGATGATGGGATCCAACTTTATTCAAACAAAAATAAAAGCAAACCGACGCTCCAAGTAAAGAACATAAGATGTGATGGAATAAAAATATAGTTTCACTAGAAGTGACCGATAAGTTGTCGATGAAGAAGGGGATGCCTTGGACATCCCCAAGCTTAGATGCTTGAGTCTTCTTAAAATATGCAGGGATGAACCACGGGGCATCCCCAAGCTTAGACCTTTCACTCTTCTTGATCATAGTATATCATCCTCTCTTGACCCTTGAAAACTTCCTTCACACCAAACTTCAAGCAACCTCATTAGAGGGTTAGTGCATAATCAAAAATTCACACATTCAGAGGTGACACAATCAATCTTAACACTTCTGGACATTGCACAAAGCTTCTGAAAGTTAATAGAACAAAGAAACTCATTCAACATAGCAAAAGCGGCAATGCGAAATAAAAGGCAGAATCTGTCAAAAATAGAACAGTCCGTAAAGACAAATTTTGCAGGGGCACTTAACTTGCTCAAACGGAAAAACTCAAAACTAATGAAAGTTGCGTACATATCTTAGGATCACGCACGTAAATTTTCAGATTTTTTTGACTCTTCTACAGAGAGATCTGTGCGAATTCGTGACAGACAGCAATGCTGTTTGTGCACAGCAATCCAAATCTAGCATCAACTTTAACATAGAGACTTTACTTGGCACAAAAACATGATAAGGAGAGGTTGCTACAGTAGTAAAAAACTTCCAAGACTCAACAATACAGTAAATAAAATGAAACTTGGGTTATCTCCCAAGAAGTGCTTTTTTTAACGCCTTTCAGCTAGGCGCAGAAAGTGCAAATCAAGTAACATCAAGAGAAGAAGCATCAACATCATAACTTGTTCTAATAATAGAATCAAAAGGCAACTTCATTCTCTTTCTAGGGAAGTGTTCCATACCTTTCTTGAGAGGAAATTGATATTTAATATTACCTTCCTTCATATCAATAACAGCACCAACTGTTCGAAGAAAAGGTCTTCCCAACACAATAGGACAAGATGCATTGCATTCAATATCCAAGACAACAAAATCAACGGGGACAAGGTTATTGTTAACCATAATACGAACATTATCAATCCTCCCCAAAGGTTTCTTTTTAACATTATCAACAAGATTAACATCCAAATAACAATTCTTCAATGGTGGCAAGTCAAGCATATCATAAATTTTCTTAGGCATAACAGAAATACTTGCACCAAGATCACATAAAGCATTACATTCAAAATCATTGAATTTCATCTTAATGATGGGCTCCCAACCATCTTCTAACTTCCTAGGAATAGAAGCTTCAAGTTTTAATTTCTCTTCCCTAGCTTTAATGAGAGCATTTGTAATATGTTTTGTAAAGGCTAAATTTATAGCACTAGCATTAGGACTTCTAGCAAGTTTTTGTAAGAACTTTATAACTTCAGAAATATGACAATCATCAAAATCTAAACCATTATGTTATACAGCAATAGAATCATTGTCACCAATATTTTGAAAAATTTCAGCAGTTTTATCACAAGCAGTTTCAGTAGTTTCAGGCAATTTTGCACGCTTTGTACTAGGAGTAGAAACATTGCCAACACCAATTATTTTACCATTGATAGTAGGAGGTGTAGCAACATGTGAAGAATCAACATTACTAGTGGTGGTAATAGTCCATACTTTAGCTACATTATTTTCTTTAGCAAGTTTTTCTTTTCTTCTCTATCCCACCTAGCATGCAATTCAGCCAACATTCTAATATTATCATTAATTCGAACTTGGATGGCATTTGTTTTAGCAAACCTAGCATATTTAACTTCCTCAGCATAACTTTCAATTTTAAAAGATCAACATCAAGAGCAAGACTATCAACCTTAGAAGCAAGAACATCAATTTTACCAAGCTTTTCTTCAACAGTTTTATTAAAAGCAGTTTGTGTACTAATAAATCTTTAAGCATCACTTCAAGACCAGAGGGTACACTCTTATTATTGTTGTAAGAATTACCATAAGAATTACCATAAACATTACCATTATTAGAAGGATATGGCCTATAGTTGTTGTTACCATAATTATTCCTATAAGCATTGTTGTTGAAATTATTACTCTTAATGAAATTCACATCAACATTTTCTTCTTGAGCAACCAATGAAGCTAAAGGAACATTATTAGGATCAATATGAGATCTACCATTTGCAAGCATAGACATAATAGCATCAATCTTATCACCCAAAGAAGAGGTTTCTTCACCTTCTTACCTTGAGGAGTTCTTTCAGTGTGCCATTTAGAGTAATTGATCATCATCATCAAGAAGCTTAGTCGCGGCGCCCATGGTGATGGACATAAATATACTCCAGCAGCTGAATCCAATAGGTTTCGAGGAAAATTCAACTTTGCAGCGTGGTCTTGATCTCCTGCAACGGCGCCGAAAGAAAGCTTTGATGCGTCGTGATGTACACGTGCCCGTTGGGAACCCCAAGAGGAAGGTATGATGCGCACGGTGGCAAGTTTTCCCTCAAAAAGAAACCAAGGTTATCGAACCGTAGGAGCCAAGAAGCACGTGAAGGTTGTGGGTGGAGGAGTGTAGTGCGGCGCAACACCGGGAAACTGGCGCCAACGTGAACTCGCACAACACGAACAAGATACTTTGCCCCAACGTAACACTGAGGTTGTCAATCTCACCGGCTTGCTGAAAAAAAGGATTAAGCCTATCGAGTGGAAGATGGTGTTTGTTTGCAAAGAACAGAACAATGATTGCAGTAGAATGTATTCAGATGTAAAAGAATGGACCGGGGTCCACAGTCACTAGTGGTGTCTCTCCAATAAAATAACTAACATGCTGGGTGAACAAATTACAGGTGTGGCACTGACAAATCAAGATTCAATACATATCAATGATGATTACTATGTGATTTAATCAGGCATTACGACAAAGTACATAGACCGCTATCCAGCATGCATCTATGCCTAAATAATCCACCTTCGGGTTAGCATCCGCACCCTCCGGTATTAAGTTGTAAACAACAGATAATTGCATTAAGTATGGTGCGGAATGTAATCAACACAAATATCCTTAGACAAAGCATCGATGTTTTATCCCTAGTAGCAACAGCACATCCACAACCTTAGAACCTTCTGTCACGATCCCAGATTCAATGGAGGCATGAACCCACTATCAAGCATAAATACTCCCTCTTGGAGTTACAAGTATCAACTTGGCCAGAGCTCTACTAGCAACGGAGAGCATGCAAGAACATAAACAACACATATATGATAGATTGATAATCAACTTAACATAGTATTCTAGATTCATCGGATCCCACCAAACACAACATGTAGCATTACAAATAGATGATCTTGATCATGTTAGCAGCTCACAAGATCTAAACAATGATAGCACATGCGGAGAAGACAACCATCTAGCTACTGCTATGGACCCATAGTCCAAGGATGAACTACTCACGCATCAATCCGGAGGCGGGCATGATGATGTAGAGCCCCTCCCGTGATGATTCCCCTCTCCGCAGGGTGCCGGAGGCGATCTCCGAATCCCCCCGAGATGGGATTGGCGGGCGGCGGCGTCTCGGGAAGGTTTTCCGATCGTGGCTCCTGCATGTGGGCTTCGCGACGAAGGCTTTGGCAGGGCGGAAGGGGCAGGGGGCGTCACGAGGGCACCACACAACAGGCCGCGCGCCGTGTCCAGGCCGCGCCGCTACGTGTCGGCGCTCGTGGCCCCACTTCGTTTCCCCTTGGTCTTCTGGAAGCTTCGTAAAAATAGGACTGGGCGTTGATTTTGTCCAATTCCGAGAATATTTCCTTACTAGGATTTCGAAACCAAAAACAGCGTAAAACAAAGAATCGTGCTTCGGCATCTTGTTAATAGGTTAGTGCCGGAAAATGTATAATAATGATGTAAAGTATGTATAAAACATTCAAGTATTGTCATACAAGCAGCATGGAACATAAGAAATTATAGATACGTTTGAGACGTATCAATGGCATCCCCAGAAACATGGTTACCGCTCAACAAGCAACTTATAAGAAATAAGACACATAACTACATATTCATCACCACAATAGTTTTTAAGCTATTTGTCCCATGAGCTATATATTGCAAAGATAAAGGAATGAAATTTTAAAGGTAGCACTGAAGTAATTTACTTGGAATGGCAGAAAAATACCACATAGTAGGTAGATATGGTGGACACAAATGGCATGGGTTTTGGCTCAAGGTGTTTGGATGCACGAGAAGCATTCCTCTACAAGGCTTGGGCTAGCAAGGTTGTTTGAAGCAAACACAAGTATGAACAGGTATAGCAAACTTACACAAGAACATATTGCAAGCATTATAAGACTCTACACTGTCTTCCTTGTTGTTCAAACACTTTACCAGAAAATATCTAGACTTAGAGAGACCAATCATGCAAACCAAATTTTAACAAGCTCCATGTAGTTCTCCACTAATAGATTTAAACTACATGATGCAAGAGCTTAAACATGATCTATGAGAGCTCAAAACAATTGCCAAGTTTCAAGTTATTCCAAACCATATGAAGCATTTTCTGATTCCAACCAAATAGCAACAAGTGAAGCGATCAACTTTCGCCCTTGAACATTAAAAGTAAGAATGAAGAACACTAGTGTTCATATGAAAAAGCGGAGCGTGTCTCCCTCCCACACGAGCTTGAATTTATTCAGAGAATGAAAATAACAAAACGAAAATAAAAGCACATAGACGCTCCAAGTAAAGTACATAAGATGTGACGGAATAAAAATATAGTTTCACTAGAAGTGACCTAATAAGTTGTCGATGAAGAAGGGGATGCCCGGGCATCCCCAAGCTTAAATGCTTGAGTTCCTTGAAATATGCAGGGATGAACCACGGGGCATCCCCAAGCTTAGACTTTTCACTCTTCTTGATCATATTATATCATCCTCTTCTCTTGACCCTTGAAAACTTCCTCCACACCAAACTTAAAGCAAACTCATTAGAGGGTTAGTGCATAATCAAAATTCACATATTCAGAGGTGAGACAATCATTCTTAACACTTCTAGACATTGCACAAAGGTACTGAAAGTTAATGGAACAAAGAAATCCATCAACATATCAAAAAGGGCAATGCGAAATAAAAGGCAGAATCTGTCAAAACAGAACAGATCAGTAAAATACGAATTTTCAGAGGCACTTAACTTGCTCAGATGAAAAAACTCAAAAATGAAAGTTTCATATCCTGAGGATCACGCATCGAAATTGGCAGATTTTTTTGATTTTGTTACAGAGAGTTCTGCTCAAATTCGTGACAGCAATCTGTTTCTGCGCAGCAATCCAAATCTAGCATCAACTTTACCATAGAGACTTTACTTGGCACAACAATACATGAAAATAAAGATAAGGAGAGGTTGCTACAGTAGTAAAAACTTCCAAGACTCAACAAAACAGTAGTAAAATAAACACATGGGTTATCTTCCAAGAAGTTCTTTCTTTATAGCCATTAAGATGGGCTCAGTAATTTTAATGATACACTCGCAAGAAATAAGAGTTGAAGCAAAAGAGCATCAAGAAGCAAATTCAAAACACATTTAAGCCTAACCCACTTCCTATGAAAAGAATCTTGTACACAAATAAATTCATGAAGAACAAAGTGGCAAGCATAGAAAAGCAACACAAGCGCAACTTTCAAGATTCTCAACATAAAGAGGGGAAACTTAATATTATTAAGATTCATATAACCATGTTTCCCTCTCTCAAATAACTTTCAGTAGCACCATGAACAAACTCAACAATATAACTATCACATAAAACATTCTTTTCATGAGCCACATGCAGAAAATTATTACTCTCCACATAAGCATAATCAATTTTATTAGAGCAAATTCAATAAAATAGCTATCATTATTATTCTCATCACCATAATCATCATATATAGGAGGTATATATTGTAATCATAATTAATTTTCTCCTCAATAGTAGGTGGACTGAAAATATCATATTCATTATTGCAAGCATCATATATAGGAGGTAAAGTATCATCAAAGTAAATTTTCTCCTCCATGCTTGGGGGACTAAAAATATCACAACCAGCTTCCCCAAGCTTAAATTCTTCCATAGCTTTAGCAATAATGGTGTTCAAAGAGTTCATGCTAATAACATTGTTACAACTATTTTGCAAACAAAGTTCCATGGGTTTTTAATTTTCTCATGTCATAATTCACATTGTCCAAATATCAAGATATAGTCTCAAAAGATCTCTAAAATATTTAGTAAATTCTCCTTACCTTTTACCTTAAGCCTAACTACAAAAAAAATAAGTGAATCACAACGCAGCAAAGAGTCCTAAGCTTAAATTCTCTCCATCACTTACTTGACACTATAACGTGTTCAAAGATAGGAAATTCATTTGCTCTAGTCGTGTTTACATTGATGTGCTAATACAAACAAAACTTACCTCCCGGTTTTTTCAATTTAAGGCATAAGCAAAATAACATGCATGTCACGTTGCTTCTATTCAATTTTGATGCAAACTAGGTAGTAAAAACATCAGAGGCACATAAAAGATGCAATTGGTCTGTCAGAGCAGCATAGCTTCGAGCACTCACAAGTGTATCACACAGATCGGTTTGATAGAACTATCAGGAGGTCAGGATGTGAAGATAGTTCACCAATTACCTGCGGTATCGGCGCCTATCAATAGACGTCTTGTTCTAAGTCCTCCAACCACACCTTACTTGACTCCACCAATGCTTGCTATAGGTGCCTTACATAGTTTGTGCAACAAGCAAGTTCCCCTTAAGTGAATCACCCAAGGTTTATCGAACTGGAGGTAGAGGTCAAAGATAGTCCTTCAAGCAGATACAAGAAGTAACACACCTGTCGGATGTATAGGTGCTAGTTCAGCGAAGAGATAGTAAAACAATAGATGGTAATGTAAAGATTAAACAAGCGGCTATTTGGAAACAAGGCCTAGGGATCATACTTTCACTAGTGGACACTCTCAACATTGATCACATAATAAATAAATAACTTCTCCTCACTTGTGCTACATATACTCTTGTTTGATAACAAACACCATTCATTGTGTAGGGCTACAAGAGCTCCCTCAAGCCGGAGTTAACAAGCGCCACAACATTCAACATTCATATTTAAGTAACCTTAGAGCATAATAGATCTTTGCAATTTAGACCGAGTACTAACATAGCATACACACTGTCACCATTACACTATGAAAGGGGGAATAGATCACATCAATACTATCATAGTAATAATTAACTCCATAATCTACAAGAGATTACAATCATAACCTATGCCAAGTACTACATGATGCACACACTGTCACCATTACATCATGGAGGAGGAATAGACTACTTTAATAACATCACAAGAGTAGCACATAGACTAATAGTGATACAAAGCTCATCATATGGATCTCAATCATGCAAGGCAATTCATGAGATCATTGTATTGGAGTACAGAGAGAGAGATTAACCACATAGGTACCGGTAGATCCCTCAGCCTCGGGGGAGAATTGTGGGGACCCCGGACTAGCTGTCCGAAATACCCTGTTATGTATACAGTTCACGTTCCCATGATCAGTGTGTCGTGAACACATAACCGAACTGATATCAAATTACATCATCCTTTACAAAACGGAATAAGAAAAATTACAATAAGGTCACATGACCCATCTTTACATAATAGCCTCGAAGGGCCTAAACTAATCATCAGAGTCGCGGAATCACTTCAGCAGCGTAGAGCCCAAGTCATCTGCCATAACCCTACAGGCAACTGACTGGGAAGACGTTCCTAGCTCGCATAGACGTCGTCAACTCCTTCTTCATCTGTCGAAGTCCTCCAAGTCTGGCCAAGTAAATAGCCAGGGACAAAGCCGTGAGTACATTGGAATTGTACTCGCAAACCATCAAGAAAGGTGCTAACAATGCTAACTAAAAGAGACAAGAGAGGAAGAATAGTTTCTCTTGTGGATATAGCATGTGAAAGAGAATCAGTTTCTCTTGTGGATATAGCATGTGAAAGAGAATCAGTTTCTCTTGTGGATATAGCATCCCACATCTCAGTTGATGGGAACACTAAGGAAGTCCTATGACATCTCTATATCTTTGTTAAAGAAGAGGTAGCATACCGCCATCTCAATTGATGGGGATACTAGGGAAGTCCTATGACATCTCTATATCTTTGTTAAAGAAGAGTTCCTCTACATGAAACACTAGGAAGGGTCACCCGCTTTTGTTTCATTTTCCTCGACCATCTCCACATGGTCGGCACAACATCTTTCCCGTACCCTTCCGGTACTTCCAACACACATTTCCTTTGGAAAACATTTTCAAAACCAAAACTCGACACAGCTCGGTAACGGCCATCCCAACCGTCCATGACCGCGGACGCGGCTATTCGAATAGTTTTGACTCTGCAGAGTTTGCACACTTTCACCACAACTATCCGGATACCTATCGTGTGGGCATCATCCCCGCATAACGACATATGCCACGACGGATACCCGGACATAACCTTTCGCCCATTCGACTTAACACGAGGTCCTACCCTATGGAGTATGTACCTCCCCGGCACCGTGGCAGCTCACCTCCTCTTGAGCGTGGCTCCACCGCCAAGCCAGGAGACCCATAGTGTCTTCCGGACGGGTCAGCCCCGAAGGCCTCCCGTTATACTATTGTCCCAACCATGACAACCCGGACTCGGGGGTAACCGTACCCTTGTATAGTTGTGCGGTGCCTCATGCTAAGAAGAACAAACGTCAAGTTAAGCCCCGTTCCCACGTTGGAGTAGCTATGGTTGCGCTGTTTAGTTGTTCCGGGCGAATACAAAGAACCATGTGTCGTTTTTCTCAAAAACCCAAGTCACACACACTTTCCTCTTTCCAACCATCTTTGTCAAGATCCTTTCCTTTCATAAACCATACGCTTGGGTAAGATTGCCTCACCCAAGGTTTTCATAAACATTTACAACAAGGTAAACCTTGAGGGGTTCCCAACCTAAAGTTTCATGAGTTGAACTAATACAACACTATGGCCGAGATGAGGGTCATCACGCCATTGAGGGTATGAAAAAGAGGTATTGGAGTGGATCATACTTGCTTGAGCTAAGCATGTATTATGACAACACAAGAGGAAATATACTTTCAGATTTGTGGTGCTATCTAACCCAATCAATAGATAGGGATGAGAATTGACCAACACCAACACCATTAAGGGAATCAGGCATACTCATCACAATTTGAGAATACACCAAAAACATGGTATTGATACCTCTACACTAGAAGGGGGTGTAGTATGAATCTTGTCCCGAGGTGGAACATATTCAAGCTAAATATAGAAAACAAGTTGGATAGCAATGGCCATGATACCATACACCCAACCAATTACCAAGACCTTGACAAGATAAAACTACTAGAGGTACCATGCTTGCATCCAAGCATAGATGACAACAATATGGAGATCATCACACATAGAACCAAGATGCTATTGATAGCACAAGATGACATCCAAAGAGACATCATATCAGAGATCAAAAGATGGCTTGCCTTGGCTTATTTGTCCCTGGACTTCTTCAACTTCATCAATATAAGAATCCCGTCAATATAAATAAAATCCTTGTCCGAACCACTTCTTCTTCTTCTCCGGAATTGTTCGCATCTATCGTCGGAAAATATAAAAGGAACACAATCAAACACATTGCACCAACAAAACAACAAGCAACAAGCATCAATCAAAAACTAACCACTCTTATACGGCTAACATATTAAAGACTTATAGATACTACAAAGCAACTAAAAGAGAACCCATTTTATTTACCTAGTAAAGGTATGAGAGTATCACACTTAGCAATTTCCTCTCTCGGTATCACCATGGCACAACTAAGTATCCCCTGGTAGATAACATCATAAAGGGGGCAAGTGCATTAGTTTGGCATTACAAACATTCATATTATATTTTGAAACATTTTTGGAAAAGCGGGAAATCATTCTCCCTATTTTATAAAGCTTACACAACACTACACAAGAATAGGAAGTAAATGATATGCCACACCATTTGAAGACTTAAGCCAAACAATAGAACTAAGGTTAAGTTGCAGAGGTTTTGTTTTGCAAAAATAAAACATTGGTTGACCAATTTTAATACAAAGAGGTGGTTAGAGTTTTCAAATAAATCAAAAAGTTTTGCTTCAACAACCTATGTCACACATACACATTACTAACAGTAACAAATATGCATGAACAGAGACTAACACTATTTTTCCTAGATGGCCAGTACTAATACAAGACTAACCCAATTGGATTCACTCAAAAATATTAAACCTACAAATTTAGGAATTTGTTTGAATCTGACTGTACAGAAAACAAGATCTGTAAGCCATAAATCGTAGAAAAATCCTAAAAATATGAGACCACTGGCATTTGAAAGATATTTAAACAGAGATGCATACACAATTGGATTTGGGTTCAAATTGTTTCTGAAACTCTCACAAATGGATTGACAAGGTTACTGCATGTACCATTTTCTTTACAACTGGATTTTCATAACAGATAAATGTTTGAAACTTGTTGGAGATGATTAAGAAAACATCCAGCAGTCCTACAAAGTTGGAATCACTCAATTAGGTTCAAAGATGGATTTTTGGTGATTTAAAAGCTAACAGCCATGTCTGCAGAACACACAGAACAAGTTTAATTCACCAAAATCGTACATAAATCATAAAAATATGAGGTCAGTTGCATCTGAAAGGTATTGAAAAGGTGGTTCTTACCCAATTTGTTTCATTCAAAAATTCGTTCCCAAGCTCCTGGTTTAATTCGACAAAGTCAGATCTGACCAGATCTTGATCTGTGAACCATTTCAGTTTCAGGAGGTCAATCGAAGTGAAACCACCGCCAAAATGAAGGTATTGAAGAGGGCTTTCACCCACAGTTGAGTTTGCTCAAAAAGGTTTTGTAAAACGGAACACATCTAACAAACAGTGAATCTGCATGTTTACAGAACTTTATTTACCGAGGAAAATATGTAACGAATTTGAGGGTGAAACCAACGCCAAGTTGTAGATCCTTTCAATACCTATCCGCGGAACTTTGAATCACTCGATTTGGATCTGCACACGAGTTTTGGCGGATTTTACAATATCGAACAGAATCTGAAACAGCAAGATAGCAGAAATTACTGCAAGGATTTGGACGAACTTTGCTCAAGAACTTCAGATCTGAGGATTGCTCAAGCTTCTCTATGCATAGCTCAACATGCACCTGCATCAAGATCCAATCTTAGCAAGGGAGGAAGAAGAAGAGGAGATAAAACCATATAGGGTTGGGGAGAAGAAGGAGAGGGAGGCTCTCATGGTGAGGAGGAGCTTGAGGGACGAGGGAGCTTCATCTTGGAGTTCTTTCCATGGCCATGGCCGGCCATGGAGCTTAGGAGGAGCAGCATCTCGTGGAGAAGATGTAGGAGAGGGATGGGAGTGAGTGGAGGAAGGAGTGGGGAGTGAAAAATGAGAGCAAAGGGAGGTGGAGTGGCCGGCCAAGTCTCTTTTATAGAGGGAGATGGGGCTGGCTGCCTCCTTCTTTGATTGGCCATGGTAGGTGGCTGCCCATTTAGTGATTGGGGTAGTTGGGAGGCAAGCCTTGTGGAGGAAGGAAAGATGGAGAGGCATGGCTGGCCGAAATTTAAATGCAAACACAAATTGGCCGGCTCCATCCTTGCCAAACAAAAATGAACAATGTGAGAGATATAGAGATGGAGGAAGGTTGTGATGGTAAAATACACCATGATGGTATTTGTTGCATGATGGCTTTGTGCCAAGAAGATGATGGTGATGGTGATGTACAAGGTTTCATGTGCATGCCATCTTGGAGATGGCTTCCACAAGATTTTAGACTTGAACAACTCAACACAAGATGAAAAAGAGAGAGTGATGATTTGACCACATGCAATATTGCATGGGTGTGGCCGGCTCATCTCTTGAGCCAAGTCCTCATATGAAAGAGTGGTGAGGATAATAAGCATGGCAAGCTTGTAACAAGGTTGACAAAGAAAGTCAATGTGAGAGGAAGGTGGTGGTGGTGATGGTGGTATGCCATAGAGGAATGGGTTGTGGTAGATGAACACAAGGTGGTATTCAAATTTTACTTTGAAAGAAAAGGTTATTTCCCATATTGAGAGTTGATCAATCATAGGGGTAGGGTTCATATTGGACTTGTCTTTGAAATCTTTTTGAAAGAGACAAAATGTGGTTTAATAAAATAGGTCTACTTGCATAATAATGCCAAATAGATTTTTCCCATGTTTTATCAAAAGGTGCAAGGATGGCACATGCACCATAACACTTTATTTAAAAGAAAGGATAAAATCAAATGCTTTTATAGAAAGTCTTTTTGGTTTGAAGGGAATGGGATGATACAAAATACCATCCACAATCTCTCTTGTTATTTGAAGAAACCATTTGAAGAGTTTTAATAAAACTAGAAATAGTTTGTGGTTAAAACCAGGGAAGAAAACAATAAGGTTTTATGAAAGAAAACTAATTTAGAGAGGAGTGTTCTCAAGGATGGATGGTGGCTACAAAATGTACCCATCATTCCCACTCTTGGTTTTGTGAAGATTTAACTTGAATAAATCAAGAGGTAAAAGTGAAGGAAGTGATCTTGAGGTTAAACATTGGATAGGGTACAAGATCAAGTGAATATAAGAGTTGCAAGGGTAGCATGGGGCATGCATGACGTGGAGGTTGAAGAGGGTATTGCACAGATGAGATTCATGCATTGAGGTCAGCAAAAACAATGGTGGGTGCTTAGAGATCAACTGCCAAAGATTGAACTTTTTTAAGCAGGCACACTTATGTTACCATCAGGTGAGAGGTTTGATGTAGTAAGAAGGAAAACAATTCTTCCTAAACCACACATGTGTTTTATTTAATGAGTTGTTGTTTAACCACTAGAGGTGTTGTTCTTTGGGTTAGCTCAAGACAAAACTCAACAAGCAAATCAAGACAATTCATCTACCAGCAGATCAAAGCAATTCATTAAAACAAACACATCAAGGCAATTCATCTTAATTAGTCTATAGAAAAAGTTTTTGTTCCCCCTAATTTTTGCATTAAGGACAAATAATCATAGTTGCAAAAATTGGGGTGTTACAAGAACTACTCCCTCCTCATCATGGGAGATAGCAGCGTTGATGGAGATGGCGGTGATGTCGATGGAGATGCCTTCCGGGCACTCGTCCGGCGGCGTGCGGAACAGACTCTGTCCCCCGATCTTGGCTTCGCGATGGCGGCGGCTCGGAACTTTTCTCGTATCGTGGCTTATCTTTTAGGTTTTCGATACGAGACTTTATATAGGCGGAAGGGCAGCCTCGGGAGCCCTGGTGCAGCCGCACCATAGGCCCCCTGGCCGCGTCGCCTTGTGGGTGGGGCCCCCTGGCTCCCCTCTGCCCCTCTTCGGTGCTCTAGAAGCTTCCGGAAAATAAGATACCGGGCGTTGATTTCGTCCAATTCCGAGAATATTTCCTTTGTATGATTTCTGAAACCAAAAAGCAGAAAACAGGAACTGGCAATTCGGCATCTTGTTAATAGGTTAGTTCCGGAAAATGCATCAAAACGATATAAAGTGTGAACAAAACATGTAGGTATTGTTATAAAACTAGCATGGAACACTACTAGGAAAAAGCTTATAGGTGGAGGCAAAACGTGCCGGCGCACCACCTAGGACGTGCGCCGGTGGAAGGTGTTGCCGGCGCACCAGGAAGTCGCCGCGCCGGCGATGCAGGCATACTGCCGGCGCACCTCCGGAGAAGACGCGCCGGGGAAAATTCCTGGCATGGGCTCGGCCGATTCGGGCCAGGAAACATTGCCGGCGCACCAGCCCAGTTCGCCGGCGGTAACTGCCGGCGCACCCCGGGCTGGTGCGCCGGCAGTGTTTCCTGGGCCTGGCCCGGAGCAACTATAGCCGGATGGGGTATATATTGCCGGCGCACCATGGTCCAGGTGCGCCGGCAATAACCTGGGAGTTATTTCAGCCACCAACCAGCACACTCACTCACACACTCACTACACTCCACTTATCCACACAACCCGAGCCTTCTCCCAACCCAGCTCATTTTTGCCTATTCCTATCCCCAATTTAGCTAATTTGACCAAACAAAATCATATTTTTTGAGCAAATCTTCCCTTCCTACATGCATCTCCCACATCCCCCTATGTAGATCTAGATCTACTATCCCGCGTTGACCGCTCAATCTAGATCTAGATCTAGAAAGTCGGCTTCCATACGCCATTGTCGCGGCGCGTCGTCTCGATCTCGTCGACAATTATATCAAACAAATAGGTGATTAATGAACAAATTGAGGAATGAAATCGACGTATGTTGGACATTTGAAGCAAAGCTCTCGTGTGTGGCATATATATATATGTTGTGCTTGTGCTTGTGTGTGTGTTGGCGTTGAAAATGAGTTGCCAACGTTGCGCCGAAATGTTGATTCTTCAAGTTTCCGTTTCGGCACATTTCTGGCGCTCCTATGTCCTACCGTGTAGGAAGGTCATGCCGAAATTTTCCGTGAAAACTACCGACGGATGCATGGTTCTAATCAATTATGTAATCTTACCATGCAGGCGAGAATGGTTATCGAGATGAGTGAAAGCATCGTGATGAGATATCTGAAACACGCGATCATCGACATGTATGAAAATAAACGCACGGAGGTATTGTGTCCGTGCCGGAGATGCAAACGAGGGAAATGGTTTGACCCGTATTCAGGAAAATTGCAGGGGCACCTGCTCACTAATGGTTTCATGCATGGACACACTCAATGGATGAGCGATGATGGCGCGGAGGTCAATGGGGCGACGGCAGCAGGTGGTAATAATGGCCGGCAAGAAGGAGGGCATCATGACATTGATGACGATGAAGAGTTTGTCGCAGAAGATGATAACCTTGACGACGATAATAACCTTGACGATGACAATAACCTTGACGACGAAGAGGTGCCGCTAGCTTCAGTCGTGCGGGACCCTCATCTTCAAGATCTGCTTCTCGAAAAGACGAAAGGCGCCAAGCGGAAATCAAAGCTTGAGCAACTGGAGATAGACTCGAATACTCCGTTGTACGACTCAGGTCGCGGGTTGGGGGAGTCCCGCTTGAGAGTAGCGCTCGATGTGCTGCAGATGAAGGTGAAACACGGATGGACGGACTCAAGCGTCGACGACATTCTGGAATACGTGAAAGATCTCCTTCCTGCCGGGAACACGTGTCCTGGTAGTCTAGCCGAGGCCAAGAGAATCACGTGCCCTCTCGACTTACCCCACGAAAAGTATCACGCCTGCATCAACGACTGTATCATGTATCGCAAGGAGCACGTGGACAAGACCAAATGTCCTGTGTGTGACGCTGAACGGTACAAGAAAGGGAAGAAGAAAGCTCCTCGGAAAGTTGTGTGGTACTTCCCGCTCGCCCCCCGGCTGCAACGGTTCTACGCGGACCGCAAGGAAGCAAAGCTCATGCGCTGGCACGCTGAAAGAAAGGAGGCAGTGTTGAATGATGAAGATCGGATTGAGCACCCAGTGCTGACACACCCTTCGGATGCAAGCCAGTGGAAAGCATTAGACAATGAATTCGGAAGTTTTGGGGCAGAACCCAGAAACATCAGGTTGGGTGCGAGCACGGACGGATTCAATCCGTTCGGAAACCAGAGCAGCACACATAGCACATGGCCCGTGTTTGTATGGATCTACAACCTCCCGCCCTGGCTGTGCATGAAGAGGAAGTACATACAGATGAGTATGCTAATTCAAGGGCCGACACAGCCAGGAAACGATATCAACATGTATCTCGAATTATTAAAGGAGGAGCTTGAAACGTTGTGGGCGGAGGAAGGGGTAGATACATGGGACGCCGTCGCGGAAGAATATTTCCCTTTGAGAGCCGCGTTGATCACGACGGTGCAGGACTACCTCGGATACGGTTATATTTCGTGCCAGGTGTGCCATGGACACAAGGCATGTGTCAGGTGCATGGAAGAGACGATGTTTTTGCAGCTTGGTAAGGATCCCGGCTCTTCGAAAACAGTTTACATGGGGCATCGAAGGTGGCTACAGAAGACTGACCCGTGGAGAAAGCGTGGAGATCTGTTCGATGGTACAAATGAACCCCGAGGACCTCCACGGAAGAAGAGCGGCGAAGAGATCGATACATTACTGAAAGGTTGGAAGGAGTGCCCTCCGCCGGGAAAGATACGTCAAAAGCCTGGAGAGAAGAAGAAGAAAAAGGCAACGGCGACGCCGCTCATTGGTGTATGGAAAAGGAGGTCCGTGTTTTGGGACTTGCCGTACTGGAAAATTCTCGATACACCTCACTGCCTTGATGTCATGCATATTACAAAGAACGTGTGCGAGAGCTTGCTTGGCACTCTTCTCAACATGCCGGACCGGACCAAAGATGGGCCGAAAGCAAGACACGACCTGAAAGTTTTGGGCATCAGGGAAGAGCTTCAGATCCCGGCGGCCCAAGAGGGACAGTCGGAGGAGGAGGCGGACGGCGGTCAGAAGCGCAAAAGGATTAAGCAGCCAGACTATTACTGTCCCCCCTCCTGCTTCACTTTTAGTCCGGCCGAGGTCGATCAATTTTTCAATTGCCTTCTAGGAGTCAGAGTGCCCTTCGGTTACTCCGGGCTAATAAGCAGATACATGGACCCCAAGAAACGAAACTTCAGCGGCATGAAGTCTCATGACTGTCACGTGATGATGACGCAGATTCTTCCGGTTGCAATCCGAGGTATAATGGATGACCATGTCCGTGCAACGCTGACTGGGCTCTGTAACTTCTTCGACGTCATAACTCGGAAGTCGATAAGCGTGAAGAAACTCGCAAGGCTCCAGGAAGAGATCGTGGTGATCCTATGTGAGCTTGAGATGTACTTCCCGCCTGCATTCTTTGACGTGATGGTCCATCTGTTGGTCCATATCATGGATGATATCGTCAGTCTAGGGCCGGCATTCTTACACAACATGATGCCGTTTGAAAGAATGAATGGGGTCATTAAAGGATACGTTCGTAACAGGTCACATCCGGATGGAAGCATCGTACAGGGCTGGCTCACCGAAGAGTGCATCTCTTTCTGCACGAATTATCTAGACATCGAGGACCCTGTTGGTTTGCCTCAAAACAAGCACCTCCGCAGGTTCGAGGGAGTAGGTCACAAAAATGGAAGGAAGGAACTGCACGTGCACATGTCTGGTCGGACTTCCGACTTTGACAGGGCCAACTTAGTAGCGCTACAACACATTGACTTGATCGATCCTTGGTTGAAAGAGCACAAAACCATGATAGAGAACAGTGGCAAGCCGATGATGACGGAAGCAGAAATATACAGAGAGCACAACTCCTCTTTCGCGCGCTGGTTCAAAGACCACATTGATGCTAATCCCCCACCAATGGATTCTGACAAGGATAAACTAGTATTGGCCTTGTCACATGGCCCCGCGCCCTACGGGAGCTTCTATTCTTGTAGACAGTGTTGGGCCTCCAAGAGCAGAGGTTTGTAGAACAGCAGCAAGTTTCCCTTAAGTGGATTACCCAAGGTTTATCGAACTCAGGAGGAAGAGGTCAAAGATATCCCTCTCATGCAACCCTGCAACCACAAAGCAAGAAGTCTCTTGTGTCCCCAACACACCTAATAGGTGCACTAGTTCGGCGAAGAGATAGTGAAATACAAGCGGTATGAATGAATATGAGCAGTAGTACGGCGCTAAAAGTGCTTGCTGGCGTGGCTTGATGGTAGTAATATTGCGGGAAGTAAACATGCAGAGTAACGCAGCGTAGTAATTCAAGAAACAAGAACAAGCAGCGATAGTATTTAGGAACAAGGCCTAGGGAATAGACTTTCACTAGTGGACACTCTCAACTTTGATCACATAACACAATAGATAAATGCATACTCTACACTTTTGTTGGATGATGAACACATTGCGTAGGATTACACGAACCCTCAATGCCGGAGTTAACAAGCTCCACAATTAATGTTCATATTTTAGTAACCTTATAGTGTAAGAAAGATCGATACGACTAAACCAAGTACTAGCATAGCATGCACACTGTCACCTTCATGCTTATGTAGGAGGAATAATACACATCAATACTATCATAGCAATAGTTAATTTCGCAATCTACAAGAGATCATGATCATAGCCTACGCCAAGTACTCACACGGTGCACACACTGTCACCTTTACACACGTGGAGGAGGAATAGAGTACTTTAATAACATCACTAGAGTAGCACATAGATGAATAGTGATACAAAACTCATATGAATCTCAATTATGTAAGGCAGCTCATGAGATTATTGTATTGAAGTACATAGGAGAGAGATTAACCACATAGCTACCGGTACAGCCCCGAGCCTCGATGGAGAACTACTCCCTCTTCATGGGAGCAGCAGCTGGATGAAGATGGCGGTGGAGATGGAAGCGGTGTCGATGGAGAAGCCTTCCGGGGCACTTCCCCGTCCCGGTGCCGGAACAGAGACTCCTGTCCCCCAGATCTTGGCTTCGCGATGGCGGCGGCTCTGTAACTTTTCTCGTATCGTGGCTTCCTCCGTAAGGGTTTTCGACGCAGGGGCTTTATATAGGCGAAAGGGCAGCCTCGGAGGGGGCCTGGGGCCACCACACCATAGGCCGGCGCGGCCAGGGCCTGGCCGCCACCCTATCATCCGGGCCCACAGGGCCCTCCTCCGCGGCTCTCGGTGTTCTCGGATGCTTCCGGCAAAATAGAACCCGGGCGTTGATTTCGTCCAATTCCGAGAATATTTCGTTACTAGGATTTCTGAAACCAAAAACAGCAGAAAACAGAACCGGCACTTCGGCATCTTATTAATAGGTTAGTTCCAAAATGCACGAATATGACATAAAGTGTGCATAAAACATGTAGATATCATCAATAAAGTAGCATGGAACATAAGAAATTATCGATACGTGGAGACGTATCAGCATCCCCAAGCTTAGTTCTGTCCCGAGCAGGTAAAACGATAACAAAGATAATTTCAAGTGACATGCCATCATAACCTTGATCATACTATTGTAAACATATGTAATGAATGCAGCGATCAAAACAATGGTAATGACATGAGTAAACAAATGAATCATAAAGCAAAGATTTTTCATGAATAGTACTTCAAGACAAACATAAATAAGTCTTGCATAAGAGTTAACTCATAAAGCAATAAATCAAAGTAAAGGTATTGAAGCAACACAAAGGAAGATTAAGTTTCAGCGGTTGCTTTCAACTTATAACATGTATATCTCATGGATATTGTCAATGTAAAGTAATATAACAAGTGCAATATGCAAGTATGTAGGAATCAATGCACGGTTCACACAAGTGTTTGCTTCTTGAGGTGGAGAGAGATAGGTAAACTGACTCAACAATAAAAGTAAAAGAAAGGTCCTTCAAAGAGGAAAGCATCGATTGCTATATTTGTGCTAGAGCTTTTATTTTGAAAACATAAAGAGAGCATAAAAGTAAAATTTTGAGAGGTGTTTGTTGTTGTCAACGAATGGTAGTGGGTACTCTAACCCCCTTGCCAGACAAACCTTCAAAGAGCGGCTCCCATTTTATTTTATTTTTGGGTGGCACTCCTTCCAACCTTTCTTTCACAAACCATGGCTAACCGAATCCTCGGGTGCCTGCCAACAATCTCATACCATGAAGGAGTGCCTTTTTATTTTAGTTTTATTATGATGACACTCCTCCCCACCTTTGCTTTCTCAAGCCATGGCTAACCGAATCCTCGGGTGCCGTCCAACATTCACATACCATGGAGGAGTGTCTATTTTTTGTTAATTAATTTGGGACTGGGAATCCCATTGCCAGCTCTTTTTGCAAAATTATTGGATAAGCGGATGAAGCCACTAGTCCATTGGTGAAAGTTGCCCAACAAGATTGAAAGATAAACACCACATACTTCCTCATGAGCTATAAAACATTGACACAAATAAGAGGTGATAAATTTTGAATGGTTTAAAGGTAGCACTCAAGCAATTTACTTTGGAATGGCGGAGAAATACCATGTAGTAGGTAGGTATGGTGGACACAAATGGCATGAATATTGGCTCAAGTATTTGGATGCATGAGAAGTATTCCCTCTCGATACAAGGTTTAGGCTAGCAAGGTTATTTGAAGCAAACTCAAGGATGAACCGGTGCAGCAAAACTCACATAAAAGACATATTGTAAACATTATAAGACTTTACACCGTCTTCCTTGTTGTTCAAAACTCAATACTAGATATTATCTAGACCTTAGAGAGACCAAATATGCAAATCAAATTTTAGCAAGCTCTATGTATTTCTTCATTAATGGGTGCAAAGCATATGATGCAAGAGCTTAAACATGAGCACAACAATTGCCAAGTATCACATTATCCAAGACATTTTACCAATTACTACATGTAGCATTTTTCAATTCCAACCATATAACAATTAACGAAGAGGAAACTTCGCCATGAATATTATGAGCTAAGAACACATGTGTTCATACGAACCAGCGGAGCGTGTCTCTCTCCCACACAAGGATGAACTTATTCAGATAACTAAGATAACAAAACAAAAACAAAAATAAAAGCACACAGACGCTCCAAGTAAAGTACATAAGATGTGACCGAATAAAAATATAGTTTCAAGAGAAGGAACCTGATACTTTGTCGATGAAGAAGGGGATGCCTTGGGCATCCCCAAGCTTAGATGCTTGAGTCTTCTTAAAATATGCAGGGGTGAACCACGGGGCATCCCCAAGCTTAGAGCTTTCACTCCTCTTGATCATAGTATATCATACTCCTCTCTTAACTTCCTTCACACCAAACTTCAAGCAAACTCATTAGAGGGTTAGTGCACAATCAAAAATTCACATGTTCAGAGGTGACACAATCATTCTTTACACTTCTGGACATTGCATAAAGCTACTGGACATTAATGGATCAAAGAAATGAATCCAACATAGCAAAAGAGGCAATGCGAAATAAAAGGCAGAATCTGTCAAAAACAGAACAGTCCGTAAAGACGAATTTTAAGATGGCACCAGACTTGCTCAAATGGAAAAACTCAAAACTAATGAAAGTTGCGTACATATCTGAGGATCATGCTCGTAAATTGGCAGATTTTTTCGAATTTTCTACAGAGGCCTGTGCCCAGATTCGTGACAGACAGCAATGCTGTTTCTGCGCAGCGATCCCAAATATAACATCAACTTTGACATAGAAACTTTACTTGGCACAAAAACATGATAAGGAGAGGTTGCTACAGTAGTAAACAACTTCCAAGACACAAATATAAAACAAAGTACTGTAGCAAAATAACACATGGGTTATCTCCCAAGAAGTTCTTTCTTTATAGCCATTAAGATGGGCTCAGCAATTTTGGTGATGCACCCGCAAGAAATAGTATTTGAAGCAAAAGAGAGCTTCAAGAGGAAATTCAAAACACATTTAAGCCTAACATGCTTCCTATGCAGAAGAATCTTATACACAAATGAATTCATGAAGAGCAAAGTAACAAGCATAAGAGGATAAAACACGAGTAACTTAAAGATTCTCAACATAAAGAGGGGAAACTTAATATTATTAAGATGCATGTAACCATATTTCCCTCTCTCATAATAACTTTCAGTAGCATCATTGATGAAATCCACAATATACCCGTCACTTAAAACATTCTTATCATGGTTCATATGCATAGAAGTATCATTAATTTTGGCATAAGAAGAGTTATTCTCATTAATAGTAATTGGAGCAAGATTATTATCAAGAATTTGAACATGGTAAACAAGTTGCATACTAAGGGAATGGTTTTTAGCAAGCCCATCATAACTATGACAAGTTTCATAAGGATAATTGTAACATGTGTCATATACATCTCTATAGCAATTATCTAAACCAGAATATGTAATATCATCATTTTCACTAAAAGTAGAGGTCTCAAATATAGGATCTTCAAGCACAACATCCCCAAGCTTAGAGCTTTCAATATCATCGTTTAAGGGGACATGAATAATGCTATCATCATTACTTTCATAATCAGTACCAAAGAGATTTTCAATATCAAAGGCAGTGTGCTCATTCAAATCATGATCGCTAATGTATGTAAAGGGCATAGGAAGATCATCGTATTCAGATTCATTATCACAATAATCATTAGGAGCAACATACTTACGGTTACCTAGCGTTATCTCGTTCACGCGGGGATACGCCGTTACCTCTTTCTTTTTATTCTCCTTCTTCTTCTTCTTCTTCTTCGTTCCCTTCTTCTTCTTCTTCTTCTTCTTCTCTTCCTTCTCCTCATTCCCTTCTTTAGGAGGAAGAGGCTTGAAGGGTGGCTTGTCCGCATAACCTGATTTACTTTTAGAAACAATAGAAGAAACTTGGGAGGATCCCTCCTTTTCATTAATTAATTGAAAACACACAGCGGTCCTATCATATTTTGGCAAGGTGTCATCTTCTAAAATATTCTGTATGTAAGTATTTGTATGGCAATTATTAATGCAGTAAGAAAAACACCCATGCAGGACATCATCAATATCAAGATCGTTAATATTTAACAAAGAAATTTTTCTTGATAACTCTTCACATTTCAAAAATAAGGTAAGTTCATCATGCTGATTAGGAATAATTTCATCATCACAATACAAATTTGCAGCACTCATGGGGTTCGAATTATCATTGGAGGAGCATTGAAAATTAAAATGACCAACTCTATGGCAAAGTTCACAAATAAAAGGATAGAGGGCACACACTTTTTCTCCAAGATCATCAAGAGCCCTAGACCACTTTCTAGTTTTTTCATTCCTATGATGGATACAATATTCTTCCTCAATTTGATTAATTCCACAAGGTCTATGTATTCCACAAAAATTAACATGCTTATAGGAAATAGCATTCTTAGGAGTTTGAGCATGCTTATTGCAATCATTAATAACAATTTCATCCTTCATACAAGCCTCTTTAAAAGGTTCATGATACTTATCAAAATTCTTCCTAGGCAATTCAAAATGAGAAGCAAAGGCTTTATAAAGATTTGCAGCAACTTGAGAGTCAAGACCATAAGTAGCACTCATATTTCGAAATTTATCAGTATCCATAAAAGTTTCAATGCATTCATAATCATAATTTATACCTGACTCTTTACCTTTGTCGTTCTCCCAATCTTCAGCGTTCTCCTTAATCCGATCAAGAAGGTCCCTTTTAAACTCTTCTTTATTGCTCGTGAATGATCCAGAACAAGTAGTATCCAGCAAGGTCTTATCTTGAAAAGAAAGTCTTGCATAGAAATTATCAATGATGATATTACCTGGAAGCTCATGATTGGGGCATTTGAGCATTAAAGTCTTCAATCTCTCCCATGCTTGGGCAATACTCTCTCCATCATGAGGCCAAAAATTATATATATGGTTTCGATCTTTGTGAATTTCACTTGGAGGATAGAACTTGGAATAAAATAGAGGCACAATATCCTTCCAATCAAGAGAGCGCCCGTCCTTCAGCAGTTTATACCAATGCGCCGCTTTACCAGACAGCGACATAGAGAATAGTTTCTTCTTCACTTCATCCATAGAGATACCTGCACACTTGAATAACCCGCATAATTCATGCAAAAACAGTAAATGATTTCCAGGATGGACAGTTCCATCCCCTTCATAGCGGTTATCCATAACACGTTCAATAATTTCCATAGGTATTTTATACGGAATACTTTCAGCAGGTGGATTTAAAATATCAGAAGCATCATTAAAGTTATCGCATATGGGAGATAAAGCATTATCAGAACAAAATATTTCTTCCAAAGCGGAGGAGCTAAAAAGATTATTTTTATGTAAACCAGCTTCCCCAAGCTTAGACTTCTTCATAGCATTAGCAGTAATTGCATTCATACTAATAACATTGCTACTATCATGTAAATAAGGTTCCATAGGTTTTTTAATTTTTGTATCAAACCATCCATGTCTTAAATCAGGAAATAGAATAAGAAGCTCTTTGTTGTCCATTATGCCTAACTAGTGTAAACAAGAAACAAAATGTCGTAATTGCAGAGTCTAAAGGAAATAGCTTCGAGCACACACACAATGGCGCCGGAAAAGTACTGTTACCTGGAACCGGAGTATGAGCACCTTTTACCTTTCCTCCCCGGCAACGGCGCCAAAAAGTGCTTGGCGCGTAGTTGACGAGGGAGGAAAAGTGCTTAGTTGCTTGCCAATGTGTGAGTGCCGTTTACCTTCCCTCCCCGGCAACGGCGCCAAAAGTGCTTGATGTCTACGGGAGCTTCTATTCTTGTAGACAGTGTTGGGCCTCCAAGAGCAGAGGTTTGTAGAACAGCAGCAAGTTTCCCTTAAGTGGATTACCCAAGGTTTATCGAACTCAGGGAGGAAGAGGTCAAAGATATCCCTCTCATGCAACCCTGCAACCACAAAGCAAGAAGTCTCTTGTGTCCCCAACACACCTAATAGGTGCACTAGTTCGGCGAAGAGATAGTGAAATACAAGCGGTATGAATGAATATGAGCAGTAGTACGGCGCCAGAAAAGTGCTTGCTGGCGTGCGTTGATGGTAGTAATATTGCGGGAAGTAAACATGCAGTAGTAATTCAAAGAAACAGTAACAAGCAGCGATAGCGTATTTAGGAACAAGGCCTAGGGAATAGACTTTCACTAGTGGACACTCTCAACTTTGATCACATAACAGAATAGATGCATACTCTACACTTTTGTTGGATGATGAACACATTGCGTAGGATTACACGAACCCTCAATGCCGGAGTTAACAAGCTCCACAATTAATGTTCATATTTTAGTAACCTTATAGTGTAAGAAAGATCGATACGACTAAACCAAGTACTAGCATAGCATGCACACTGTCACCTTCATGCTTATGTAGGAGGAATAATACACATCAATACTATCATAGCAATAGTTAATTTCGCAATCTACAAGAGATCATGATCATAGCCTACGCCAAGTACTACACGGTGCACACACTGTCACCTTTACACACGTGGAGGAGGAATAGAGTACTTTAATAACATCACTAGAGTAGCACATAGATGAATAGTGATACAAAACTCATATGAATCTCAATCATGTAAGGCAGCTCATGAGATTATTGTATTGAAGTACATAGGAGAGAGATTAACCACATAGCTACCGGACAGCCCCGAGCCTCGATGGAGAACTACTCCCTCTCATGGGAGCAGCAGCGGTGATGAAGATGGCGGTGGAGATGGCAGCGGTGTCGATGGAGAAGCCTTCCGGACTTCCCCGTCCGGCGGGTGCCGGAACAGAGACTCCTGTCCCCCATCTTGGCTTCGCAATGGCGGCGGCTCTGAACTTTTCTCGTATCGTGGCTTCCTCCGTAAGGGTTTTCGACGCAGGGCTTTATATAGGCGAAAGGGCAGCCTCGGAGGGGGCCTGGGCCACCACACCATAGGCTGGCGCGCCAGGGCCCAGGCCGCGCCACCCTATCATCTGGGCCCACAGGGCCCCTCCTGCGGCTCGGGTGTTCTGGATGCTTCCGGGCAAAATAGGAACCGGCGTTGATTTCGTCCAATTCCGAGAATATTTTGTTACTAGGATTTCTGAAACCAAAAACAGCAGAAAACAGGAACTGGCACTTCGGCATCTTATTAATAGGTTAGTTCCAGAAAATGCACGAATATGACATAAAGTGTGCATAAAACATGTAGATATCATCAATAAAGTAGCATGGAACATAAGAAATTATCGATACGTCGGAGACGTATCACCCCGCGCCCAACCTCATGACTTACCAAGCGTACGATATCAACGGGTACACATTCTACACGGAAGAAAAAGACAAGAACAGTGCTTACCAGAACTCAGGGGTAACGATGGATTCCTGGACGGGTGACGTAAAGACTAGATACTACGGAAGAATCGAGGAAATCTGGGAGCTTAGCTACGCTGGGGAGAAAGTGCCGATGTTCCGTATCAGATGGGCTAAGAACGTCACAAAAGAAGACCGGTATTTCACCACCATGTTTCTACCCGAAGCCAACAAATCAAAGTCCACGAACGCCACCGCGCAGAATGAGCCATGGGTACTGGCAGAACACGTGCACCAATGCTTCTTCATAACCGACCCATCCAGGCCTAGCCGTGTTATCGTGAGGAGAGGCAAGAGGACCATCGTCGGAATGGATGGAGTCGCCAACGAGGAAGACTTCGAAGGACAAGTCGGAGACCCAATGATGGAAGAATCCGAGGACGAAGACACAACATACACCACAAGAAGAAGCAGGACCACGCTACCGAGGTCAGGTCGACCCTTCAAAAGAAGAAGTCACGACACGGGGCTAAATTATTCAACGACGAGCAAGAAAAGCAAGAAGAAAGCGAAACACTCTTCTCAATCGATGATGTAAAACTTTATTTGCAATCTATAACTCATATTGCTTTTGTAATGCATAATTAACTCATATGGTCATGGCCAATATTTTATGTATGACTAATTAATATTGTGTTGGTCAATATTATGTGTATGTATAATCTCATATTTTTTGTTTTTGCATATATAAATCATGCATAATTCTTGGCTATTACACCAGTCAAGATAAGAACATAAATATAATAGAAAAGGCCAGAAAAGAAATAAAGAAAAACAAAAGAAAATATGAGTTGCGGGGGTCATATTGCATGATCTGGGCCAAGTCCCAGGTATACATGGACTAGACATATTGCCGGCGCACCAGGGCGTTGGTGCGCCGGGACAGACCCCGGCGCACCAACACCCTGGTGCGCCGGCAATATGTCTAGTCCATGTATACCTGGGACTTAACCGCACGCGACCACAGCTTCTCCCTCCCCATTACCAATCGACGAACCCTAGCTAACCGCCGTGAGCGCCGCCGTGATCGATCGACGAACCCTAACCGCCGGAGCCGCCGTGCAAGGAGGAGCACACCGTCGCCGCGGAGAGGAGGGGAGGGCGTCACCCGCCGGCCACCGTCACCACCGTCGCCGAGAGGAGGAGGAGGGCGTTGCGCGCCGGCCACCGTCGCGGAGAGGAGCAGCAGGGCGTCGCCACCATCGCTGTTGGTAAGACCTCTCTCCCTTCCCCTCTCCATCCCCCTCTCCCTTCCCTCTCTCTCCTCCTCTTCTTGACGACGCCGTGGCGTCCCCGGCGCAGAGAGGTTGCTCGATGCGTTCGCGAGGTAGGTGAAAGGGAGGAGCGACCGTGGCAACAAATACTGGTTGTTATTGGGCATGATTACTTTGATCTGTATTTTTAGACGATATGGATACATACATCACACACAATTTCTTAATCTCTGCTTCCAATTATTTAAACATGGGCACAATCTTGAGTTTTGATGTTCATCCTGTAGTACAGAATGATTGAGACATTCACAAGTGGCCATAATTGGTACCCTTTTAAACTTGATGTCCAACGAAATTTGTTCTCTGGTTTGAATGCTAAAATTGGTTTGAAAAGCTAGCAGTAGCTTCAAATGCTAGCAGTATTCTTCTCTGGTTTTGGTTCTTTTTGTGCATAGAAGAATGGCTGATATTGGAATAATGCATGATATTGTTGGTGCATAGAAGAATTTCTGGATAATCTTGATGAATAACTAAATGAATTTGTTACTCCATCATAAAAATATGCTATTAATATTGCAGTCCATGCTATTATAAGTGGGTACAAGCTCTGTATGTTGTATGCTCTCTTGTTTGAAACTAAACCAATTTTAAAATGAACCATATATATGCCACTGCCAGTCCATGCTATTAAATGATTTTAGTTCATTATTGCTAGCTAGTTGGTTTAGTTGCAGGTTGCAGTAGGAAAAAATAAAATGAACAGAGAGGTTTGGTTCAAACAAGAAAATGATTTTAGTTGCAGGTTGCTAGGGTTTAATCCATGTTAGCAGTAGGTTCAAATGCTAGCAGTAGCAGTATTGTTTTTCCTTAGCATTGTTCTCTGGTTTTGGTGATATAGAAATAACTAAATGAAAAATGCTAGCAGTATTAATAGTAGGTTCATGAGTTGTAAGAAATGCAGCTTTGAACAGAACCTGTGAAAAAAGCTCATGCTCATGCTCATGTTACTGTCACATTTCAAAACCATGCCAAAGTTAAATAACCTGTATACATGTGTATTAAATGATTTAGGATTTAAATTGGTGCTATGTTTGGTTCCAGTTATTGGTTCACTAGCAGTAGGTTTACTTAATTTGAAAAGAACAAGTGCTAGCAGTAGGTTTAGTTCATAAAAAGAACAAGTGCTGTTGAAAAAAGAAAATGAAATGCATGCTACTGAATTTATGAATTAAGTAGAACCAGATGCTACTGAAATGCATGCTACTGGCAATGAAACTTATCATAGCTATGACATTATGAATTAAGTAGAACCAGATGCAGTAAATGCAAAGCAAAAAAAATCTACAAAACCATCCCCTGGCATAGTTCTCTGGTTTAGGATTTAAAATGCAGCAGGTCTAGTTGCTTGTTTAGGACAAATGATAAAAATTGGTTCTCATTTAGGTTTTGCTTTAAATGATGAAATGCAGTAGCAAATGCTTTACATGTTACTCCTACTGGTCATGCTACTGCTACTGCTAAGAGAGTTAAGATGTTTCTGCTACTATTGTTGCTGCTACATTTTGAGTTATGTAACTTGAGAGTTAAGATGTTTTTGCTACTATTGTTGCTGCTACATTTTGAGTTATGTAATTGGAGAAAATTCCTATATGTGTTTGCATTTCTGTTACAGGGATTGAGTTGCTATTGAGTGCCGGAATGTCGATTCATTTCCGTTCCGGCAATTCTAGCACTCGGCATGACCAATTTTTAGCAAAGGTCATGCCGAATTTTTCCGTGAATTCTAACTCTTTTTCATCTTCTATTAGTGCAAGCCACCATGGCGTCTGAAGAACAATTAGAGGAGCACTACAATAGGCACTTCTTTAGGACGGAGGAGGATGCCGAGGCCGCTGGTGTTGGCGGCGACGAGGACCATGAGATGGAGGATGACGCTGGGGGTAGTGGCGACGAGCCAAGCGGCAACGAGGCAAGCGACGCCGCCGGGGGTAGTACCTACGCGCCAAGCGGCGACGAGGCAACCGGCGCCGCCGGGGGTGGCGGCGAGACAAGCGGCGACGATCCTAGCGGCGCCGCCGGGAGTAGTGGCACCGGGACAAGTGGTTCCAAGAGGCCGCGGAAGGCAAGGCGCCAAAACACGGTCGGCACCGGCAGAGACACAGTCAAAGAGGTGGACCCCGCCAGTGGATTGCCGGTGGAGCCTAAGGATGTTGCCAAGGGGTACGGCAACCAACTGGCATGTATCCTCCGAGAGGTCGTCAATCTCAACGAGACGGACCTCCGAGCTGAGAGCAAAGCGCCTTTGCGAGCCCAGCTCATTGCGAGGTTGCACTCACGATACAAGTTCCTAGGCGACTACGCCTCCACTGATCAAACCAAGAACATTGTGAACTCACAAGCCCTCCTGAAGTTCACCAAACACCTCAGCAGCTACAAGTACATGGTGCGGAAGCTGATTGCTGAGGGCAAAGGTTTCGAAGAGGTCCACTCCGCCTTTCCGCATGTCTCCCAGGCGGACTTTGATGCTTTTGTGGCCAATGAAGAGCTACAAGCAACCAAGAATCGCAAGTTGTGGGGGAAGGAAATGCGGGAGCTTAACATCGGCAACCACAACCTTGGGAGCCGTGGGTACGAGGGAAAGGAGCCCTATTGGGCGAAGGAGGACGAGGCGTATGTAAATGCCGGCATTGAGAACCCCTGGCTCAAGTACAAGGACCCGCTTGAAAGAAGATTCATCAGGTCCCGGTACCATAAGAAGAAACTAACCGGGGAACTTGTCACGGACCCGAAGGTCGTAACCGACATAATTTGGTTCACGAACGACAAGAAGGTCCTGGCGTTGGAGAAAAAACTGGTAAGCAATTTACCGGTTTAATTAGATCAAGTATCGTTCATATAATAGTAGCAACATTTCTAAATGGTTCGCGTTTCTTCCGCAGGAAGAAGAAAGACAAAAACTTTCTCAATGTGACGAAGGCTCCTCCTCCCAGGCGTCGACGGGCAGGGTAGCCTGGGACAAGCCTCTCGTACGGGCGCTAAACATCGTTAATGAGCATTCACCGACGAGAAGGCCGCATAGAGGCCGTGTGGCTGGCGCCGGTACAGGCTACAAGCATGGTCACTATGGCTTGTCGTCTGCGGCCGATAAAAATGCGCGCAGTGAGAGGAAGCAGCGGGAGGCGGAGGAAATGAGGGAGTCAATCCTAGCCCAAGTCCAAGCTGGTTTGGTACCGCAACTGGTACCGCAACTCAAAGCTACGCTCGTACCTGAAGTCAAAGCTGAAGTCGCCGCTTCAGTCCAAGCAGATTTCAACGCTCTACACGCGTGGTATGAGGGTGGCAAACAAGCCCCGCCCCGAAAATGCAAGTGGTTAGCTTCGACGGCAGCAACTCGATGGCGCCGCCGTCCGCCGGCAATGACAATGTTATAATGGAGACTCCTCCGGCCGCCGGCAATGTCGCTGGTGCTAGGGATTCACCGTCCATGCCGGGTAGCAGCCCCTCCGTCACTTGCACGCCCGCCGCCGCATGTGCCGGCCCGTCGACATTAGCCGAGCTCAACGCCCTCACGGTAATTAACCCATGTGTACATCAAGTTAATATATTAGTTTCGTCATCCTTGCCCTCTCTCTAACGCCATACACATGTTCTCGCAGGCGCTCTCAACGCCATGCACCTTCCTGATGAGAGTAAACGGCGAACTCAAAGACGTCGCGAGGGGGTCCATCCTTCGGCCCCTGGATAAGAAGTGGCACACACGAGATATGGAGGATGACGTTTACCGGGTTGAAGTGGATCGGGCGTTACCGGGCTATGAGGATTTGTTTCCTCCTAATCAACCGCATGGTGCCGATGACGAAGACCCGTTGAATCTTGCCTCACTGAAGGGTTGGGTACTGCTATGGCCGAAGACCCTAATTAGGATCAACACCTACTCGGGGTCGACGGCAAGCAAAGACAAGCACCTTGCGGCGCCACAGGTCAGCGTCCCTCCACGACAGCCAGCGGCGCCGGTGGTCAGCGCCCCACCACAACAGCCAGCTGCGCCGGTGGTCAGCGCCCCACCACAACAGCCAGCGGCGCCGGTGGTCAGCGCCCCACCACAACAGCCAACGGCGCCAGAGGCCGAGGAATACGAACGTGAAGACTTCCAATGGGATATTCCTACGTCTTCACAAGTTGTCCATGAGGATGCGCCGGCCCCGAAATATGGGTGCTCCAAGAAGCTGTTCGATTCTCAAGAAACGGCTGAGGAGGAAAATCCTGAGGAGGTCGCCGCCGTCGCCGTCAAAAAGATGCTGAGCCCAAACACACTCCGTGCTACGGTTACGGCGGTGGGAGATGGTCCAGTACTACAACCCAAGAAGAGGAAGAGGGCAAACAAGAAGGACGCCAAAGACAAGGCGGCGGCCAAAGACAAGGACAAGGTGGCACTCCTTGACAAGTTGCCAAACAATTGGCGACCTCTGCATCACTTGGGTGAACCGATGCTGCCGGAGCATGTCCTCAACCTACTCACCGGGGATATGGCGAGCTTGCATAACCAAGTCCAGTATTTGGAGAGGCAGCTTCTCAAATCAAAAAATCCTAGTTACCCTCTCTTCGTGGCGAAGGTGCCAACTGGCATGAACTTCGTCGAGAAGTACCCCGCGGACTTGTGCTTCATCCGGTTCAATGACATCTTCAGCATCTATCGCATGCAAATGCTCCACTTTAGTGTGGTTCGCCTAGTTGCTCTTAGCTTGTCTTCCCAGATCGTTAAGGAGGGGACGCCGACCATCGCGATAATGGACCCCTTCTATATGCGGGAGAGCATCATCTGCAACGCTGGGGATCGGGCGATTGCCACACGGCAGGTCGAGGATTTCATGCTGGCGAACATTAAGAAGGGCGCCATTCTCATCCCTTACTTCCCCGAGTAAGTAATCACTCGCTAGTCCCCATCACCATTCTATCCTATATCTCCATTTGCATTTCCAAAGGTTAATCCGTGTGTTTTCCGCAGAGACATGTACTGCACCCTCATCGTCGTGCACCCGCAACACTCGCATGCAGTCTATCTCGACTCGGGTAGGGACAAGAAGAAAGACTACACCAACATCAGGGCCCTTCTCAATGATGCTCTCACCGGCTTCGCCAACAAGGCAGGCCCCCTCAAAGTAGAGAGGAAATCCCGAGGAGGCTTGGTCTTAACCCACACAACCAACTTCCCCTGCCTCAGGCAGTCGAAGCAAGACAATGGGATGGACGCGTGGTACGCCATCCTTCAGATGCAGGAGTACATAAAGTACGCAGATGACATGTTGCTGCCAGAGAGTCTCAGAGAGAGGTTTGTAAACATGGCGGATGCCCCTGATAGAGAGATTAGAAAGAACTGGAGTCGCATCCAGCAGTTCATTTGCACGGTAATCGTGCATGATGTCAACAATAGGTCTGGCGAGTTCTTCTACGGCTACGGTCTACCACCTAATGACGAGATAGAACTCCGCTTGGAGATGTCGCGTGATGAGAGGCCGTTCAACACGCTTGAGGGCTGCCGTCCATTCCCCCTAGGCGTACAACCTGATCCTACGACGGGAACACTATTGCTAAAGCTTGAACGATATGTCTTTGAACTTCCGTATTGTAATACTTGCTACATATTCCCATAGAATCGACTTGTTGCTTTTATTTAGTTGTATGGATGTGCATGTGAACATGTGTCTATAGTTTCATTTACTTTGCTATATATTTCAAGATTATGGCGTAGATACCTTAATAATTATTTGCATTTACTCGACCCCTACTTGCCTCGTATTTGGAGTTCGCCGATGATTAGAATGTTCGGTCACTAGTACACTCGGGGGTGGAGCCAGTGAGCCTTGGTGCGATGGCCACAAGTATCAATCTATTGTGCATCCTACCTAGCCTCACTGACTCCATCCCTGGATGTTAATATGTGTTTCGACCGACAAATTATGAGGCACGCTATTTAATTCGTACTACTTGTCTTTTATTTGAGTTCGCACTTCTTAATTGCATTGGCCGATGATTAAAATGTTTGGTCACTTGTACACTCCGGGGTGGGGCCAGTGAGGCTTGGTGTGATGGCCACAAATATCAATCTATTGTGCATCCTACCTAGCCTCGCTGACCCCATCCCTGTATGTTATTATTTATTTCGACCAACAAAGTATGAGGCACATGCTATTTAGTTCATACTACTTGTCTTTTATTTGAGTTCGCACTTGTTCATTGCGTTGGCCGATGATTAGAATGTTTGGTCACTTGTACACTCTGGGGTGGGGTGAGTGAACCTAGTGTGATGGCACAAATATCAATCTGTTGTGCATCCTACTTGGCTTCACTTACCCCATCCCTGAATGTTACTATTTGTTTCGACCGACAAAGTATGAGGCACATGCTATTTAGTTCATATTACTTGTCTCTTATTTGAGTTGGCACTTGTTAATTGCATTGGTACTAACGTTTTATTTGTCTTGTGCATGGAGATGCCGACGACATATGTCGTGTACAAGGGGAGGGTTCCTGGAGTCTACGACGACTGGGAGGACTGTCGGAGACAGGTGCACCGCTTCAGCGGCAACAGCTACAAGGGATACCCCACTAGGGTGGAGGCGGAAGGAAGATACGCCCGTTATCTAGCGGGAGAGATGAGGGACATGAGGAGGAACCGGATGAAGACCATGGCCTTCGTGATGATGGTCATCGTGACCATGTTGGTCATGTTCTATGTGATTGTAGTTTAGGTTAGTAGCTACATTGGGAGGTGTATGACGACACTTGTGACGACTATGTACCGAGACTTCTAACTTTGTGAAACTTCGTCCTTCGGTGTTGCATATGCACATGTGTTGTATGAATCAACATTCCGGAACGAGACTTGCGTATTTGTGTATTGATACCGAAATGAGACTTGGCTCTCTATGTGCTTCTCATATTGCATGTTCTGCTGTATAAATATGAACTGTGTTGTAAATATATACTGCTGTCAAATATGTATTCTAATATGCTGGGAAAAAGCTGAAAAAAGAATTTTCGAATATTATTGCCGGCGCACCTAAATGACCTACTGCCGGCGCACGTGGTATGCGCCAGTGCTGCAAGCACTACTGCCGGCGCAGCTGCTGGTGCGCCGGTGGAACTTGCCCTTTGCCGGCGAATCTACCAAGGCGCGCCGGCAGTACATGACCTATCGCGGGCACCGCCTGGTGCACCGGCAGTGGCCAGTTATCACCGGCCTGTTCGCAGCGGCGGGCTCGCGACCGGCAATGGGACTTTTAGGTGCGCCGGCAATAGGCCTTTCCCTTGTAGTGGAACATCAGAAATTATAGATACGTTGGAGACGTATCAGTGAGCATAGTGGTAAAAGGAATCGACGAGCGGATTACCGTACGTGACATAAACGTCCGATGAACTCCGATGACTGATACGCGTAGATATACACGTCCGTTGGGAACCCCAAGAGGAAGGTATGATGCGTATAGAAGCAAGTTTCCCTCAGTATGAAACCAAGGTTTAATCGAACCAGTAGGAGCCAAGAAGCACGTTGAAGGTTGATGGTGGCGAAATGTGATGCGGCGCAACAACAGGGATTCCGGCGCCAACGTGGAATCTGCACAACAAAACCAAAGTACTTTGCCCCAACGAAACAGTGAGGTTGTCAATCTCACCGGCTTGCTGTAACAAAGGATTAAACGTATCGAGTGGAAGATGTTTGCAAAGAAAACAAGTAAACACAATTGGAGATTGTATGCTATGTAAAGAATAGGACCGGGGTCCACAGCTCACTAGAGGTGTCTCTCCCATAAGATAAAAGCATGTTGGGTGAACAAATTACAGTCGGGCAATTGACAAATAGAGAAAGGCATAACAATGCATATACATGATATGATAAATATAGTGAGATTTAATTGGGCATTACGACAAAGTACATAGACCGCCATCCAACTGCATCTATGCCTAAAAAGTCCACCTTCAGGTTATCATCCGAACCCCTTCCATTAAGTTGCAAAGCAACAGACAATTGCATTAAGTATGGTGCGTAATGTAATCGACAACTACATCCTTAGACATAGAATCAATGTTTTATCCCTAGTGGCAACAACACATCCTGTCACTGTCCCACATTTAATGGAGGCATGAACCCACTATCGAGCATAAATACTCCCTCTTGGAGTTAAGAGTACAAACTTGGCCAGAGCCTCTACTAATAACGGAGAGCATGCAAGATCATAAACAACACATAAACAATAGATTGATAATCACCATAATCATAGTACTCTCTATCCATCGGATCCCGACAAACACAACATATAGTATTACATATAGATGATCTTGATCATGTTAGGCAGCTCACAAGATCCAACAATGAAGCACAACAAGGCGAAGACGACCATCTAGCTACTGCTATGGACCCATGGTCCGGGGGTGAACTACTCACTCATCACTCCGGAGGCGACCATGGCGGTGAAGAGTCCTCCGGAGATGAATCCCCTCTCCGGCAGGGTGCCGGAGGCGATCTCCGAATCCCCCGAGATGGGATTCGCGGCGGCGGCGTCTCGGGAAGGTTTTCCGTATCGTGGCTCTCGGGGGGTTTCGACGGAGACTTTAAGTAGGCGGAAGGGCAACGCGGGGGCCACACGAGGTGCCCAGGGGTAGGGCCGCGCGGCCAAGGCCAGCCGCGCCGCCCTATGCCCCGGCTGCCTCGTGGCCCCACTTTGTTATCTCTTCGGTCTTCCGGAAGCTTCGTGCAAAAATAGGACCCCGGGCGAAAGTTTCGTCCAATTCCGAGAATATTTCCTTACTAGGATTTCTGAAACCAAAAACAGCAGAAAACAGAACTGGCTCTTCGGCATCTTGTTAATAGGTTAGTTCCAAAATGCATAAATATGACATATAATGTGCATAAAACATGTAGGTATCATCAATAAAGTAGCATGCAACATAAGAAATTATCGATACGTTGGAGACGTATCAGCATCCCCAAGCTGCTCGTCCCGAGCAGGTAAAACGATAACAAAGATAATTTCTGAAGTGACATGCCATCATAATCTTGATCATACTATTTGTAAACATATGTAATGAATGTAGCGATCAAAACAAAGGTAATGACATGAGTAAACAAGTGAATCATATAGCAAAGACTTTTCATGAATAGTACTTCAAGACAAGCATCAATAAGTCTTGCATAAGAGTTAACTCATAAAGCAATAAATCAAAGTAAAGGTGTTGAAACAACACAAAGGAAGATTAAGTTTCAGCGGTTGCTTTCAACTTATAACATGTATATCTCATGGATATTGTCAACATAAAGTAATATAACAAGTGCAATATGCAAGTATGTAGGAATCAATGCACAGTTCACACAAGTGTTTGCTTCTTAAGGTGGAGGGAGATAGGTAAACTGACTCAACAATAAAAGTAAAAGAATGGTCCTTCAAAGAGGAAAGCATCGATTGCTGTATTTGTGCTAGAGCTTTTATTTTGAAAACATGAAACAATTTTGTCAACGGTAGTAATAAAGCATATGAGTTATGTAAATTATATCTTACAAGTTGCAAGCCTCATGCATAGTGTACTAATAGTGTCCGCACCTCGTCCTACTTAGCTTGGACTACCGGATCTTCGCATGCCATGTTTCAACCAAGTGTCACAAAGGGGTACCTCCATGCCGCCTGTACAAAGGTCTAAGGAGAAAGCTCGCATTTTGGATTTCTCGCTTTTGATTATTCTCAACTTAGACATCCATACCGGGACAACATGGACAACAGATAATGGACTCCTCTTAAATGCATAAGCATGTAGCAACAATTATTATTCTCATATGAGATTGAGGATATATGTCCAAAACTGAAACTTCCACCATGATTCATGGCTTTAGTTAGCGGCCCAATGTTCTTCTCTAACAATTTTGCATGCTCCAACCACTAAGGTGATAGATCCTTCAGACAAGACGGACATGCATAGCAACTCACATGATATTCAACAATAGTTGATGGCGTTCCCCAGAAGCATGGTTATCGCACAACAAGCAACTTAATAAAAGATAAAGTGCATAAGTACATATTCAATACTACGATAGTTTTTAAGGCTATTTTGTCCCATGAGCTATATATTGCAAAGGTGAATGATGGAATTTTAAAGGTAGCACTCAAGCAATTTACTTTGGAATGGCGGAGAAATACCATGTAGTAGGTAGGTATGGTGGACACAAATGGCATAGTAGTTGGCTCAAGGATTTTGGATGCATGAGAAGTATTCCCTCTCGATACAAGGTTTAGGCTAGCAAGGTTATTTGAAGCAAACTCAAGGATGAACAGGTGCAGCAAAACTCACATAAAAGACATATTGTAAACATTATAAGACTCTACACCGTCTTCCTTGTTGTTCAAAACTCAATACTAGATATTATCTAGACCTTAGAGAGACCAAATATGCAAATCAAATTTTAGCAAGCTCTATGTATTTCTTCATTAATGGGTGCAAAGCATATAATGCAAGAGCTTAAACATGAGCACAACAATTGCAAAGTATCACATTATCCAAGACATTTTTAGAATTACTACATGTAGCATTTTCCAATTCCAACCATATAACAATTTAACGAAGAAGAAACTTCGCCTTGAACATTATGAGTAAAGCCTAAGGACACATGTGTCCATATGCAACAGCGGAGCGTGTCTCTCTCTCACAAAGTGAATGCTAGGATCCATCTTATTCAAACAAAAACAAAAACAAAAACAAACCGACGCTCCAAGTAAAGAACACAAGATGTGATTGAATAAAAATATAGTTTCAGGGGAGGAACCTGATGATGTTGTCGATGAACAAGGGGATGCCTTGGGCATCCCCAAGCTTAGACGCTTGAGTCTTCTTAGAATATGCAGGGGTGAACCACGGGGCATCCCCAAGCTTAGAGCTTTCACTCCTCTTGATCATAGTATATCATTCTCCTCTCTTGACCCTTGAAAACTTCCTTCACACCAAACTTCAAGCAAACTCATTAGAGGGTTAGTGCACAATTAATAATTCACACATTCAGAGGTGACACAATCATTCTTTACACTTCTGGACATTGCATAAAGCTACTGGACATTAATGGATCAAAGAAATGAATCCAACATAGCAAAAGAGGCAATGCGAAATAAAAGGCAGAATCTGTCAAAAACAGAACAGTCCGTAAAGACGAATTTAAAGTCGGCACCAGACTTGCTCAAATGGAAAAACTCAAAACTAATGAAAGTTGCGTACATATCCGAGGATCACGCTCGTAAATTGGCAGATTTTTTCGAATTTTCTACAGAGAACTGTGCCCAGATTCGTGAGACAGCAATGCTGTTTCTGCGCAGCGATCCCAAATATAACATCAACTTTGACATAGAAACTTTACTTGGCACAAAAACATGATAAGGAGAGGTTGCTACAGTAGTAAACAACTTCCAAGACTCAACAAAACAAAAAATTGCTGTAGTAAAAACATGGGTTGTCTCCCATAAGCGCTTTTCTTTAACGCCTTTCAGCTAGGCAGAAAGTGCAAATCAAGTAACATCAAGAGTAGAAGCATCAACATCATAACTTGTTCTAATAATAGAATCAAAAGAAAACTTCATTCTCTTTCTAGGGAAGTGTTCCATACCTTTCTTGAGAGGAAATTGATATTTAATATTACCTTCCTCATATCAATAACAGACCAACAGTTCGAAGAAAAGGTCTTCCCAACACAATAGGACAAGATGCATTGCATTCGATATCCAAAACAACAAAATCAACGGGGACAAGGTTATTGTTAACCGTAATATGCACATTATCAATCCTCCCCAAAGGTTTCTTTTTAACATTATCGGCAAGATTAACATCCAAATAACAATTCTTCAATGGTGGCAAGTCAAGCATATCATAAATCTTTTTAGGCATAACAAAATACTTGCACCAAGATCACATAAAGCATTACATTCAAAGTCATTGAATTTCATTTTAATGATGGGCTCCCAACCATCTTCTAACTTTCTAGGAATAGAAGTTTCAAGTTTTAGTTTTTCTTCTCTAGCTTTTATGAGAGCATTTGTAATATGTTTTGTAAAGGCTAAATTTATAGCACTAGCATTAGGACTTTTAGCAAGTTTTTGCAAGAACTTTATAACTTCAGAGATGTGGCAATCATCAAAATCTAAATCATTATGAGCTACAGCAATGGGATCATTGTTCCCAAGGTTGGAAAAAATTTCAGCAGTTTTATCACAAGCAGTTTCAGCAGTTTTAGCAATTTCAGGCAGTTTTGTTCGCTTTGCACTAGGAGTAGAAACATTGCCAACACCAATTATATTACCATGGATAGTAGGAGGTGCAGCAACATGTGAAGAATTAGCATTACTAGTGGTGGTAATAGTCCAAACTTTAGCTACATTATTCTCTTTAGCTAGTTTTTCATTTTCTTCTCTATCCCACCTAGCACGCAATTCAGCCATTAATCTTATATTCTCATTAATTCTAACTTGGATGGCATTTGCTGTAGTAGTAATCTTATTATCAATATCATTATTAGGCATAACTTTCAATTTTAAAAGATTAACATCAGAGGCAAGTCTATCAACTCTAGAAGCAATAGTATCAATTTTATCAAGCTTTTCCTCAACAGATTTGTTAAAAGCAGTTTGTGTACTAATAAATTCTTTAAGCATGGCTTCAAGACCAGAGGGTACATTCCTATTATTGTTGTAAGAATTCCCATAAGAATTACCATAACCATTACCATTAGCAGAAGGATATGGCCTATAGTTATTACCAGAGTTGTTCCTATAAGCATTGTTGTTGAAATTATTATTTTTAATGAAATTCACATCAACATTTTCTTCTTGAGCAACCAATGAGGCTAAAGGAACATTATTTGGATCAACATTAGATCTACCATTCACAAGCATAGACATAATCACATCAATCTTATCACTCAAGGAAGAGGTTTCTTCAACAGAATTTACCTTCTTACCTTGTGGAGCTCTTTCCGTGTGCCATTCAGAGTAATTTATCATCATATCATCAAGAAGTTTTGTAGCCGCCCCCAATGTGATGGACATAAAGGTACCTCCAGCAGCTGAATCCAATAAATTCCGCGAAGAAAAATTTAGTCCTGCATAGAAGGTTTAGATGATCATCCAAGTAGTCAGTCCATGGGTTGGGCAATTCTTTACCAAAGTTTTCATTCTCTCCCATGCTTGAGCAACATGTTCAGTATCTAATTGCTTAAAATTCATTATGCTACTTCTCAAAGATATAATTTTAGCGGGAGGATAATATCTACCAATAAAAGCATCCTTGCATTTAGTCCATGAATCAATACTATTCTTAGGCAAAGATAGCAACCAATCTTTAGCTCTTCCTCTTAATGAGAAAGGAAACACTTTCAATTTAATAATATCACCATCTACATCTTTATACTTTTGCATTTCACAAAGTTCAACAAAATTATTGAGATGGGCAGCAGCATCATCAGAACTAACACCAGAAAATTGATCTCTCATGACAAGATTTAGTAAAGCAGGTTTAATTTCAAAGAATTCTGCTGTAGTAGCAGGTGGAGCAATAGGTGTGCATAGGAAATCATTATTATTTTCATTTGTGAAGTCACACAACTTAGTATTTTCAGGGGTATTCATTTTAGCAACGGTAAATAAAACAAACTAGATAAAGTAAATGCAAGTAACTAATTTTTTTGTGTTTTTGATATAGCAAACAAGATAGCAAATAAAGTAAAACTAGCAACTAAATTTTTTGTGTTTTGATTTAGTGCAGCAAACAAAGTAGTAAATAAAATAAAGCAAGACAAAAACAAAGTAAAGAGATTGAGAAGTGGAGACTCCCCTTGCAGCGTGTCTTGATCTCCCCGGCAAGGCGCCAGAAATTTATGCTTGATACGCGTAGATATACACGTCCGTTGGGAACCCCAAGAGGAAGGTATGATGCGTATAGAAGCAAGTTTCCCTCAGTATGAAACCAAGGTTTAATCGAACCAGTAGGGAGCCAAGAAGCACGTTGAAGGTTGATGGTGGCGAAATGTGATGCGGCGCAACAACAGGGATTCCGGCGCCAACGTGGAATCTGCACAACAAACCAAAGTACTTTGCCCCAACGAAACAATGAGGTTGTCAATCTCACCGGCTTGCGTAACAAAGGATTAAACGTATCGAGTGGAAGATGTTTGCAAAGAAAACAGTAAACACAATTGCAGTAGATTGTATGCTATGTAAAGAATAGGACCGGGGTCCAAGTTCACTAGAGGTGTCTCTCCCATAAGATAAAAGCATGTTGGGTGAACAAATTACAGTCGGGCAATTGACAAATAGAGAAAGGCATAACAATGCATATACATGATATGATAAATATAGTGAGATTTAATTGGGCATTACGACAAAGTACATAGACCGCCATCCAACTGCATCTATGCCTAAAAAGTCCACCTTCTAGTAGGAAAAGCCTCATCAGTGGCGCACCAAAAATGGATTCTGTGGCGCATGGGAGGTGCGCCACAGAAACGTCGCCACAAAAATAAGGTTTCTGTGGCGCACCTGCCCATGCGCCACAGAATTAAGGTTTCTGTGGCGCACTTGTTCTTAGGTGCGCCACAGAAAAGCGTGCGCCACAGAATTGGTTTTTAGTGCGCCACAGAATTTGCTTGTATTATACACGATTTTGTGCTGCCTGCTATACACATGCAGTTTATAGACAGCAATACAGATACACAGGTTATATACAGCAACATTCAGATATAATATAAATATCATGTACATTGCACAGATATAACATAACATCATCATCACATTACTTAGAGCCCGATCGAATACATATATAGTGGCAATTAAGTGTCAAATGTTTTGCATACAACTCTTAATTCATACAAATTTCACAATTTCGAGATACAAAGTAGTCTTCATCCGGTTCCTCCTTTGCTCCCTCATCTCTACCCACCAGGCTCGCTTGCATCGGGGTCTTCATATCCAGTTCCTACTATGATGAAAATGGAAGAAAGTGAGACCAACAAGTCCGATGCACAAGAGAAATGGAATAAATGCCTCATACATTGTTGGTCAACACAAATATTAACATTTAGGGATGGCGTAAGTGAGACCAAGTCCGATGCACAAGAGATTGATATTTGTGCTATCTTACCAGGCTCACTTACGCCACCCCCAAGTGTACGGGGACCAAACATTTTAATCATCGGCATTTTGAAAATCTCAAAGCAAATGGAATGACAAAATGGAATAAGTGCCTCATACATTATTGGTCAACACAAATACTATGGTCAGAAACCATAGTTGCAGTATACACCGCAGTATACTTTGCAGAAGGGCCCCCTTTCCCCGGCCGCCGTTCCGTGAACGGGTCTTTGACGAGACAACAACGCCGATCTGCCTCTCCGGCGCAGAACCACGGCAGTCCCAACCGCCTCCCTTGTGGCCGTGTGTCCCGCGTCCTGCACTGTTCGCCTTCTTGCCCGGTGAACCAATAGACTGATCGTTGGAATAAGGAAACCGATGACGGTCGGTCGCAAGATTAGATTGCGATCGGCCGTCATCGGCTTCCTTATTCCAACGATCAGTCTATTGTTCACCGGGCAAGAAGGCGAAGAGTGCATGGCGCAGGAGACGCGGCCACAAGAGAGGCGGCTGGGACTGGCGTGGTTCTGCGCCGGAGAGGCATGTCGGCGTTGTTGTCTCGTCAAAGACTCGTTCACGGAACGGCGGCCGGGGAAAGGGGGGCCCGTCTACAAAGTATATTGCGGCGTATAGGTGACCAAACATTCTAATCATCGGCACTAAAATGGAAGAAAGAGCCAAGTGGTATCTCAACTAGATATCATATGCCTCATACTTTGTTGGTCGAAAGAAATATTAACATTCAGGGATGGGGTCAGCGAGGCCAGGTAGGATGCACAAGAGAGATTGATAGTTGTGCCATCGCACCAGGCTCAGTGGCCCCACCCCAGAGTGTACAAGTGACCAAACAATTTAATCATCGGCACTAGAATGGAAGAAAGGCCAATGCAATTAAGAAGTAGCTAGTATGAACTAAATGGAATGCCTCATACTTTGTTGGTCGAAACAAATATGAACATCCCGGGATGGCGTTAGCGAGGCCAGGTAGGATGCACAAGAGATTGATATTTGTGCCATCACACCAGGCTCACTAGCGACACCCCGGAGTGTAAAGTTGACCGAACATTCTAATCATCGGCACTAAAATGGAAGAAAGAGCCAAGTGGTATCAACTAAATAGCATATGCCTCATACTTTGTTGGTTGAAACAAATATTAACATCCAGGGATGGAGTAAGTGAGGCCAGGTAGGATGCACAAGATATTGATATTTGTGCCATCACACCAGGCTCACTTGCTCCACCCCCGAGTGTACGAGTGATATCGACCAACCATCTAATCATCGGCAAGTACAAAAACACCACCAAACCAGCAACCATGGTGACATAAGTCAAGATGCACAAACACACATAGCATGCATGGAGCAGATGCTCCAAAGGGATTATTCATCACTTGGTATATAGACCAAGTGATGCTGGCAAAAGAGAGGCCAATCAAGAACCAGTAAATCCAGTAAGTGATAGATATGCCTAAACAAGCAACAACACATAGCATATCCCAGCTAACCAGATGAGACAAGTCTTGGTAGCCAACTTAATCACCTAGCACCACCTAGCCTTTTAAAACCATCAGAAACAGTCCTTTTTCTTCAAAGGATACCACAGTGGCATTCATTTACATGATCCCCTACTGTGGATATCTCTATTTTCATCAAAGCCAACAAGAAATAGATCATAAGGCATCAATTAAGGAGGCAACCAGGGACAAAGGCATCAATTGGGGTAATGTTAAAATGTTTGTCTCCATATTTGGGAGACATTTTTAATATTGGAGTCTAGCTAATGGATATCAAGAACTAGTCTTGATCTCCAAATGGTGATTAGAGGGAATTTATTCATCTTAATTAAGCAACATTAGGGACAAATGGGATCATGCAAGGGACTTGGATCATTTGGATCATAAGGCATCAATTAAGGAGGCAACCAGGGACAAAGGGAAACATTTGATGATCCATTATCATAGGCAACAAATCAGCAATCTTTTTCCCCTCTAATCTAGCTAGAGTCCTTAAAAGAAATTCTACTTAAAATGAAGTAGCTCTCTGTTGGTATTGGTTACCAACAGGAACTCAAGCCACTACTTGATCTTACTAATTCAAAGCAGGACCAATGCAGGACCAGTGCTGATGTTGCCATCATCTCTGCCCCCAAGAACTCTCTCATGCTCTCTCTCACATGCCATGCCAGCTGCTTGCTCCAAAACACAAGCATCACAGGCAGAGCATAGAAAAAATATATAGCTAACAGCACAGTAAAACAAAAAGAATGTTTGACTGTTTTTATTCATGATGACCACAACAGCAGCACAACAGCATCCAGATCGAGCACAACATCATCCTCTCTGTAATTTTGTCCAGAGCAGCATCAACATCCAGAGAACAACAGCAGCACAAGAGCATCCAGATCGAGCACAACATCAACACATCCAGAGCAGGGGTAGAGGAAGAGGGAGGGGAGGGGAGAGGTGGAGCTCACCGACGCTAGGGGTGGATCGAGGAGGAGGTTGACGACGACGGCAGGGGGGAGGAGGAGGGAGGGGAGGGAGAGGTGGAGCTCACCGACGATAGGGGTGGAGGAGGAGGTTGACGACGACGGCAGGGGTGGAGGAGGAGGAAGACGCGGCGGCTCCTCCTCCTTGACGCGGCGGCCCCTCCTCCTCCATGCGGCGGCCCCTCCTCCTCCACGCCGCAGCGGCTTGTGCTGCAGGTGGCGGGGATGGGTGGAGCGTGGCGGCATGCGGCCCTCGCGGAGGAAGGAGGCGGCGGCGGCGACGGCCGTGCGACGACCAGGGCGGCGGCGGCGGGGGAGAGGGGAGGGGAGGTGAACGTACGGGCGTGGGGAGGGGAGGGGAGGGGTACGGGGATGATATAACTTACCCTAATTCGTGGCGCACCAGCAGAAGTGCGCCACAGAAATAACTACTTCTGTGTGCGCCACAGAAATAACTACTTCGTGGCGCACCAGAGCCGTGCGCCACAGAAATAGTTATTTCTGTGGCGCAGAAAGCGCTGTGCGCCACAAAATACCTACCCTAATAATTCGTGGTGGCAGAATGTGGGCCCCACATAATTTCTGTGGCGCACGGTTCAGCCATGCGCCACAAAAATAAGCTATTTTTGTGGCGCACACTTCCTGGTGCGCCACAAAATAAGTTTCTGTGGCGCATTCAAAACGGTGCGCCACAGAACTAAGCTTTGCCTATAAGGGTTTTCCTACTAGTGTCAGGTTATCATCCGAACCCCATTCAGTATTAAGTTGCAAAGCAACAGACAATTGCATTAAGTATGGTGCGTAATGTAATCGACAACTACATCCTTAGACATAGAATCAATGTTTTATCCCTAGTGGCAACACATCCACAACCTTAGAACTTTCTGTCACTGTCCCAAATTTAATGGAGGCATGAACCCACTATCGAGCATAAATACTCCCTCTTGGAGTTAAGAGTACAAACTTGGCCAGAGCCTCTACTAATAACGGAGAGCATGCAAGATCATAAACAACACATAAACAATAGATTGATAATCACCATAATCATAGTACTCTCTATCCATCGGATCCCGACAAACACAACATATAGTATTACATATAGATGATCTTGATCATGTTAGGCAGCTCACAAGATCCAACAATGAAGCACAACAAGGAGAAGACGACCATCTAGCTACTGGACCCATGGTCCAGGGTGAACTACTCACTCATCACTCCGGAGGCGACCATGGCGGTGAAGAGTCCTCCGGGAGATGAATCCCCTCTCCGGCAGGTGCCGGAGGCGATCTCCGAATCCCCGAGATGGGATTCGGCGGCGGCGTCTCCGGAAGGTTTTCCGTATCGTGGCTCTCGGTGGGGGTTTCGCGACGGAGACTTTAAGTAGGCGGAAGGGCAACGCGGGGGCCACACGAGGTGCCCAGGGGTAGGGCCGCGCGGCCAAGGGCCAGGCCGCGCCGCCCTATGCCCCGGCTGCCTCGTGGCCCCACTTTGTTATCTTCGGTCTTCTGGAAGCTTCGTGCAAAAATAGGACCCGGGCGAAAGTTTCGTCCAATTCGAGAATATTTCCTTACTAGGATTTCTGAAACCAAAAACAGCAGAAAACAAGAACGGCTCTTCGGCATCTTGTTAATAGGTTAGTTCCAGAAAATGCATAAATATGACATATAATGTGCATAAAACATGTAGGTATCATCAATAAAGTAGCATGGAACATAAGAAATTATTGATACGTTGGAGACGTATCAATGACGTCGCAGCCAACATCGATAAGATCGTGCATGACCATGCCCTGGAGGTAGCCCTTGATGATTATAGTAATCTGGCCAAAGGAATCAGCGAGGTGATCACCGAGGGCGTCGGCATCTAGCGATGAACTCGATTTTGAGGGTGGTGTTGGCATGATTGGTGTGGGCTGTACAGAGCATCTCAGTACAAACTTTCTGAAGCAAAGTGGTGGACGAGGACAAGGGACAAACGGTGCTCTCCTAGGTTAGTGTTGAGATGCACTGAGGAGAGAGATCGGGAGATGTATGCCAACGGGTGGCATTAGGGGCGCCGATTTGGTTGGCCGATTAAGACAACTAAAAGGAATATAAATTTTCTGAACGGATTCTCCATCAAATATTGAGTAATTTCCGTGTTGAAGTCGAGAGGAAACGGTCACAAAATTGATAAGAAATTAGAGAGGAAGAGATACAGCCATAGCCATTACTGTAACGTACGTGCCTGTACGTGAGGAGGAAGACGAGGGAGTCGATCGTGCGGGTGGGCTGGGTGGTGCGGTGCGACCGGCCGGGTGGGCTGGGGGCTGGCTGGGCCAAGCGGCCGGGTGGGGCGGCAGCTGGGCCGTTCGGCCTGGTTCGGCTGACGCACCCTTTTTTTCTTTTCTTTTTTTACCAGGAATTGAAAATACCCTTTTGGGGGATCAAAAATAATCGGGAAAATGCAAATGAGTTACTGTTGGATTCGTTATGAAAAATACATTAATATGAGACCAAATTTGATACAAAAACATAAACTTTATGAAATCAAAAATTGACATACATGTCTATGCGGCTATAGTGCCTTTTAGGGTTTAATGTTTTCTCAATTTCAAATCCATTTAAGAGGATTTGAAAACCTTAAAATTTAAAATATGTTTTATTTTGAAAATTCTTTGAAACCATTATTTTTAAAATTAATTTTAAATAACTTCAAAAGTTTTAATTCCTTGTGAATTTTCAATCAAGTTCAAACAATCAAGCATTAAATTTATTTTATTTTACATTCCGAAATTTGGAAAATTTCGGGATGTGACACATCTTCACATGTCCATTATCACCAAAATGGATGACAAGCTTCAAGCATATGATCCTCTTGAGATGCTCAATCTTGAACTTGCCCAACTCAACCTTGATGACGATCACACCTTGACATCATCCTCTCATGGACTATATGAGATCTCACTTTTGATGCATGCCCATGAAAAGTACCTAACCCACAAAGAAAACACAAGGGCACGTATATGATGGGTTAGTTCATGAAGCATAATTGACAACGCTTACCATACCACATGACTTCACATGGCACATTCTTCATGCTTCATGTGTTGACCAAACTTGAATCTATTCTTCACTCTTTGTATTGGTCAACCTTGTATCTTCTCATGCTCTATCATACTATCTTGAGGTGTATAAATAATTCTTCATTTGTTTGCATGCTCTAAATCTTAGTCAACCATAGCTCAACTTATGAGACTATCATGACACTGACTTAGAGCCATAACTTGAATTCTTCACTTGGAATTAAGTTCTCAAGATCTTGATCATTCATTGCTTATCACATAAGCTAGAGCATGGCTAATATAGAGTTCCACATAAGAACTCTATCTTCATTTCTTCTTCTTGATCATATCACATATATATCTTCAAATCGATGATCTTGATGCCAATACACAAGGTATATCTTTATCTTCATGGCATCCATACTTGAATCCAACACATGGAATACAAGTAGTACCTATGGAATATTCCTTCATATAAACTTAATGAAAACATTAGTCCATAGGGGTTTTCATTAATTACCAAAACCACACATAGGGGAAATATACCCTTACAATCTCCCCCATTTTGGTAATTGATGGCAACCACAATAAGAGGGTTTATATAATGAATATTAGAAACAAGTATGCAACTTATCCGAGAATAAGTTGTATACAAGAGGTTGTATTTGATATGGTCAAGTAACACGAAGCTACTAGCCCATATCAAAACCAGCTCTACTCACACAACTACAACTAATGCAAGGGATGTGAGTAGAACCAACATGTATAGAGCAAACTCCCCCACAATGTATGCACATGTGATGAACATGAATTCATTGCATGCATTGTCAAGATTAACCTTCGGGACAGTTTCCACTATATATATACAACCATGCAAGACATATAAATATGGAATGCATGAGAGGCAAAACACTTAAGCACAAACCAAACTTAAGTATAAAACCATTCCCTTAAACCCTCTAAACTTCTCCCCCATTGGCATCAAGTGCCAAAATGGGTGAAAATTTTAGAAAGCCAATATAATGTGAGTTCCTCCCCAAGGTGTGCACTTCTCATAATTTGAGTGGAATCAAATGCACATATCCAATGATGAATACTTGAAGGAAGTCAAACAATATTGAGGATCAAAGATTGCATAAAGATAACATGGTGAAGTAAGCTTCAACAAATAAAGCAAGCAATCAAAGATCCAATTGGACAAACAAAGATATCATGATAAGAGAGATATAGTGCTCTAAATAAAATAAGGAAGCTCCCCAAGGTTCGTGCATAATTTATAATGTTTGCATTTGAATACAATATGCACAAACATGGAATCCTCACTCCCTCTATATCATTTAGAACACAACCAAGATAAAGATAATATGCTTATCAAGAACAACTTGAATCCAACAATTACGAGATATGAGTGCATGAAAAAAAAACAAAATAAACCAAGCACTCATAAATCATCTTTACCAACACCACTAAAATCAAAAGGATAAAAAGATGGTCGGCAAAGAACAAGGATATCAAGGTGATGGATTAACGCTCTCATGTATATAAGTTTCTAAAGTGGACAAAGTGATCCTTAAAGAAACATGCACACACAAGAGGTTAAAAAAATAAATAAGACAAGATATCCAGGATGAAGTCATAAAATATACCAAAGGATGTTTGCTTAAAAAGCATATATAGCCTATTGCTCCAATTTTCACTTGTGGTATATGAATGAGCTTCAACCAAGAAAATCTCTGAAACATCACAACTAACAATAAGGGAGGTAAAGCTAGTTGGAATGTTTTGAGAAAGGCAACAAGTATCAAAATAGGTACTTATTTCGTAATTTCATCAATATTGAACATAAGAGTTCTTTGAGGAATTGATATGCAATAAATTGCTAGCGGGCATATTTTGGATAGGTGAATCATAAACATGATTTATATATATTCCCATTGTATGCATCTTCTCAAATTACTCAAATGTACAATAAGAAGTTTTCTTTAAAATGATTTTTCAAGAACCGCAATATTTTCGAAATATAGAATTTCATGCCAAGATGTAACCTACAAGAGGTTGGATGTTATATGAGTATGCATGAATAAGATACTTGTTATCGAGATAGCAATGGCATGATGTAGTAGATAAGAGTTCATCGATCATCCTAGCTTGACTCCAATTCTCATATGGTGACAACACCTTCCTTATAGATGAGACAAGCCTCCATTGCATCTCCAATGTACCTAAAACAACATTCAAGTACATCTTGGTCCCCAAACTTATTGGGTCCAAAATGGTTAGACTAACCACAATACATAGGATACACTCCATATCAATATGTGCATATTTATAGATGAAATTTGAATTTCATGCACATCTTAGCCATTTAGGATTTGATGGAGTATACCCTATATAATGGATCAAAGAAAGCAAGCATGCTACAAATATAAACAAATTACATATAAGCATGCACAAAGACTTTAAAGATCCAAGAAAGATACACTTTGGACAAAACACCAAATAAATTCAAGAAGGCATAAAGGTGTGACCAAACAAATTTGTTGTCCAAATTATATCAAAGAAGCAAATCACAAAAGATTTGTTCAACCAAGTTCAACAAATGAACTAAGTAAAGATCATTGAGCATAAAAGATGAATAAAGCCACTCATGCTCAAAGATTTATCTCATTCAAGCAAATAAAACATGTAAGAAGGAATGCGACAACACACTCCCAAAAGAGCGAGGTTCGAAAAAATAAACCAAACCCTCTACACTTTTCACAATGGCACAATGTACCTTAAAGAAAAGGTTTTTCTTCCAAAACAAACACTTGATATGAATCAAGAGAGTTTATCAAAATATTTTTCAAAGGGACAAGGAAGACATATGGGAGCAACAAAGATTTCTTGGAAATAAAATAAGGCAATAAGAAACAATCCAAGGTGAAGGTGATCCATAGATTCAACCACATACATGGTTATCAATTGTCAACGACAATGAGTATATTGGAAATAATTTCCGGTGGTGCATTGACAATGATAGTAAGGATCAATTTCACAATAAAAGGCATAGGATAAATATATATAGGATTAAGCACTATGCACGAATGAAGATTCTTGATAGCTTCAACTATTCAAAACAATCACGCACAACAATGATTGGGATAACTTGAAGCAAACGGTGTCCCAAAGAAGATATAGAGATATGTATTTGAGGAAAACCGTGCCAAGAACTTCTTACTCAAACAAGAATCCATAAGATGAGCAATAAAAGCTTTTTAATAAAAGTGTAAACTTGTTTGAGCAACCATGCCACTTAGGAGAAAGATAATTAAGAGTATCAACTATAAGTGGCATAACCTTATATGTTCACATTTTCTATGTTTGTGATATGTACAAAACATATTACTGCCCCATAATGTGATAAAGTATTTCTTCTAATCAAGAGGCAATTAAAATCGACTAGAGATGATTAATGGACATTTAGAATTTGAATTTCTCATGAGTATGACACACCACATAGTGACTAGATAATCTTGCAATATCAATACTAAGTGGTCGTACCCATGTACACACATTTTAAAGGAAGAGAGATGCACGAGGCATATCACTCCCCCAAAATGGGATGTTCCATTAATCACTCAAAGAGAGCCAAGTAAGATGTCATTAAGATGCATTAGACTCAAAACAATACACAAGTAGATGATGAGTCAAACAAACATACTTGAATACACAAGATAGGTAAGTAAGACACAACACCTACAAACACATATTTGGTACAAAACCAAACATGCAGAGGGGCAAGTAACTTACAATAAATATGATGATTTGAAGTATAAGTTACCGCAAGGAGAAACATTGGATATAAGATATAGATGATAATTCTTATGACTTGGTGATACGTCTCAAACGTATCTATAATTTCTTATGTTCCATGCTACTTTTATGACAATACTTGAAGGTTTTATACATAATTTACAGCATTATTATACATTTTCCGGCACTAACCTATTAACAAGATGCCGAAGTGCCAGTTCCTGTTGTTTTTGGTTTCAGAAATCCTAGTATGGAAATATTCTCGGAATTGGACGAAATCAACGCCTAGGGTCCTATTTTTCCACGAAGCTTCCAGAAGACTGGAGGGATAACGAAGTGGGGCCACGAGGTGGCCGCACCATAGGGCGGCGCGGCCCGTGCCCCGGCCGCGCGGCCCTGTGGTCCTGCGTCGCCGCCGACCTACCCTTCCGCCTACAAATAGCCTTCGTCGAAACCCCCAGTACCAAGAGCCACGATACGGAAAACATTACGAGACGCCGCCGCCGCCAATCCCATCTCGGGATTCAGGAGATCGCCTCCGGCATCCTGCCGGAGAGGGGAATCATCACCGGAGGGGCTCTACATCATCATGCCCGCCTCCGGATTGATGTGTGAGTAGTTCATCCTTGGACTATGGGTCCATAACAGTAGCTAGATGGTTGTCTTCTCCGCATGTGCTATCATTGTTTAGATCTTGTGAGCTGCCTAACATGATCAAGATCATCTATTTCTAATGCTACATGTTGTGTTTGGCGGGATCCGATGAATATAGAATATTATGTCAAGTTGATTATCAATCTATCATATATGTGTTGTTTATGTTCTTGCATGCTCTCCGTTGCTAGTAGAGGCTCTGGCCAAGTTGATACTTGTAACTCCAAGAGGGAGTAATTATGCTCGATAGTGGGTTCATGCCTCCATTGAATCTGGGATCGTGACAGTAGGTTCTAAGGTTGTGGATGTGCTGTTGCTACTAGGGATAAAACATTGATGCTTTGTCTAAGGATATTTGTGTTGATTACATTACGCACCATACTTAATGCAATTATCTGTTGTTTACAACTTAATACTGGAAGGATGATAACCTGAAGGTGGATTATTTAGGCATAGATGCATGCTGGATAGCGGTCTATGTACTTTGTCGTAATGCCTGATTAAATCACATAGTAATCATCATTGATATGTATTGAATCTTTATTTGTCAATTGCCCTGTAATTTGTTCACCCGCATGTTAGTTATCTTATTGGAGAGACACCACTAGTGAACTGTGGACCCCGGTCCATTCTTTTACATCTGAATACATTCCACTGCTTTTTACTGTTCTTTGCAAACAAACACCATTTTCCACTCGATACGTTTAATCCTTTGTTTTCAGCAAGCCGTGAGATTGACAACCTCATCTGTTGGGGCAAAGTACTTTGATTGTGTTGTGCAGGTTCCACGTTGGCGCCGGTTTCAATGGTGTTGCGCCGCACTACACTCCTCCACCAACAACCTTCACGTGCTTCTTGGCTCCTACTGGTTCGATAACCTTGGTTTCTTTCTGAGGGAAAACTTGCCGCTGTGCGCATCATACCTTCCTCTTGGGGTTCCCAACGGACGTGTACATCTACGCGCATCACTTGGCTTGATAAAGATATAATATATGAAGATCCCTTAATTCTTCATGAAGTAGCCAAGTCTCTAATTTCCTCCATATGCACCTATTGATCAAGTTTGAGCTTGTTGGTCCCCAACCAAGTTGGGTCCTAAAAGGTTAGTCACAATTGCTCTTGGACTTGTTCTTGTTATTGGAGTTGAATCCAAGCCCACTCTTGTCATTGGGAGATTGTTGCACACTCAACATCTTGTCAAGTGCGGATTTCCCTTCATGATGCTTTTCCAGGTCTTTCTTCAAAGAAATGACTTGGGCCTTGAGCTCTTTGATTTCGTCTACATGGTTAGTGGAAATACAAGTACTAGAGGAAGTAGAAGCTTCATTGTTAGAGCAACAAGGCAAAACAAGTAATCCAACACAAGGTGTATCACTAGTTTGACTAGATGGATTACTAGGACTAACACATTGCAATATAGCATTTTGAGTAGAGGTTGTGCTAACGTCCATATGAGGCTCACAAGATGTTCCCTTAGTAATACTTGCCTCATGAGGTAACTTCAGCCCATCATAGGAAATTAGAAGATCATCATGAGAGCCCGAGAGCTTTTTATGACTTTCTTCCAATTCCCTATAATTTCTAGTTAGCAAATCAAGTTGAGCCCGTAGCTCAACATTCTCCTTTAAGATAGATGCTTCACAAGAAGTAGAGTTAGTAGAACAAGCATCATCAATAGATTTTTATTATTCAAGCACATAAGATTCAATTTTTTGTGTAAGCATAAAATTAGTATGCTTCTCATCTTTTAGGTCTTGCTTGAGGAGATTGAATCTCATTCTCCCATTTTCAACATGGGACTCCAACTCCACTATGGTTTCCTTGTATTTATTCAAGGTTTCCATAGAGTGTTCGAGATTAGCACGAGCTTCTTTATTACCATGAAGAGAAGCATATACCATTCCCATGTCATGCAACAAAGTATTATATTCTTCATCATTATCATCATCGTCATCACTCTCATCATTAGAGGATGTGTTAGGAGTCAAAGTAGGAGGTACCTTTGATCCATTTGCCATAAGGCACATGTGCATACCGGAGGATGAAGATGAGGATATTCTTGAATCCTCATTTGTAATCGTGTCTTGGTCCATAGAGTGTTTGGTTTCCTCTACATTGTTAGTCAACAAACAACTAGAGGAAATAGAAGCATTTTGATTATGGAAACAAGACAAGGCAAGCATATCATCATAAGATATATGTAAGCAATTTACACATGATATGCAAGGACTATCAACACAAGCATGTAGATTATGTTTAGTGCTAGATGTGTTTAAGTCCAACGAGGAAACATTACAATGGGATAGAGATGAAGAATCATCACTATTGAGCACAATATCAACATTGCAATATTCCTCACCACTCACCATATCATTACCTCGTGTCTTGCTACACATTGGTGAAGTGGAAGAAGATGATAATACATCACGGTCGGAGGTGGAAGCAACTTGGAGCTCTTCATGATGTGAAGAGGAAGAGAGCTCCTCGGAGACACCACCGACCATATGAGAAATGGATCCACCAAACATTTCCTTAAGCTTGATCCACATCTCATGAGACAACTTTCGCTTTATATATATCAAGAACCTACGAAAATCTGGTCTCAAGGAGAATAAAAGCTCATTAGATACTTGAGCTTCAAGATGTAAGTTTTTCTCATCCTCTAAAGATAGATTTTGAGGATCCATCGGAGGAGAAAAACCTACATCTAGAAATCGCTCTATATTTGGACACAAGGTCCGAAGATTACAAAGCAAGCAATTTCTCCACAAAAGATAATTTTTGCCATCAAGGATAATTGTGACATTGTGCACTATATTACTAGCCGACATATTTACTCTCAAGGCGGTGAAGCCTTAAACAAGGAGAGACCTTGCTCTGATACCAATTGAAAGGACGAGATGTCGCCTAGAGGGGGGTGAATAGGCGTTTTAAAAACTGTTACGGATTTGGCTTGTAAGAATGCGGAATTAAAATAACGTTTATTTTGCAAGCACAAATCCTAAATATGCTAGGCTCACCTAAGTGCAACAATAACAACTAGAGCTAAGCAAGATAGGCACAAGATATATGTGGCACAAGTGATAGCAAGATATATGTACTTCAAGAACGATGGCTATCACAAGGAAAGTAAGCTCAGGTATAGAAATAACCGAGGCACGCGGAGACGAGGATGTATTCCCGTGTTCCATTCCTTTGCAACCAATGCCCCAGCTTATTTCATGAATCTCATGAATAAGATATAGGACTTTTTCGACGAGATTATTTTAAGGGTGGAAGAGTCTGTCACACCCCAATTTTGAAACCTTGATTTATTGTCCTTAGTGCAAAAATTAGGGGGAACAAAAACTTTTTCTAAAGACTAATTAAGATGAATTGCCTTGATCTGTTTGTTATGATGAATTGCCTTGATCTGTTGGTAGATGAATTGTCTTGATTTGCTTGTTGAGTTTTGTTTTGAGCTACCCTTAAGAACAACACCTCTAGTGGTTAAACAAGCAACTCACTAAATAAAACACATGTGTGGTTTAGGAAGATTTGTTTTCCTTCTCTCTACATCAAACCCTTATCCCGATGGCAACATGAGTGTTTCCTACTTAAAAGTTCCAGACTTTGGAAGTTGATATTTAAGCAACCCTCAACTGTCACTGGTGATCTCAGTGCATGGATCCCATCTATGCAACACCCTCTTCAACCTCCACGACTTGCATGTCTCAGTCAATCCTTGCAGCTCATATATTCAACTTGATCTTGTACCCTATTCAATGATTCAACACTAGAACACTTCCCTCAATTTTACCTCTTGTTTTTATTCAAGTTTAATATTCACAAAACCAAGAGTAGGTATGATGGGTACATTTTGTAGCCACCATCTACCCTTGAGAACACTCCTTCCTAATTTAGTTTTCTTTCTCAAAAACCCTATTGTTTTTCCTTCTCTAGTTTTGCTCACAAAACTATTTCTAGTTTTATTAAAACTCTTCAAATGGTTTCTTCAAATAACAAGAGGGAATTGTGAATGGTATTTTATCATCTCATTCCTTCAACCCAAAATACTTTTTTTTATCAAAGTGTTGGTTTTATTATTTCTTCTAATGCATGGTTATGGTACATGTGCCATCCTTGCACCCTTTTTGATAACACGTGGGAAAAATCTATTTGGCATTATGATGCAAGTAGACCTATTTGTTTTAAATATCTTTGGTTCTCTTTTAAAATGTTTTCAAAAGCAAGTTCCATGAAAACCCCTCCAACTTTTTATCAACTCACATATAGTGGTCCATACCAATCCTTCCAAATTTGATTTCAAATAAAAACCTCTGTTCATCAACAATACCTTGGATCTATCTCTTTCCATCATTTGTTTGTCACAAACGAAGTGATAACAATTTTTCCTTTTGATGCATATCACCCTCACCCTCCATTTCTATCCCTATGTCTCTACCTCCATTGACATTACCTCCTCAACATCATGCCTTATCTATACACATGGATGTTATGCATCTCTCTCTTTTTTTTCACTTGAGTTTGGCAAGAAAGGAGCCGGCCATTGTGTATGCATGACAATTTCGGCCAGCCATTCCTCTCCATTTTTCTTCCTCTACAAGACTTGCCTCCCACCTAACCCAATCCATAAATGGGCAGCCTCCCAACCAACCCAATCAATGAGGAGGCAGCCAACCCACCAATCCCTCTATAAATAGAGCTTGGCCGGCCACCTCCTCCCCATTTGCCTCATTTCTTTTCACTCCCCACTCCTTCCTCCACTCCCTCACACTCTTCTCCTACCTCTCCCCACGAAAATGCTGCTCCCCTAGCTACCATGGCCGGCCATGGCCATGAAAACCTACCAAGAAGAAGCTCCCCTCCTCCCTCAAGCTCCTCCTCACCATGAGAGCATCCCTCTCCTTCTTCTCCCCAACCCTAGATGGTTTTCCCTCCTCTTCTTCTTCCTCCGTTGCTAAGATTGGATCTTGATGCAGGTGCATGTTGGTCCAAGCATGGAGAAGGTTGAGCAATCCTCAGATCTGAAACTTTTGAGCAAAGTTCGTCCAAATCCCTGCAGTAATTTCTGCTATCTTGCTGTTTCATATTCTGTACGATTTTGTAAAATCCGCCAAAACTCGTGTGCAGAGCCAAATCGAGTGATTCAAAGTTCCGCGGATAGGTATTGACAAGATATACAACTTGGCGTTGGTTTCATCCTTAAATTAGTTACAGATTTTCCACGGTAAATAAAGTTCTGTAAACATGCAGATTCACTGTTTGTTAAATAAGTTCCGTTTTACAAAACCTTTTTGAGCAAACTCAACTTTGGGCGAAAGCCCTCTTCGATACCTTCATTTTGGCGGTGGTTTCACTTCGATTGACCTCCTGAAACTGAAATGGTTCACATATCAAGATCCGGTCAGATCTGACTTTGTCGAATTAAATCAGGAGCTTGGGAACGAATTTTTGAATGAAACAAATTGGGTAAGAACCAGCTTTTCAATACCTTTCAGATGCAACTGACCTCATATTTTTATGAATCATGTACGATTTGTGGTGAATTAAACTTGTTCTGTGTGTTCTGCAGACATGGCTGTTAGTTTTTAAATCACCAAAAATCCATCTTTGAACCTAATTGAGTGATTCCAACTTTGTAGGACTGCTGTATGTTTTCTTAATCATCTCCAACAAGTTTCAAACATTTATCTATTATGAAAATCCAGTTGTAAAGAAAATGGTAAAGACATACAGTAACCTTGTTAATCCATTTGTGAGAGTTTCAGAAACTATTTGAACCCAAATCTAATTGTGTATGCATCTCTGTTTAAATATCTTTCAAATGCCAGTGGTCTCATATTTTTAGGATTTTTCTACGATTTATGGCTTACAGATCTTGTTTTCTGTACAGCCAGATTCAAACAAATTCCTAAATTTGTAGGTTTAATATTTTTGAGTGAATCCAATTGGGTTAGTCTTGTATTAGTACTGGCCATCTAGGAAAAATAGTGTTAGTCTCTGTTCATGCATATTTGTTACTGTTAGTAATGTATATGTGTGACATAGGTTGTTGAAGGAAAACTTTTTGATTTATTTGAAAACTCTAACCACCTCTTTGTATTAAAAATTGGTCAACCAATGTTTTATTCTTGCAAAACAAAACCTCTGCAACTTAACCTTAGTTCTATTGTTTGGCTTAAGTCTTCAAATGGTGTGGCATATCATTTACTTCCTATTCTTGTGTAGTGTTGTGTAAGCTTTACAAAATAGAGAGAATGATTTCCCGCTTTTCCAAAAATGTTTCAAAATATAATATGAATGTTTGTAATGCCCAACTAATGCACTTGTCCTCTTTATGATGTTATCTACCAGGGGATACTTAGTTGTGCCATGGTGATACCGAGAGAGGCAATTGCTAAGTTATGATACTCTCATACCTTTACTAGGTAAATAAAATGGGTTCTCTTTTAGTTGCTTTGTAGTATCTATAAGTTCTTTGTATGTTAGCCCGTAGTAAGGTGGTTAGCTATTGCTTGTTGATTGTTGAATGTTGCATGCTTGTTATGATTGGTGCAATGTGATTGATTGTGTTCCTTTTATATTTTCCGACGATAGATGCGAACGATTCCGGAGAAGAAGAAGAAGTGGTTCGGACAAGGATTTTATTTATATTGACGGGATTCTTATATTGATGAAGTTGAAGAAGTCCAGGGACAAATAAGCCAAGGCAAGCCATCTTTTGATCTCTGATTTGGTGTCTAGTTGGACGTCATTTGTTGATATCCAAAGCACCTTGATTCTATGTGTGTTGATCTCTCTTTTATTGTCATCTATGTATGGTTGCTAGTGGGGTACTCCCTAGTGGTGATACTCCACTATTGTCATGTGATTATGGGATGCATGGTATCATGGCCGTGCTATTCCCTCCGTGGTTCATCTTTTTTTCTCGTTTTTGAGGCCACCTCAAGACGAAAGCGGCCAAAGTCGCGTATGGTGGCGGGACGTGGTGCATCGCGAATTCTCGGGTTCGCCGGCCGAGTCAACGCAAATCCGCACCGCCCAGGGATGTAGGGCCCAGATGGCAGCCTCTCTAGCATTGTTTTTTTCTCGATCGCGCCATCTCGTTCAACGCTCTCCGATCGAGCCGTTTACGATGCAGGATCATGGGTCCCGCTTGTCATCCTCTATGAACCAAATTTATTTCTTTTCTTGGATTTTTTTGACCCCCTGATTTCTGGCTACTTCCTTTTTCTTTTGATCCCTTGCCGCCTTGGAAACATTGAGACCGCTGCAGCTAAATGGGACCCGCATGTCATCCTCTATGAGCAATCAACTTTCTTTTCTTGGAGTTTTTTGGCACCTCATATTTGGTCACTTGCCTTTTCTTTCGATCCCCCGCCGCCTCTCAACGGTGCCGCTAAATGGGACCCGCATGTCATCCTCTATGTACTATAAAACTTTCTTTTCTTGGATTTTTTTTGGCACCTCATATTTGGTCACTTGCCTTTTTTTTCGATCCCCTACCGCCTCTCAAACGGTGATACCGCTGCTGCTAAATGAGACCCGCATTTCATCCTCTATGTACAATCAAGTTTCTTTTCTTGAATTATTTTGGCTCCTGATATTTGGTCACTTGCCTTTTTCTTTCGATCTAATGTCACGTTTGAAAAGTTGATGAACCTACATGCTCATGGGACCCGCATGTCATCCTCTATGTACTATTAAACTTTCTTTTCTTGGATTTTTTTTACCCTCTGATTTTTGGCTATTTCCTTTTTCTTTTGATCCCCTGCCGCCTTGGAAACGTTGAGTAAGTCTGACTCATGGGACCCGCATGTCATCCTCTATGTACAATCAACTTTATTTTTCTTTTGATCTCAAGCCGCATTTGAAACGTTGAGACCGCTGCTGCTAAAAGGGACCCGCATGTCATCCTCTATGTACAATAAGGTTTCTTTTCTTGGATCATCTTTGGCTCCTGATATTTTGTCACTTGCCTTTTTCTTTCAATTTCATGCCGCCTTTGAAACGTTGAGTAAGCTGCTGGCTCATGGCTCCCGCATGTCATCCTCTACGAACAATAAAAGTTTCCTTTTTGGAGTTATTTTTGACCCCTAATTTCTGCTATTTGCCTTTTCTTTTGATCTCCTGCCCCTTTGAAACGATGAGGACGCCTGGCAGGTCGGTCCCACAAGTCATCCTCTATGAACAATAGAAGTTTCCTTTGATGGATTTTTTTGAACCCCTAATTAATTTCTGGATATTTCCTTTTTTTTTGATCCCCTCGCCTTGGAATCGTTGAGGATGCTGCTGCCTCATGGGTCCCGCATGTCATCCTCTCGGAACGATAAATGTTTCTTTTCTTGGATATTGTTTACCAAATGATTTTTGGCTTATTTTTCTTTCGATATCCTGCCGCCTTTAAAACGTTGAGGACGCTCGCCGCTCATGGGTCCCACATGTCGCCTCTATGAACACAAACGCCGAGGATGCGCGCCTCATGGGTCCCGCATGTCATCCTCTCAGAACGATAATGTTTCTTTTCTTGGATTTTTTACCAACAGTTTTTTGGTTTATTTTTTCTTTCCATCCCCTGCCGCCTTTAAGACGACGCTGCTGGCTCATGGGTCCCTGATGTCAGCCTCCCCGTACAAGAAACATGTGATATCTTGATTATTTTGCAGACAATAAACAGTGTATTGCGCTCTGAGCTATTTCAACGGATAAATTAAATCTTTATTTTTACATAAACAAATTTATATGCTGAATCTCCTTGTTTTTTGTTTTTGCGAAGCATAGGACTTTCCTGTTTTTTTTAGAAAAATCCGAACTTTCCTGTTTTGGAGTGGGCTGAAATTGTACAAGTCAAAAGGCCCAGCAGGATAGTTCGAATGCCCAGATGTCCACATGCAGCCCAATTGAAATCGTTCTTTTTTTGGATTTTTTCCCCCCTGATTTCTGGCTACTTCTTTTTTCTTTTGGTCCCGTGCCGCCTTGGAAACGTTGAGACCGTCACTGCAAAATGGGACTCGCATGTCATCCTCTATGTACAGAAAATTTCTTTTCTTAGATTATTTTTGGCTCCTGATATTTAGTCACTTGCCTTTTTCTTTCGATCCCGTGCAGCCTCTCAAACGGTGATACCGCTGCTGCTAAATGGGACCCGCATGTCATCCTCTATGTACAATCAAGTTTCTTTTCTTGAATTATTTTTGGCTCCTGATATTTGGTCACTTGCCTTTTCTTTCATTCTCATGCCACGTTTGAAACGTTGAAAACCCGCCGGCTCATGGGACCCGCATGTCATCCTCTATGTACAATAAAACTTTCTTTTCTTTGATTTTTTTGGCACCTCATATTTGGTCACTTGCCTTTTTCTTTCGATCCCCGCGCCTCTCAAACGGTGATACCGCCGTCGTTAAATGGGACCCGCATGTCATACTCTATGTACAATCAAGTTTCTTTTCTTGAATTATTTTTGGATCCCGATATTTGGTCACTTGCCTTTTCTTTCGATCTCATGCCACGTTTGAAACGTTGAAACCTGCTGGCTCATGGGACCCGCATGTCATCCTCTATGTACTATAAAAGTTCATTTTCTTGGTTTTTTTTTCACCCTCTGATTTTTGGCTATTTCCTTTTCTTTTGATCCCCTGCCACCGAAACGTTGAGGACTCTGCTAGCTCATCGATAAAACTTTCCTTTCTTGGAGTTTTTTTACCCCTAATTTCTCGCTACTTTCTTTTTCTTTGATCTCAAGCCGCATTTGAAACGTTGAGACCGCTGCCGCTAAATGGGACCCGCATGCCATCCTCTATGTACAATAAAGTTTTATTTTCTTGGATTATCTTTGTCTCCCGATATTTTGTCACTTGCCTTTTTCTTTCGATCTCATGCCGCCTTTGAAACGTTGAGGAAGGCTCATGGGTCCCGCATGTCATCCTCTATGAACAATAAAAGTTTCCTTTCTTGGAGTTATTTTTTACCTAATTTCTGGCTACTTCCTTTTTCCTTTGATCCCCCGCCGCCTTTGAAACGTTGAAGACTTTGCTCGGCTCATGGGTCCCACATGTCAGCTTCTATGAACAATAAACATTTCCTTTCTTGGAGTTATTTTGTACCCCTAATTTCTGGCTATTTGCCTTTTTCTTTCGATCCTGCCGCGCCTCGAAACGTAGAGGACGCGTGGCTCGTGGGTCCCAGATGTCACCTCCATGAACAATAAACCTTTCCTTTGTTGGATTTATTTTTCACCCTCTGATTTTGGCTATTTCCTTTTTCTTTTGATCCACTGCCGCCTTGGAAACGTTGGCTGCTGACACATGGGCCCCGCATGTCATCCTCTATGTACAATCAACTTGCAAGATCTTGGAGCAAAAGAGCTTGTATTAGTGGGACCCATATGTCAACCTCTATGTACAATAAAAGTTTCCTTTCTTGGATTATTTGTAGCTCCTGATATTTGGTCACTTTCCTTTTTCTTTCGATCTCAAGCCGCCTCTGAAACGTTGAGTAAGGTGCTGGCTCATGGGTCCCGCATGTCATCCTCTACGAACAATAAAAGTTTCATTTCTTGGAGTTATTTTACCCTGATTTTTGGTCAGTTGCCTTGACGCTGCTGGCTCATGGGTCCCACATGTCAGCATCTATGAACAATAAACCATTCCTTTGTTGGATTTATTTTTACCCCTAATTTCTAGCTATTTGCCTTTTTCTTTGATCCCTAGCCGCTTTTGAAAACGTTGAGGAACCCGCCGGCTCATGGGACCCGCATGTCATCCTCTATGTACTATAAAATTTCTTTTCTTGGATTTTTCTCACCCTCTCGATTTTTGGCTTTTTTTTCTTTTGATCCCCTGCCGCCTTGGAAACGTTGAGTAAGCTACTGACTCATGGGACCCGCATGTCATCCTCTATGTACAATCAACTTTCTTTTTTTGGAGTTTTTTACCCCCTAATTTCTGGCTACTTTCTTTTTCTTTTGATCTCAAACCGCATTTGAAACCTTGAAACCGCTGCTGCAAAATGGGACCCGCATGTCATCCTCTATGTACAATAAGTTTCATTTCTTGGATTATTTTTGGCTCCCGATATTTGGTCACTTGCCTTTTTTTGATCTCATGCCGCCTTTGAAACGTTGAGTAAGCTGTGGCTCATGGGTCCCGCATGTCATCCTCTACGAACAATAAAAGTTTCATTTCTTGGAGTTATTTTTGACCCCTAATTTCTGGCTACTTTTTTCTTTTGATCCACTGCCGCCTTTGAAACGGTGAGGATTCTGCAGACTAATACAAGCTTTTTCTCTCCAAGGTCTTGCAAGTTGATAGATTAAATCATGGAATTATTAGGATATGTTTTAAATTTCAAATCCACTTTATGAATTATTAAAAATACCGTTATCCATGTGCGGGAGCGAACAAGGATTTTCATATTGGGCATGAGCAGTTTCAAAAATTGGAACCCAATAATTCAAAATAAATAAAAACAACTTTTATGTAGAATCTCCGCGTTTTTTTTCTTTTGCCATTCATAGGATCTGTGTTTCATTAGAAAAGGGCCGAAATTGCATGAGCAGAAAGGCCCATTTGTAGTTATTGGGCTTCGACAGCCGGAGCAAGTAGGCCGATAGCAATTACCATGTAGATGGCCGTTGGCAACCCAAAGTGAAATATTGGGCCCAACAGGGGAAGGCTGAATAGTACTATTTTCTAATTGGAAGGTGGTACATGGCGTAATCCTGCCAAAAAAAAGATGGACACGGGTTGCTGAAATTTGCCCATCTGCGCCTAATATCGCCACGCGGCTCCGCTTCCGCCGCCGCCGCCATGCCTCGTCTCGCGTCGAGCTCGCGGTACTGCCGCGTCTCGGGCACGGGGTACCGCGGCGTCCGCGCGCGCCCCAAAGGTACGTATTACGCGGAGATACGTGACGGCGGCGAGCGCATCGGCCTCGGCACCTACGAGACCGCGCACGAGGCCGCGCGCGCGTACGACGCCGTGGCGTGGCGGCTCGGGCGCCCGCGATCGTCGATGAATTTCCATGACGTGTGGACGCGCCAGCAGGCCGAGGATCTCGCGCCGCCGCCGTACATCGTTAGACAGGAGGAACAGCGCCGCCGCCGCGAGACGGAGCCCCGAGGACGTTGCCGCCGCGAACAAGCACTTCCGCAGACGGAGGGCGGAGAAGGCGACGAGGCGGGCTGCGAAGAAGGAGGACCGCGCACGACGGAGGGCGGAGAAGGCGACGAAGCGGGCCTTCATCGAAGCGCAGCTCGCCGGGCCGACCACCATTGGCGAGGACGACCCCCGTTGAATTGACCTCTTCTCGTCGGATTCGGTGTCGGGTGATACGTCTCCAACGTATCGATAATTTCTTATGTTCCATGCTACTTTATTGATGATACCTACATGTTTTATGCACATTATATGTCATATTTATGCATTTTCTGGAACTAACCTATTAACAAGATGCCGAAGTGCCAGTTCCTGTTGCTGTTTTGGTTTCAGAAATCCTAGTAACGAAATATTCTCGAATTGGACGTAAATCAACACCTGTGTTCCTATTTTGCCCTAAGCATCCAACACCCGAGAGCCGCCAGAGATGGGCCAGGGGGCCCCACACCACACCCGGGCGCGGGCCCAGGCTCTGGCCGCGCCACCTGGTGGTGAGCACGGTGCCCCTCCGAGGCTCCCCTTTCGCCTATTTAAAGGTCCTGACCTAAAACCCCGAGCGAGGAAGCCACGGCACGCGAAACCTTCCAGCCGCCGCCATCGCGAAGCCAAGATCCGGGGGACAGAGTCTCTGTTCCGACCGGGGAAGTGCCCCCGAAGGCTTCTCCATCGACACCGCTGCCATCTCCACCGCCATCTTCATCAACGCCGCTGCTCCCATGAAGAGGGAGTAGTTCTCCATCGGGGCTGTACCGGTAGCTATGTGGTTCATCTCTCTCCTATGTACTTCAATACAATAATCTCATGAGCTGCCTTACATGATTGAGATTCATATGAGTTTTGTATCACTATTCATCTATGTGCTACTCTAGTGATGTTATTAAAGTACTCTATTCCTCCTCCACGTGTGTAAAGGTGACAGTGTGTGCACCGTGTGAGTACTTGGCGTAGGCTATGATCATGATCTCTTGTAGATTGCGAAGTTAACTATTGCTATGATAGTATTGATGTGTATTATTCCTCCTACATAAGCATGAAGGTGACAATGTGCATGCTATGCTAGTACTTGGTTTAGTCGTATCGATCTTTCTTACACTCTAAGGTTATTTAAATATGAACATCTAATTGTGGAGCTTGTTAACTCGGCATTGAGGGTTCGTGTAATCCTACGCAATGTGTTCATCATCCAACAAGAGAGTGTAGAGTATGCATTTATCTATTATGTGATCAATGTTGAGAGTGTCCACTAGTGAAAGTCTAATCCCTAGGCCTTGTTCCTAAATACTGCTATCGCTGCTTGTTACTGCTTTACTTACTACCGCGTTACTACGCATGTTTACTTCCCGCAATATTACTACCATCAACTGCACGCCAGCAAGCTATTTTCTGCGCGTATCACGTCATATTCATTCATTCCACTTGTATTTCACTATCTCTTCGCCGAACTAGTGCACCTATTAGGTGTGTTGGGACACAAGAGACTTCTTGCTTTGTGGTTGCAGGTTGCATGAGAGGGATATCTTTGACCTCTTCCTCCCCGAGTTCGATAAACCTTGGGTAATCCACTTAAGGGAAACTTGCTGCTGTTCTACAAACCTCTCTCTTGGAGGCCCAACACTGTCTACAAGAATAGAAGCACCCGTAGACATCAAGCACTTTTCTCAAGGCCGTTGCCGGGGAGGAAAGGTAAAAGGCACTCATACTCCGGTTCCAGTACTTTTCTGGCGCCATTGTGTGTGTGCTCGAAGCTATTTCCTTTAGACTCGGCAATTGCGACATTTGGTTTCTTGTTTACACTAGTTAGGCATAATGGACAACAATGACCTTTTTATTCTATTTCCCGATTTAAGACATGGATGGTTTGATGCGAAAATTAAAAACCCATGGAACATATTAATATGAATGCTTTGAACACCATTGTTGTTAATGATATGGAAAATTCTAAGCTTGGGGAAGCTGGTTTTGATGAGCATGATATTTTTAGTCCCCAAGCATTGAGGAGAAAATTTTCTTTGATGATACTTTGCCTCCTATTTATGATGATTATAATGATAGTGGTCTTTTGGTGCCGCCTACTATGGAGAGTAAATTTTATTATGATTATACTATGCCTCCTATATTTGATGATGAGAATAATAATGATAGCTACTTTGTTGAATTTGCTCCCACTACAACTAATAAAATTGATTATGCCTATGTGGAGAGTAATAATTTTATGCATGAGACTCATGATAAGAATGCCTTATGTGATAGTTATATTGTTGAGTTTGCTCATGATGCTACTGAAAGTTATTATGAGAGAGGAAAATATGGTTGTAGAAATTTTCATGTTACTAAAACACCTCTCTATGTGCTGAAATTTTTGAAGCTACACTTGTTTTATCTTCCTATGCTTGTTACTTTGCTCTTCATGAACTTGTTTATTTACAAGATTCCTATGCATAGGAAGCATGTTAGACTTAAATGTGTTTTGAATTTGCCTCTTGATGCTCTCTTTTTCTTCAACTTCTATTTCTTGAGAGTGCATCATTAAAACTGCTGAGCCCATCTTAATGGCTATAAAGAAAGAACTTCTTGGGAGATAACCCATGTGTTTATTTTACTACAGCAATTTTTGTTTTGTTGAGTCTTGGAAGTTGTTTACTACTGTAGCAACCTCTCCTTATCATGTTTTTGTGCCAAGTAAAGTTTCTATGTTAAAGTTGATGTTATATTTGGGATCGCTGCGCAGAAACAGCATTGCTGTCTGTCACGAATCTGGGCACAAGTCTCTCGTAGAAAATTCAAAAAATCTGCCAATTTACGAGCGTGATCCTCAGATATGTACGCAACTTTCATTAGTTTTGAGTTTTTCCATTTGAGCAAGTCTGGTGCCGTTTTTAAATTCGTCTTTACGACTGTTCGTTTTTGACAGATTCTGCCTTTTATTTCGCATTGCCGCTTTTGTTAAGTTGAATGAGTTTCTTTGTTCCATTAACTTTCAGAAGTTTTATGCAATGTCCAGAAGTATTAAGAATTATTGTGTCACCTCTGAATATGTGAATTTTTGATTATGCACTAACCCTCTAATTAGTTTTCTTGAAGTTTGGTGTGAAGGAAGTTTTCAAGGGTCAAGAGAGGAGTATGATATATTATGATCAAGAGGAGTGAAAGCTCTAAGCTTGGGGATGCCCCCGTGGTTCATCCCTGCATATTTTAAGAAGACTCAAGCGTCTGCTTGGGGATGCCCAAGGCATCCCCTTCTTCATCGACAACATCATCAGGTTCCTCCCCTGAAACTATATTTTTATTCAATCACATCTTGTGTTCTTTACTTGGAGCGTCTGGTTTGTTTTGTTTTTGTTTTTGTTTGAATAAAATGGATCCTAGCATTCACTTTGTGGGAGAGAGACACGCTCCGCCGTTCATATGAACACATGTGTTCTTAGCTCATAATATTCATGGCGAAGTTTCCTCTTTGTTAAATTGTTATATGGTTGGAATTGAAAAATGCTACATGTAGTAATTGGTAAAATGTCTTGGATAATGTGATACTTGGCAATTGTTGTGCTCATGTTTAAGCTCTTGCATCATATACTTTGCACTCATTAATGAAGAAATACATAGAGCATGCTAAAATTTGGTTTGCATAATTGGTCTCTCTAAGGTCTAGATAATTTCTAGTATTGAGTTTGAACAACAAGGAAGACGGTGTAGAGTCTTATAATGTTTACAATATGTCTTTTATGTGAGTTTTGCTGCACCGGTTCATCCTTGAGTTTGCTTCAAATAACCTTGCTAGCCTAAACCTTGTATCGAGAGGGAATACTTCTCATGCATCCAAAATCCTTGAGCCAACCACTATGCCATTTGTGTCCACCATACCTACCTACTACATGGTATTTCTCCGCCATTCCAAAGTAGAGTGCTACCTTTAAAATTCCATCATTCACCTTTGCAATATATAGCTCATGGGACAAAATAGCCTTAAAAACTATCGTAATATTGAATATGTACTTATGCACTTTATCTTTTATTAAGTTGCTTGTTGTGCGATAACCATGCTTCTGGGGAACGCCATCAACTATTGTTGAATATCATGTGAGTTGCTATGCATGTCCGTCTTGTCTGAAGGATCTATCACCTTAGTGGTTGGAGCATGCAAAATTGTTAGAGAAGAACATTGGGCCGCTAACTAAAGCCATGAATCATGGTTGAAGTTTCAGTTTTGGACATATATCCTCAATCTCATATGAGAATAATAATTGTTGCTACATGCTTATGCATTTAAGAGGAGTCCATTATCTCTTGTCCATGTTGTCCCGGATGTCTAAGTTGAGAATAATCAAAAGCGAGAAATCCAAAATGCGAGCTTTCTCCTTAGACCTTTGTACAGGCGGCATGGAGGTACCCCTTTGTGACACTTGGTTGAAACATGGCATGCAAAGATCCGGTAGTCCAAGCTAAGTAGGACGAGGTGCGGGCACTATTAGTATACTATGCATGAGGCTTGCAACTTGTAAGATATAATTTACATAACTCATATGCTTTATTACTACCGTTGACAAAATTGTTTCATGTTTTCAAAATAAAAGCTCTAGCACAAATATAGCAATCGATGCTTTCCTCTTTGAAGGACCTTTATTTTACTTTTATGTTGAGTCAGCTCCTATCTCTCTCCACCTTAAGAAGCAAACACTTGTGTGAACTGTGCATTGATTCCTACATACTGCATATTGCACTTGTTATATTACTTTGTGTTGACAATATCCATGATATATACATGTTATAAGTTGAAAGCAACCGCTGAAACTTAATCTTCCTTGTGTTGCTTCAACACCTTTACTTTGATTTATTGCTTTATGAGTTAACTCTTATGCAAGACTTATTGATGCTTGTCTTGAAGTACTATTCATGAAAAGTCTTTGCTTTATGATTCAGTTGTTTACTCATGTCATTACCATTGTTTTGATCGCTGCATTCATTACATATGTTTACAAATAGTATGATCAAGATTATGATGGCATGTCACTTCGAAATTATCTTTGTTATCGTTTTACCTGCTCGGGACGAGCAGAACTAAGCTTGGGGATGCTGATACGTCTCCAACGTATCGATAATTTCTTATGTTCCATGCTACTTTATTGATGATACCTACATGTTTTATGCACATTATACCCTATATAAAAGTTAATCAATTTAGGGCATCCCATATTAATTTGAGCACTGTAGATGAGCTAATTTCGCTCACTTTCCTTCGTTGCGTTGGGTGACACGTATATTGCTGCACGGTTGTTTCCTTATTTACATCCGTAACTGTAAATACTCGAATTTTTTTGCTACTTATTATCTCCGGTGGTTTTCCGGTTGCCGGTCACCCTGAACCCACAAGAAAGAGGAAAAATATCCCCACCCGATTCCCCACCGCTTTGACTAGATATTATTCTCTAGAAAATCTCCTGCCGCTTTGTCCCTCTAGGATCTTCTCGATTTCCACCGCAGCTGGTCGGAGAGGACATGGCGGTGGCATGGGCTCCACTGCCGCAAGAGTCGAGGACTCGAGAAGGGCATCAAGCGGCGGACGTCGGCGACGGCCATGCCGTGGATCGACTCCGCCTCCAACGTCCCGCGGCAGGACTCGGAGAACAGCATCGAGCAGCAAACGCCGGCGACGGCCGTGCCGTGGGTCGGATCCTTCTCCCACATCCCAATCATCGACGAGCCTTCCCTCGTGCTGATTTGGCCGTCACGCGACATCAGGAGGGACTTGGGGTAGGTATGGAGGTGGACGACGAAGAGGTCCGCCATGGCTGGAGTGGCGGGGAGCCCTTAGCTGGGGCGGACGCCGCCTACGAATTCCACAGCCGGGGAGGACGCAATGCCTTCTTTCTCCTCTCTTTCATCCAATCGCTTGCTTTCTTTCATGACCTTTCGATCTGTTTTGGTCCAACAATGTTTCTCTCCAATTTCGTTTTCATTGATTCTGGGTTTCCTAAGTTTTTTTGTAGGTCCATCCCGGCAGCTGAATAAAAACTTGCAGACAAAAGTTTGGGATAGTGGATGGCAAGGCTGGTTGCGCAAACATGAACGACCAGGTGAGGTTGTTCGTTCCTTTTTTTTTCCCTCGCCTCCCGATCTCTTTCCCTCTCATTCCCCTCTATATTCTCCTCACCTATCTCATTTTTATTTACCTCTCTGTGGATTAATACGTGATGGATGAGAGAAGAGTAATTGTTCTCTTAATTTGCGAATAGCAAAGCAGGGAATTTTCTTTTGTAAAAGTTACTTCTTGGAAAATTTGGGAGAAATGAGCTCATATTTATTTAAGGTAATACTTAAACAGTGGTAAAGGCATGTATATTTTGTACTATTAATAGTGAATTCACGGAATGCGAATAAGCATGTGCAGAGAACTCCATTCAAACCGTGTGCATTACAGGAAAAGACATAAACTGAAGAGAAGTCATATGAATATATTGCTTTCTCTTACTACTTAATGGTCTCCTAATATATGAGAATGCTATCTCTAAATTATTATACGTGATGGATGAGAGAAGAGTAATTGTTCCTTAATTTGTGAATAGCAAAGCAAGGAATTTTCTTTTGTAAAAGTTACTTCTTGGAAAATTTGGGAGAAATGAGCTCATATTTAAGGTAATACTAAAACAGTGGTAAAGGCATGTATATTTTGTACCATCAATAGTGAATTCACGGAATGCGAATAAGCATGTGCAGATAACTCTGTTCAAACCGTGTGAGTTACAGGAAACGACATAAACTGAAGAGGAGTCATATGAATATATTGCTTTCTCTTACTACTTAATGGTCTCCTAATACATGAGAATGCTATAGAAAGACTTCTTGGGAAGGTGAGTACAAAATTATAGATTATGTTTTAGTTTTCTAATCTGTTAGCTTTCCCCAGTCTCATATTGAGTACAGATTGGATTCATTAGTTCTTCCTCCTTTCCTAAATGATTTATATCCGTAAATTTTTATTTGAGTAGGAAGTTAGCCCCTTTGGTGACCATTTGGGTTACTTGATAGACCATGGTGACCTTATTACTCTCAGGAAAATGGATGATAGAAAAGGCAAGAAAATGTTCTGATTTTCATAAGAAATCATGAGAATATAAAACACCATGATTTTCATAAGAAATCATGAGAATATGTTGTATGTAATTGGCAGAAGAATATAGAAGTAAATCAAGTATTAATTTTTATTAAAGTTTGTGATATGTTACCAATGTTTGCAGTAGCTTCATCCAATTTCGATATTCTATTTAGTTTTTCTCTATGGGTGACCTTCGTGTTTTTCTTGACTGCATAGAAACAATAATGGTTGGAAGACTCATGAGTTAAGTTTTTTTGCAACATGTGTTTCGCATATAGTTCAGGGTTTCCGCAGGCTTTTTGGAGTATAGTTGAAATATCTCTGCAAGTGGGTGCTCCAGGTCCTGGTTCAGTTCTGATGTTAGTTAATAAATGGAAATTCTTTGATGTCAGCAATTGTTACGCAGCATTCAGCCAGTAAAATGAAGCATCTGGTTTCCAATTTCAGGTGTCCGAAGCTGGCGAGTATTTTTCAGATGCCGAAATTACTATGACCAATGTGTCGACTAGCATAATGTACAAAACCACTCTCATGTTTCTCTCAAGGGTTTCTAATTTGTCTGCATCTAAGCATTTTAGTTCCATCCATGCAAGTTTTGGGTGGCACAAATAGTCTCTGTTATATCTTCTGATAAGAAGAGACATCTAGCTTAGTTGTGCACTTCACATCTTGTGATGTTCATAAAAGTGCAAGGGCATGTGTTTCCTTTTTCAGTACAGGTTAATCTTCATAGTTACATGTTTTCACAGTATCGATATTTACAAAAATAGTGTCTCATTCTGAGGTTGAAAAGCTATGGCAACCAGTCCATAACCATTATTTATCGTGAAATTGCCTTATCCCGAAGTTACACTCATCAACTGGGTAACAAGCTGTTCCGTAGTTGATGTTTTCAAATATTGGCTTATCTTATTTTATTTTCCCAGCTTAGCAGTGCAAATCTGAAGGAATGGTATTCTTTTTGTCCTGCTGACTTTATTTATTTCAGGACGAAGTCAAGACCCTTACTTTTGGTTGTGTACACAAATTGAATATGAAGCTCTCAGCAAGTCTTAGTTCAGCTACTTGATGCTCTTTCTTACATCTAAAAGGAGAGAACTTGAAGCTATTATGGTATGGCGCCATTGGTGCAAACTAAGAAAAACATCCTTTATTGACATTGAAAGTTCAGATAATCTAACCTTACTTAAACCTATGGCAGCGCCGTGCTGCCAATTATTCACCTAGGAAAGCCTAGCACCACAAAACTACACGTAAATCTCAGGGTTGATTTGATTATGTTTGGTGTTGGTTTTGGCTGCTTCGAATTGTTCTCTTTTCATTTGCCTTATGAACCATATTTCTTTCTTCTGCAGGTCCATGTAAGTGTGTGCCTTTGCCGGCGAGACCGGCCTCCTTCTTTCTCGCCTCCTCCAGTTCCACGTCGGCGTTGTGGTCTTCAAGATGTACTGTTGTGTTGTATCCTCGACGCGCTGGCTCTTCTGCTGATACGCGTCCAAGGCCAGATTTCATGGGTGTTCTTTACGTGTTGCTGGGCCCATTGGGTTTTCAGGTCTCCTCTAGCGCACACATGACACATGTATCAATGCACTCATAATTTGTAAGTACAAAATTACAGCCTATGCTACGACATCAAACCCCCAGAGACGAAAAGATATCAGCTGCTGAATTCACCTTCTTTGGTCCCTAGATAGCCCTACTTTCAGGCAAAGATGAACTTAGTTGTTGTTATGTCCGTGGTCCACTATTTTGTTTCCCTTTTCTCTGTCCTAATTCAGTTTGATCAATGCAGGCAAAGATGAATCAGTTTGATCAATGCAACCTTCTATTCCTATGTCAGTGTTAATGTACATCGGGGCGATGCAGAATTCCTATGTGTACAGCTTCCTACTTGCTTTTACCTCTTAATTCTTTTTACATATCTTGACAAGATACTGCGTACTCAAAAACAGTAGGACTGATAGTTACTGGGTTTTTCAAATCAATGCTATTGTACGGACAAGAGCAGTAGTTCTGGACTTTTGGCATCGAGAAACAGAAAATGTGAGTTCCTCTGTTTTAAACTAATCTCATAATCTGAACAGAGAACTTTCTAAATTGTTCAGCTACTGCCAAGTGAGGAGAATGGGTACCAAAATCATTCATTACTGGACTAACAGGTCACAAGGTTTTGAAGGCAATGCCGTTATACATATATGATGATCTACACAGTTCTAGGCATATCATTGCTACACAAAGAATGATACTTCAACATAAAATCTTCAATTCTAGACTTGCTATTGGCAAACAGAGAGCGTTGATTATGTGATAAGTAAAAAGAGAAGTATATAAACCATACACCAAGAGCATGTAGTTACAGCCAGTTAACCATGACATAATATTTAGAAAATGGGAAGTAATTGGTAGCACATGAACACATACATTCAGGACCAACAGATTGCCCATCAAACACATCAAATCAGTAAGGGGAGCCAGCCATCTGAGAAAACGTGAAGTTGTGCAAGAGGGATGTGTACCTGCAAGTACAAGCCTTCTGCGCCTACAGAGTCAGCCTCAGCTCCTCTGAATCTGTGGCGGCCTTCTTGCGAAAGGCAGTGGGATAGATGGCATCGCGGTTATCGTCGCCGAGAATGCCGTTGTGGCAGATTAAGCTCCAGTACCGGCTCCGCTGCCCTGATGGTGAGTGACGGGACAGACCCTCAGCTTCTGGTGCTTCATGTCGCCGCCGATGTGTGGCCGCTTTCTTCTGAGCAATGGCTGCAGGCATACAGGGGCACATAAGCTAGGTTTTAACTGCTAGATGCCAATAAAGCTATAAAGACAACGAATCTGCAGTGCAGGCCATAGCGAGCATTACTCGCCTGCATCAATTGGCAGCTCCGGCGAACGAAATCGAGGAGCAGACTCGGCGGAAGTAGCCTGACGAGAGAGCAAGGAGAAAGGGGAACATAAGTGACTTTTTTTTGCAAACAGGTGTCCGCACCAGGAGTGCTGGGTATGCGTGTGTGTGAGAGAGAGATACTGTGATGCTGCGTCCTTCCGGGTCAGCATGTGTGAAAAAAGTGAATAGGGTTGTGCTCTCACCGTGTGATTTCTGTAAATTAGCTAATTTATGTGTTTCAAACGTTGAAAATCAAAATTATAATTTAAGATTACCTAAACAGTTCTAGAAAATATAGAAATCTATTGATAAATTGCTTCCGCTAATTCTTGAATTCTGTTGACAAACCTAAAATATATTTTTTTGTGATGCATGTCAAGTTTCTAAAACAATTACTCGATATATCTTCTAACAAATGTATCTTTTATGTATGTGAAAAGTAAGAATACTTATTCATTGCTTCTGCCATGGCTATCATATTCCTCAAATAGTTCTATTCCTGATAAATATATTGTTTTCTTGCGTAAAAAATAAGAATGCTTATTTCAATCTAACAAACAAAGTTTCAGAAGCACACAACAATTTTCATAGAAAAAATAAGTCTTATTGTGATACATTTCATTGGAAAACATGATCCATTTACAAGAGCAATGAATAGTCAGCAATAAAATGGATGTGCCTCATGTAAATTAATTTGGTTTTTTACGGACGTTGAATTCTTGAATGCTTCACAGCGACGAGCCCGGACGGCCGGACCCTAAGTTCACTCCGATGAACATGTAGAGCTCACCCCAGCTCTCGACTTTCATGCCTTACCATATGCAATATTGCCATGGCTTCCTGGTGCTGCCTCTTCTACTGTCTGCTTGAACCAGTCTACACTCACATCGATCAATGCCTCGATAGAAAGAAACGAAACTTTTCTACCACAAATATCCACGGAAAATCAATTCGGAACATGGGAGCATATGCTCCTGCCACCGGAAAAATATTTTGAAATGTTCAAAAAATTCGAACAAAAAAATTCTCGCTTACGTATCAACATTTTACGTGTACACACCAAGTCTTGCGAAAAACCGACATTTTTTATGACTTGTGCGAAAAAGATAAACAAAACGTCTCGTACACAACCATTTTTTACATAAAAATTTGTCTTTTTTACAGATGACACTCAAAATGTCGGTTTTCTGTGGAACCACTTTGTGAACGTGTAGAATTTCGAGATGTATCCACTAAATTTTGTGTTCAAATTTTTCAACATTTTAAAAGTGCATTTAAAATGAAGTTTAAAAACCGGGAGCACATGCTCCCGGGTGCCAAAACGCCACTCCCTATATCCACCGTCATTCTTCTAATGAAACGCTCTACACCTATAATCATACTTCAAACTGAAATAGATACCATTGTACACTCATGTAAAATATTTTAATGCCACGGGCGCGGCGTGCCGCCGCGCCTATGCTTCCTAGTTATATGTCATATTTATGCATTTTCTGGAACTAACCTATTAACAAGATGCCGAAGTGCCAGTTCCTGTTTTCTGCTGTTTTTGGTTTCAGAAATCCTAGTAACGAAATATTCTCGGAATTGGACGAAATCAACGCCCAGGTTCCTATTTTGCCCGGAAGCATCCGAAACACCGAGAGCGCCAGAGATGGGCCAGGGGGCCCCACACCACACCTGGGCGCGGGCCCGGGCCTGGCCGCGCCACCTGTGGTGAGGGCACCCTGGTGCCCCTCCGAGGCTCCCCTTTCGCCTATTTAAAGGTCCTGACCTAAAAACCCCGACAGAGGAAGCCACGGTACGCGAAACCTTCCAGAGCCGCCGCCATCGCGAAGCCAAGATCTGGGACAGGAGTCTCTTCCGGCACCGCCGGACGGGAAGTGCCCGGAAGGCTTCTCCATCGACACCGCTGCCATCTCCACCGCCATCTTCATCAACGCTGCTGCTCCCATGAAGAGGGAGTAGTTCTCCATCGAGGCTCGGGGCTGTACCGGTAGCTATGTGGTTCATCTCTCTCCCAATACAATAATCTCATGAGCTGCCTTACATGATTGAGATTCATATGAGTTTTGTATCACTATTCATCTATGTGCTACTCTAGTGATGTTATTAAAGTACTCTATTCCTCCTCCACGTGTGTAAAGGTGACAGTGTGTGCACCGTGTGAGTACTTGGCGTAGGCTATGATCATGATCTCTTGTAGATTGCGAAGTTAACTATTGCTATGATAGTATTGATGTGTATTATTCCTCCTACATAAGCATGAAGGTGACAGTGTGCATGCTATGCTAGTACTTGGTTTAGTCGTATCGATCTTTCTTACACTCTAAGGTTATTTAAATATGAACATCTAATTGTGGAGCTTGTTAACTCCGGCATTGAGGGTTCGTGTAATCCTACGCAATGTGTTCATCATCCAACAAGAGAGTGTAGAGTATGCATTTATCTATTCCGTTATGTGATCAATGTTGAGAGTGTCCACTAGTGAAAGTCTAATCCCTAGGCCTTGTTCCTAAATACGCTATCGCTGCTTGTTACTGTTTTACTGAGTTACTACGTGCGTTACTACGCATGTTTACTTCCGCAATATTACTACCATCAACTGCACGCCAGCGAGCTATTTTCGCGCCGTACTCTGCTCATATTCATTCATTCCACTTGTATTTCACTATCTCTTCGCCGAACTAGTGCACCTATTAGGTGTGTTGGGGACACAAGAGACTTCTTGCTTTGTGGTTGCAGGTTGCATGAGAGGGATATCTTTGACCTCTTCCTCCTTGAGTTCGATAAACCTTGGGTAATCCACTTAAGGGAAACTTGCTGTTGTTCTACAAACCTCTGCTCTTGGAGGCCCAACACTGTCTACAAGAATAGAAGCACCCGTAGACATCATCGGGCACGACACCGGACTCGTCAGATGTCGAGTTTTAGTTTAGTTTTATCGCACTACTTTGTAAAAATATGAACTACGGAGTATCTATCAAGCTAATTTTATCCTATTTTATGTCTATTTCTAGTCTTTGTTTGATCTTCTGTTTTACTGCACTCTATTTTTCATTATATTCTGTTTTTGGCGCTGCATTTATAGCGCCTCTGAAAATACGTTGTTTCAGCCCTGCATTTGGCCGCCACAGTTGCCGGCTCCATGCGCAGCATCAGCCCACAGCGCCAAAATATAGAGCCACTGCTGGAGTTGTTGTAATATGTTTGTCAGCAGGAGCTTACCTAATTAGTTAAAAAAAGATGTTCAGCGTGGGATTCGAAAAAAAGATCTTCATGTTTTTTTCCTAGCTATCCTAGTTCGGACTTTTTATTGTGTTGGCTAGTGCATGAAGCTTGACACCTGTATTATGTGATCTTGATATGAGGATAAGAACACCTTCAGCTTGCATTGCTAATGGTGTCTACTGCAGCAGTGGCGTACATTCAATGGAGACTGATGCAAGAGAGTTGGTACTGGTGAGCCTGCACTTGACATCATCGTGCCACCTGAAGTAGGTGGTGTATTGGGATTAGACTGATAAGCATAGCACCTTGCAAAGAACAAGATGATGCTAGTGTTGGTTAACGTGATTTTACGCCAAAAGTCATGTATGCTCAACAGGTGCCGTACCTAGTTTGGATATTGTGTTGTTACCCTTTTGTGGTTTGGTGTTTGTCCAACAGAGAAAGCTACTCTTTTCCCGTGTAAGTGTTATTATGTGAACAAAAGTTGTGTGTACATATATATCGGTCAGAGAACCAAGATTGCATATTCTTGCCTGGTTATAACACATAAGTCATAATAACAATTAAAGAGAAAAGGAACATTTGCCTTTGCAATGTGATTGTGCCAAGTAGATTAGACAACCAACCACAAACATTACAGGTCAACAGCCAAACGCATGCGAAAGTCCTAAGGTAAGCTCCATAATACATGTTGAAACCAAAAGCCTAGAAACCATAAGAAAGGTAGCTCCACATCACAGTTCCACGACAGCAGCATACTGATCATAAAACATATATCAAGTCAGGACAGCTGCACCACTGGGTAAGCATCCATGGGGTCTGGCTCAAGAGCGAAGACTGTGTGAATGCTGCAAAATGTGGCTCTTGCCTCACCCCACCCATACATCTTATCATGGAACCTTACCAAATCAGCATGAATCATCTTGACATAAACATAGCTCCTCTCTCCATGCTGATGGGATTGAACAATGCGCCAGTTGCAGTGCTTCAGCTTGTCAAACAGTATGCAGGAGATGACGAAGCATGTTGGCTGGTCTTTTGTAGTGACAATGGCTTGGAGTAGCTGGTCCTGTGAACCACCCAACTGGATCTTTAGAGCTTGAAGGACAGTCCGTGCTATATAAGCTACCGTTGCTGACTTCAGCTCAGGTTCAGGTGAATGACAGCTGACATCTTGTCCTAGAGATGCAGATCCTTCTTGATCAGATTCAGCGGAATCATCACCACTACTTACAGGTGCATCAGGTTCTTCAGAAGGCACATCAGGTACATGCTCCAGTTCATAGGAGTCGGGTGGGACAGCACCGTTTGCTGAAATCTCTACAATACCAGCTCCAGGTAGACCACCAGTCTCTACAGAGGGTAAACCACCAATATCCACTTCAGAGGATTCTCGTGGCACGACACCTTTCGCTAGAGGCTCTACCCTACCAGCTCCAGGTCCACCACCAGTCAGTACTGTGGGCATAGTCATGACGGGTTCTACCAATACAAAACCTCCTTCGGGTGCAGGATCATCAGTAGCAACTCCAGCATCAGCACCAGTTAAATCGGTCTTGACAATAGGTAAACCGTTTTGCTCCAGTTCAGAGAATTCCCGTGGCACGACACCGTTCACTAGAGGCTCTACACTAGCAGCTCCAGCTGCACCACCAGTTTCTACAGCAGGGGTAAACCCAATCCACAACCTTCTTCATGTGGCACGATGATGCCAGGTATAGGCTCATCAGTACCAGGTCCAGCTGCATCAGTCTCCATAGACAGTAAACAAGGTGGCGTCGGAGGTTTAAAAGACTGGCATGCCATTTCACCTTTGTCATCAGACAATATAGAGTTTTCTTCAACTCTATGTTTCTGCAATAATAAGCACATGAACAGAAATTAGACCAGAGCATCTAGCCATCTAACAGGGGCAGCGGCAAAACAAGCGTCGGTCCATATGTTTACCTTGTCATCTGGGATATCAGAACACACAGATTTAGAAGTCATTTCACATAGCATCCGCTTTTTCGTTCCTTCCCCTACGTCCATCTGGAATAAGTAATACTATTGATCACATAAAACTAATTAATCAAATATATGCATATGTTGAGAAGTTTGCACGGCAAATTGTGGATTCTGCTTTTATCACCTACGAATCGTCGTTCTATATATTTACCTTGTTATCTGGGATATCAGAAGTCACAGAATGAGAAGTCATCTCACTAAGTATCGGTTTTTTCGCTCTTTCCCCTCCATCCATCTGCAATAAGAAGTACTATTGATCACATAAAGCCAATTCATTGAATATATGCATATGTTGAGAAGTTTGCACAACAAATTGTGGATTCTACTTCCAATCACCAAGTAATCTCGTGAGAAATGCATGATCAAGATATGTTTCTCCCTCTTGATCGACATCCCAAGTGGACTCCCCCTATGGGGGCCGGCCACCCCCCCACATGGAAGGGGGGAATCCCACCTCAAGTGGGATTCCCACCTTAGGTAGGTTTCCTATCACATGGAAGGTTTTGGGTTTGGGTCTTATTCGGAGACTTGTAGTCCAACACTTGAGGCTTCCACCTATATAATGAGGGGCCAAGGGGAGGGGGCCGGCCACCCCAAGACCACAACCTGGCCGCCCCCCTTGAGTGGCCGGCCACCCTCCCAAACCCTAGCCCCCCTTCTCCTCCATAGCTCCCGCGTGCTTTAGCGAAGCTCCGCCGGAGTTCTCCACCGCCACCGACACCACGCCGTTGTGCTGTCGGATTCAAGAGGAGCTACTACTTCCGCTGCCCGCTGGAACGGGGAGGTGGACGTCGTCTTCATCAACAACCGAACGTGTGACCGAGTACGGAGGTGCTGCCGGTTCGTGGCGCCGTGATCAAGATCTTCTACGCGCTTTTGCAAGCGGCAAGTGATTGTCTACCGCAGCAACAAGAGCCTCATCTTGTAGGCTTTGGAATCTCTTCAAGGGTGAGACTCGATAATCCCCTCGTTGCTACCGTCTTCTAGATTGCATCTTGGCTTGGATTGCGTGTTCGCGGTAGGAAAATTTTTGTTTTCTATGCTACGTTATCCTACAGTGGTATCAGAGCCGTGTCTATGCATAGATGGTTGCACGAGTAGAACACAATGGTTTTGTGGGCGTTGATGCTTATGTTGTCTTTAGCTTGAGTACTTTGCATCTTTGTGGCATAGTGGGATGAAGCGGCTCGGGCTAACTTTACATGACCGCGTTCATGAGATTTTCTCCACGCTCGACATGCAACTTGTATTGCATAAGTGGCTTTGCGGGTGTCTGTCTCTCCTACTATAGTGAAGATTCAATTTACTCTTCTATTGACAACACTAGTATCACCGTTGTGGTTCATGTTCGTAGGTAGATTAGATCTCACTCGAAAACCCTAAACCACGTAAAATATGCAAACCAAATTAGAGAACGTCTAACTTGTTTTTGCATGGTTTGGTGATTTGATATGGCCATAGTGTGATGATGACTATGTATGAGATGATCATTATTGTATTGTGGCAACCGGCAGGAGCCTTATGGTTGTCTTTAAATTTCATGTTGAGTAGTATTTCAAAGAAGTTGTAATAGTTGCTACATGGGAGAACAATCATGAAGACGGCGCCATTGACCTTGACGCTACACCGACGATGATGGAGATCATGCCCGTTGATGATGGAGATCATGTACGTGCTTTGGAGATGAAGATCAAAGGCGCAAAGACAAAAGGGCCATATCATATCACATATGAACTGCATGTGATGTTAATCCTTTTATGCATCTTATTTTGCTTAGATCGCGACGGTAGCATTATAAGATGATCCCTCTCACTAAAATTTCAAGATAATAAAGTGTTCATCCTTAGTAGCACCGTTGCCAAGACTTGTCGTTTCGAAGCATCTCGTGATGATCGGGTGTGATAGAATCAACAAGTGCATACAACGGTGCAAGTCAGTTTTGCACATGCGGATACTAAGGTGGCCTTGACGAGCCTAGCATGTACAGACATGGTCTCGGAACACGTGATACCGAAAGGTAGAGCATGAATCATATGATTGATATGATGAACACTTTTGAGTGTTCGCCATTGAAATTACATCTTGTCTCGTGATGATCGGGCATAGGTGTGATGGATTTGGTTCGTGTGATCACTAAGACAATGCGAGGGATATTGTTTTGAGTGGGAGTTCACCTAGTTTTTAATTTTGTTAAATTAAAATTTGAACTCAATTTGTCATAAACATTAGTCTAAACTATTGCAAATATGTTGTAGATATGGCGTCCCCAATCAATTTTAACCAGTTCCTAGAGAAAGAAAAGCTTAAGAGCAACGGTAGCAACTTCACCGACTGGTTCCGTCATGTGAGGATCTTCCTCAATGGCGGAAATCTGCAATATGTGCTTGATGCACCGCTAGGTGACCCTCCTGCAGAAACCGAAACCGATGAAGTAAAGAATGTTTACGCGACTCGGAAAACTCGGTACTCTCAAGTTCAGTGTGCCATCTGTGCAGGCTGGAAGCCGATCTTCAAAAACGTTTTGAGCACCACGATCCACATGAGTTAGTCAATGAGTTGAAAACTATCTTTGAGACTCATGCGGCCGTGGAATGCTATGAAGCATCGAAACACTTCTTCAGCTGCATGATGGAAGAAGGCAGCTCCGTTAGTGAGCACATGCTCGCCATGACCGGGTGACATAGGCACCCCAAATGGGCCTGCCATAGATGGTACCCGGGATTTACTGAAGGCCCACTATCCGAAGAATAAGAAGATTCGGGAGCCTAAGATATATTAAGGAAAGCTAGAGTTGTAATAGAAGGGATATTTTGTAATCTGGCGGGACGAGTTAGAAACCGTCCCGACTCTGTAACTTGTACAATACGAAACCCTCGGCTCCACCTCCTATATAAGGGGGAGTCGAGGGACAAAGAAAGGATCGAATCTATTGTCAAAAAACCCTAGTTTTCATAATCGCCGAGTACTTTTCGCCTAAACCTTCGAGATCTACTTGCCCTCTACTTCTAGCAAAACCCTAGTCTACAATCTGTAGGCATTGACAAGTTAATCCCTTGTCAATTGGCGCCGTCTGTGGGAATTAGAGGCTGCAAGGATCCGATCTCGATGGCACGTTCAAGATCTTCGACTTCATCGACAGAAGCAACGCGATGGATCGAGGTAACAAGGAAAAAACTGATCTATTCAATTTTATTCCTCACCCGCCCTCCCGTATGGATGCATGTGCCTATCTGGAGGAGCCCATCGTCATGACGTTCGGAGAATTCCGATTTGGCGTCAACAAGGAAGGATCCTATCGTCTCGAAGTTCCGATCTCGTCGGAATTTTCGCGGTCGACTCCAACTTTTCGTCAACCGACGAGGAGTTTTCGTCGACATACTTCGTCGACAACAAGGCAAGCGGAAAGCTCGCCAAGATCTTCAGCAACACATCCTTCGAGTCATCTCGGACTCCTTTATAAGCAGCGACTCGACAGCGTCGACAGCTTCAACTTCATCGACAAGTCTGCTGCCATCGGAAAGGTTTTCACCACTCTATATGATGGTGTCACCAGTCCCGACAAAAATCAATGCACAAAATATCATCAGATCTATGTGGTAGAAGGGAGGCACATCGACCCGCCAACATCAGAGGCTTTCGACGAATTGGGAAATCCATACGTCGATCCCGCTGATCTCAGACATGGTCTAGGCACCAAATATCCTGGATCCACAACTCGCGCAAGAGTACAACTCCCGCAAAGCGCGTGGGATAGGGCCGCGAAAGCCATGGATGGTTCAGAACCCATGACCAACACCGCTACTGTACAGGAACTTCAAGCATATCAATATAGACTTGCTCGAGTAAGCAGAGAGTTGGAAAAACAGACAACATCCTTGAATAGGAGAAAAGAAGCAGCTTCGCATCAAGCAGACGCCGGCAGATTTAAGTCGCCTTTCAGAAATACAGGAGATAGTCACAGAGAAGCTCGGAGGAGAGCAATGTCTCGACTGCAAAACATACCTGAAGCAGAAAGAGGAAACATAATCCAAAATCTCGACATGTCCTTTATGTCGATCGATGAGAGAGGAAATATCATCCCGAAAACGCCAGAGGCAGGTTACATGGCAACACAAGCATACATCTTGGCATCCAGACCACCTGCTGGAGACCCGAGAGAACCATTGTTCAATATGGCGATGGCCGGAGTAGGAGTTATGGGAACAGCGTTTGCAACAACGCCTCCCGAAGAAAATCCTAGACAAAATAGTCCACGACACACCGCAGCAGTTCAAGACCCACCACGAGCAAGTGGAGCAAGAGACACAACAGTCCAAGTAAGAGTGGACAGAGCGCGACAAGAAAGGAGGGACCGTCAGCACTCGCCAGAGCTTGCCGACGAAGATATGTGTGGGCTCCCATGCTTTACGAGAAGAGTGCGAAAAACTCGAGTCCCAAAAGGGTTCAAGTTACCCGAGAATTTCAAGAAGTTCGACGGCCTGCAAGATCCCGAGGATTGGCTCGTGGATTATCTCGAGATGGTGAAACTGGTAGGAGGAACCAGAGCAACAGCTATGCAAAGTATCCAAGTTCACCTGAGGGTGCCGCAAGATCTTGGATAAAGAAACTCCCTTGAACTCCATCGACAGCTGGGAAACCTTTGAGGACATCTTCGTGAAGAACTTCCGATCCACCTGCAAAAAACCCGCGTCGTTGGAAGAATTACGAGCGTGTCGACAAAAACATGACGAGTCGATGAGAAAATATATACAACGGTGGAACATTATCAAAAACTCGGCAGAAGATATATCTGACGAGAGAGCAATAGATGCGTTCGTGGCAGGAATCCGACGAGCAGACTTCGTCGAGGACTTGGGAAGAACTAATCCCAGGACAATCTCAGCGTTGATGGAAATCGCTAACAAGTGGGCAGATGGAGAAGACGCAATATACAACAAACGACACAGGTCGCCAGAAGAGGATCGTAGTCGAAATTACCAAAATAGAAGGCGATTTTCTCGCCAGTTCTACAACAACGATACCCCTGGCCATATATCGGCTGGTTTTCGGGGAAACCCTGGAGGAAATAGTCGAGATGATTATCAAAGGAGCAACGAGCAACAAGGCGACAATAGAGGTGATTTTCGCGGCAACAGACAAAATAGTGGACCAAGGATTCAAAGACCTTACGTGTCTCCCGAGGAGATGATGAACGGTCGTGTCAAATGCACTTTTACCTCGACAACAATGGAAAGAGACAGTCAGGACATCTCCAGAAAGACTGCCGTAATTTTCAGGCAATGTTGCGAGCCGCAGGAATCGCAAATGCCCAAGCAAATAACAGAAATCCTCGGGAGCCAAGGAGCGAGATTCACCTTCCACCTCCTCCCGCAATAACCGAAGAAAATCGACACCAGCTCAGAATAGCGGCAGCACCACAACCACCTCCCATATGTCGATCCCAATTCCAATGGCGCAGTTTTAATGATTCAGAAAGCTAGGCCGTCCAACAGGGCGCAGAAGGTCATATCTCGACAAGTGTTTAGGGCAGAAAAGATGCCTCCACCATCACTTCAGGATCAAATTGGCGTGAAGACATTGGCGGGTTCATCAAGTTGAAATTCTTGAGCTGTTCTAGCTGTCAAGAAAGAAAAAATTGAGCAATAAACGAGTGCAGAGAAGAAAATACAAGAGAATAATGAGTGGTACTTACCTACGAAGCGGCGACTCTGCGTCGTTAAACGCTTACGGATCGCCTCCTCGCGAGCAGATTGGGCGGCTATGTGATCGCTCAGGGAAGTTTCAGCGGTGTGAAGCCTCTTTCTAAGGTCTTCGACACCAGCAGCATCAGCCTCTGCTCGTGCATCAATAGCATCTGACTCAGCCTTTTTGCGAGCCTTTTCACTTTGCTCTAATTGCTGAGCAAGTGTATTGGCACGATCATTGGCTTCCGCCAGTTTTTCTACAATGGAAGATAAATATAGTTACAAATCTCGACAACAAAGAAGAAACAAAAGAACAGAGGCAAAAAGGAGCAGATCATTACCTTCAGCTTTATTCGCATATTCACGGTACCCAACAAATTGGGCACCGATGCGAAGAAGATCCTTGATCACAGGCTGTTAACCAAAAAGAGAAAACAAAGAGAAAATGGGGGTATGAGAAAAATATGGTGATGCACAGAAGCAAACAGAGAAAACATACTGACAAAAAAGTAAAGAACTTACATCTTCCATGAGAAGGTTCGAAGAGCTACTCAATTGGAGAGTAGGCTCCGAGACAATCTCCGTCCTTGCCCTTTTCGGTGAAGGGGCTCGGGGGCTCGAAGGAGGAGTAGAAGCGCCGATGTTTTGTTGAGGAGGCGAGGATTCCTCTCCTTCAACTCGTGGCTCTGAAATAACTAGGGTATGTGACATACTCGTTCGAGCAGCCACATCCAAAGCTGGCGTTTCCTCGTCATCATCACTATTGCAAAAGGGTGGCAGTGTAAAAAGCAAGGCAAGCAAAAATTCTTCGAATAGGAAAATAAAAGAGGGAACTTACGAACTGATGATACTCGCAAGATATGGGTCGTAAGCTGCCTTTTGCGGTAAAGGAGCAGCTTCTTCGGGTTTAGAAGTCCCGGAATCTTCGACATTACCCCTCTTCCTTTTGTTCTTTGGAGAATCAGCAGGAGGAGGAGATTGGGCCGATGTAGTGTCTTCAGAAGCAGCATCTTTTTCAGCAGATCCCGCAGATTTGCGAGAATCTGCGGGTTCATTCACAAAAGAGGAGGCCTCTTGGTTATCATTAGAGATAACGGTCCTTTCTTCGACTTCCCCACCTTCAGGAAGAGGAGGAAGTGAAACAAGATTTGGATGATTCTGTCCAAAAAGAGGGAAGGATATCAGAACGGAGCAAACAATGCAAAAAAGCAAAGGCAGTAAAAAATTGCGCGACAATGATTACCTTAGGAAGCGCATGGGTGGCGCTGTATGGTTTTACGCGACAAGAAGAAGGGATGGCATCTTTTTTGCTGAGGGACGTGATTTTTCGGACAAGCCTCTCCAGGTCCTTGACTTCCAAATCCACCGACAGCCGGTCCACGTCTTCGTTGCCAGTATATTTCCAGAGAGGGAATTTGCGAGCTTGAAGAGGCTGAACTCTACTCTTAAGGAAATACACTATAATCTGGATACCTGACAATTCTTTGCCGCGAGTATTTTGCAACTCATGGATGCGAGCCATCAGGGATTCAGTCGAAGTTCTTTCTTCCTCGGTAGCTTCTGCATCCCAGGAACGGCGACGAAGAATTTTCTCGGCACCGTCAAAAGGAGGAATATTATCCTCGAGGCAGCCATCGTTTTCTTCGCGAATGTATAGCCACCTCTTGCGCCAACCTTGAACGGAGTCAGGGAGTTTGACGTCGAAGTAATCAGCAGTGGAGCGAATAGAAATAACAACGCCGCCTATATTATAGGCGACATTGGGAGAGCCATTGCGGCGACAGAAGAAAATGCGCTTCCAAAGCGCCCAATTGGGTGAGACGCCAAGGAAGGCTTCACAAAGTGTGATGAAAATAGAAATGTGGAGGATTGAGTTTGGCGTGAGGTGGTGAAGCTGGAGACCGTAGACATAGAGTAATCCACGGAGGAAAGGATGGATGGGGGTGGATAAACCACGGATGAGATGATCGACAAAACTTACCCGGTACCCCATTGGAGGGGCTGGGTAGCTTTCTTCACTGGGGAAGCAAACCGCTTTGGGCTTCGCGGTGATTCCCAGTTTCTTCAGGAGGTTCAGGTCTTGGTTTGTGATCTTGGACCTCTCCCACTCCGCAGTTCCTAGATCTGCGGCGGCCATGGAAGAATCAGGAGTGTTGTGCCTGGTTAAGCGGCGCGGTGGCATCAACAACGGCAATGGCGAGCAGCAGCGAAGAGAAGAGCTTTGGCAGCAGTGGAGCGCAAGGGAAGATTTTGCAGAGGAGAGCAGAGAACGGCGCGAGCGGAAGTGCTCGAGGAAGAAGAAGGAGATCTTATATAGAGGTGCGGTGAAGCGACGGAACCGTTGGATGAAGAAAGAATGCAGGAGATGATTACCACGTGGCAACGAGGGCAAATTAGTATTTCAACATTGACGAGGTTACAGTACGTGCGCCAGGAAAGCGGAGACGTGTGTCCCCCACTTGCACGACGTGTCAACGTGGTAAGAAAAATGGACCCACGAAGCAGAAAAATTTCGGCTATTCATAGAAGTGAAGAGATTTTGACAAGGGCAAATTTGTCGACAAGAAAAATAATAAAAAAGAAGAGAATGGCGACAGGACAAATCATTTTGAATATTTCTGGAGCCTTTGATCAAACACAAGTTTTTGCCCAAATGCTCGGGGGCTACTTTGGAAAAATAGAAAATTTCGAATATGACAATATAGAAATGGCGAGAGCCTATGACCAAATTCCAGAATTTGTTCATAGCCTCGGGGGCTACTCCCATCGGGAGCGCTGGTCGCGCACCCGATAAATATAAAAATATCGAGAAGGATTATAAATATAACGGCAAAGGATGCTAATCTGTGGAGCCTACACCCAAGCACAAGTTCTTGGCTGTAGCCTCGGGGGCTACTCCCATCGGAACGCTGTTGCGTGCCCGATGAATTCGATCAGAAATAGAGAAAAAGAAGTGAGTATATTTCGAGTTACACAAATAACTCTACATACACTCCCATCGGGAAGACAAAATAAAGTCATCACATATGACTCAATAAAATGTGCTATTCCAAAGGCGAAAAGTACTCGACAATATATTCTCGAACGCCAAAGTTGCAATCAATTTCTGAATGCCGCAAATTTGCGAAGGTAAGACCCCAGATCCGTTCTGCTGGGCGTGGCATCGCCAAAGACTCGCTCTGCTACTTTTATCCGTATCAACAGATACGAAGAAAAATCCTAACGGACGCGTTAGGTACCCGATAAATTTGACTGGACTCGACAATGGTAAGACCTTAAGCGGCACCTGTCGAAGTTTACCGGTATCCCGAGATCATGTCCTGGGACGTGATCTTGAAGTAGGTTTTTGCGGATTGCCACTAGAGCAGTTAACTAGTACCTGATCCGTCCGATGAACTAGCCCCAACTACCATTATCCCCGTACAATATAGAATTTTATAAAAGCTCTTGAACAAAAATAAACGGGAGAGATTTTCCCTGACTCTACGATTCAAGCAAAATCTCGGGTTACACATAGGCACCCCAAAATGGGCCGCCATAGATGGTACCCGATTTCCTGAAGGCCCACTCCGAAGAATAAGAAGATTCGGGAGCCTAAGATATATTAAGGAAAGCTAGAGTTGTAATAGAAGGGATATTTTGTAATTTGGCGGGACGAGTTAGAACCGTCCCGGAACTTGTACAATACGAAACCCTCGCTCCACCTCCTATATAAGGGGGAGTCGAGGGACAAAGAAAGGATCGAATTCTACTGTCTAAAACCCTAGTTTTCATAATCGCCGAGTACTTTTCGCCTAAACCTTCGAGATCTACTTGCCCTACTTCTAGCAAAACCCTAGCTCCATAACTGAGGCATTGGACAAGTTAATCCCTTGACGGGGCATGCGAAGAAACTCAGTGACTTGGGAATAGTGATTCCTAACAGACGGGGATTAATCGTGTCCTTCAATCACTGCCACCTAGTTATAAGAACTTTGTGATGAATTACAATATGCAGAACATGAACAAAGAGTTACCTGAACTCTTCGCCATGCTAAAATCTGCTGAGATTGAAATTAAGAAAGAGCACCAAGTGTTGATGGTCAACAAGACCACCAGCTTCAAGAAACAGGGCAAGTCTAAAGGCAAGAACAAGAAGAGTGGCAAGAAAGCTGCCACGCCTCCTGTGAAACCTAAGTCTGGCCCTAAGCCTGATGCTGAGTGCTATTACTGCAAGGAGAAGGGACACTGGAAGCGTAATTGCTCCAAGTATTTGGCGGATCTGAAGAGCGGCCTTGTCAAGAAGAAGAAAGAAGGTATATCTGATATACATGTTATAGATGTTTATCTCACTGGTTCTCGTAATAGTACCTGGGTATTTGATACTGGTTCGGTTGCTCATATTTGTAACTCGAAACAGGAACTAAAGAATAAACGAAGACTACTAAAGGATGAAGTGACGATGCGCGTTGGAAATGGATCCAAAGTCGATGTGATCGGTCGGCACACTTCCTCTACATCTACCTTCGGGATTAGTTTTAAGCCTAAATAATTGCTATTTTGTACCCGCGTTGAGCATGAACATTATATCTGGATCTTGTTTAATGCAAGACTGGTTATTCATTCAAGTCCGAGAATAATGGTTGTTCTATTTTTATGAATAATATCTTTTATGGTCGAGCACCTGAAAAGAATGGCTTATTTTTGTTAGATCTCGATAGTAGTGATACACATATACATAACATTGATGCTAAGCGAATTAAATTGAATGATAATTCTACTTATATGTGGCACTGTCGTCTTGGTCATATTGGAGTGAAACGCATGAAGAAACTCCATACCGATGGATTACTTGAATCACTTGACTTTGAGTCACTTGATAGATGCGAAGCATGTCTGATGGGAAAATGACTAAGACTCCATTCTCGGGTATGATGGAGCGAGCTACCGACTTATTGGAAATCATACATACAGATGTGTGTGGACCAATGAGTGTAGCATCGCGCGGTGGTTATCGTTATGTTCTAACCTTCACAGATGATTTGAGTAGATATGGGTATATCTATTTAATGAAACATAAATCCGAAACTTTCGAGAAGTTTAAGGAATTCCAAAGTGAAGTAGAAAATCAACGTAACAAGAAGATTAAATTTTTACGATCTGATCGTGGAGGTGAATATCTGAGTTATGAGTTTGGCATGCATTTAAAGAAATGCGGAATACTTTCACAATTGACACCGCCGGGAACACCACAACGAAACGGTGTGTCCGAACGTCGTAATCGAACTCTCTTAGATATGGTTCGTTCTATGATGTCTCTTACCGATTTACGTTATCATTTTGGAGTTATGCATTAGAGACAGCCGCATTCACTTTAAATAGAGCACCATCAAAATCCGTTGAAACGACACCGTATGAATTATGGTTTAATAAGAAACCTAAGCTGTCGTTCCTTAAAATTTGGGGTTGCGAAGCCTATGTAAAAAAGTTACAACCGGACAAGCTAGAACCCAAAGCGGAGAAATGCGTCTTCATAGGATACCCTAAGGAAACTATAGGGTACACTTTCTATCACAGATCCGAAGGCAAGATCTTTGTTGCTAAGAACGGAACCTTTCTTGAGAAAGAATTTCTCACTAAAGAAGTGACTGGAAGAAAAGTAGAACTCGATGAGATTGAAGAATCTTTGCTCGTTGATCAGAGTAGCGCAGTACCGGAAGATGTTCCTGTGCCGCCTACACCGGCAACAGAGGAAGCTAATGATAATGATCATGAAACTTCAAATGAGATAGCTACTGAACCTCGAAGATCGACAAGGGAACGTGCCACTCCTGATTGGTATGATCCTTGTCTAAATGTCATGATTGTGGACAACAATGATGAAGACCCTGCGACGTATGAAGAAGCGATGATGAGCCCAGATTCCAACAAATGGCAAGAAGCCATGAAATCCGAAATGGGATCCATGTATGATAACAAAGTATGGACTTTGGTAGACTTACCTGATAGCCGCAAGGCTGTCGAGAATAAATGGATCTTCAAAGAGAAAAACAGATGTCGATGGTAATATTACTGTCTATAAAGCTCGACTTGTGCAAAGGGTTTCCGACAAATTCAAGGTGTTGACTACGATGAGACTTTCTCACATGTAGCGAAGCTAAAATCTGTAAGGATCTTGTTAGCAATAACTGCATTTTTCGATTATGAAATTTGGCAGATGGATGTCAAAACGGCGTTCCTTAATGGAGACATTGAGGAAGAGTTGTATATGGTACAACCCAAAGGTTTTGTCGATCCTAAAAATGCTGACAAAGTATGCAAACTTCAGCGTTCAATCTATGGACTGAAGCAAGCATCAAGAAGTTGGAACCGACGTTTGATAAGGTGATCAAAGACTTCGGGTTTATACAGTGTCATGGAGAGGCCTGTATTTACAAGAAAGTGAGTGGGAGCTCTGTAGCATTCCTGATATTATATGTAGATGACATATTATTGATTGGGAATGATATAGAACTATTAAGCAATGTAAAAGGTTATTTGAATAATAGTTTTTCAATGAAAGACCTTGGTGAAGCATCGTATATATTAGGCATCAAGATTTATAGAGATAGATCAAGACGCTAATAGGGCTATCACAGAGTACATACCTGGACAAGATTCTAAAGAAGTTTAGAATGGACGAAAGTAAGAAAGGATTTTTACCCATGTTACCAGGCAAGGTCTTGAGTAAGACTCAAGGTCCGGCTACGGCAGAAGAAAGAGAAAGGATGAGTCAGATCCCCTATGCCTCGGCAGTAGGCTCTATCATGTATGCCATGCTATGTACTAGACCGGATATAGCACATGATGTTAGTTTGACTAGCAGATATCAAAGTGATCCAGGAATGGAACACTGGACAGCGGTCAAGAATATCCTGAAGTACTTGAAAAGAACTAAGGATATGTTTCTTTGTTATGGAGGTGACCAAGAGCTCGTTGTAACAAGTTACACCGATGCAAGTTGGAACACCGATCCCGATGACTCTAAGTCTCGCCTGTACGTGTTTATATTGAATGGTGCTGCGGTAAGCTGGGCAAGCTCCAGCAGCACGGTGGCGAAATCCTCAAAGAATCGGAATACATAGCGGCCCGGAGGCTTCATCGTATGTATGGATGAAGAGGTTCATTGTAGAGCTCGGTGTGGTTCCTAGTGCATTGGACCCACTAGTCATCTATTGTGACAACATGGGTGCCATCGCCAATGCACATGAACCAAGGTCACACAAGAGGCTGAAGCATATCAAGCTGCGTTATCATTCGATTCGCGAATACATCGAAGATGGAGAAGTAAAGATTTGCAAAGTACACACTGATCTGAATGTAGCAGATCCGTTGACTAAAGCTCTCCCTAGGGCAAAGCATGACCAATACCAGACGCCATAAGGTTATTTCTAATGTAATCTAGATTATTGACTCTAGTGCAAGTGGGAGACTGTTGGAGATATGCCCAGAGGCAATAATAAAAGTGGTTATTATATATCTTTATGTTTATGATAAATGTTTATATACCATGCTATAATTGTATTAACCTAAACATTGATACATGTGTGATATGTAAACAACAAAGAGTCCCTAGTAAGCCTCTTAACTAGCTTGTTGATTAATAGATGATTAGTTTCATAATCATGAACATTGGATGTTATTAATAACAAGATTATATCATTATATGAATGATGTAATGGACACACCCAATTGCCGTAGCATAAGATCACGTCATTAATTTATTTGCTATAAGCTTTATTACATAGTTACCTAGTCCTTATGACCATGAGATCATGTAAATCACTTATACCTAAAGGTACTTTGATTACATCAAACGCCATTGCGTAAATGGGTGGTTATAAAGGTGGGATTAAGTATCCGGAAAGTATGAGTTGAGGCATATGGATCAACAGTGGGATTTGTCCATCCCAGATGACGGATAGATATACTCTGGGCCCTCTCGGTGGAATGTCTAATGTCTTGCAAGCATATGAATAAGTTCATAAGAGACCACATACCACGATAGTAAAGAGTACTTGTCAGGAGACGAGGTTGAACAAGGTATAGTGTGATACAGATGATCAAACCTCGGACAAGTAAAATATCGCGTGACAAAGGGAATTGGTATCGTATGTGTATGGTTCATTCGATCACTAAAATCATCGTTGAATATGTAGGAGCCATTATGGATCTCCAGATCGCTATTGGTTATTGGTCGGAGTGAGTACTCAACCATGTCCGCATAGTTCGCGACCGTAGGGTGACACACTTAAAGTTGGATGTTGAAATGGTAGAACTTGAATATGGAATGGAGTTCGAATATTTGTTCGAGGTCGAATGAGATCCCGGACATCATGAGGAGTTCCGGAATGGTCCGGAGAATAAGATTCATATATAGGATGTCATTTTATGTGTTTGAAAATGATTCGGAAGGTTCTATGGAAGGTTCTAGAAGGTTCTAGAAAAGTCCGGAAGAAACCACCAAGGAAGGTGGAGTCCTCCGAGGGACCTCCATGGCCGGCCAACCCTAGAGGGAGGAGTCCCAAGTGGACTCCCCCTATGGGGGCCGGCCACCCCCCCACATGGAAGGGGGAATCCCACCTCAAGTGGGATTCCCACCTTAGGTAGGTTTCCTATCACATGGAAGGTTTTGGGTTCGGGTCTTATTCGGAGACTTGTAGTCCAACACTTGGGGCTTCCACCTATATAATGAGGGGCCAAGGGGAGGGGGCCGGCCACCCCAAGACCACAGCCGCCCCCCTTGAGTGGCCGGCCACCCCTCCCCAAACCCTAGCCGCCCTTTCTCCTCCATAGCTCCCGCGTGCTTTAGCGAAGCTCGCCGAGTTCTCCACCACCACCGACACCACGCGTGTGCGGATTCAGAAGGAGCTACTACTTCCGCTGCCCGACGAGCGAGGTGGACGTCGTCTTCATCAACAACCGAACGTGTGACCGAGTACGGAGGTGCTGCCCGCTCGTGGCGCCGTGATCAAGATCTTCTACGCGATTTTGCAAGCGGCAAGTGATCGTCTACGCAGCAACAAGAGCCTCATCTTGTAGGCTTTGGAATCTCTTCAAGGGTGAGACTCGATAATCCCCTCGTTGCTACCGTCTTCTAGATTGCATCTTGGCTTGGATTGCGTGTTCGCGGTAGGAAAATTTTTGTTTTCTATGCTACGTTATCCTACATGTAGGCTATACAAGTCCACCATTGACACGATTACAATTTCTCACTATTTGGCCGTAGGCTACTGCTCTAGTTACATCATGTTTGATATCTTTCTGCGATCCTGTATTACATGTTTATGCACGTCATAATGTTTCTACTACTGTTTGGTGTCAATTTAATTATAGCAAATCCTTGACTCGTAACTGTTTGTTGTTATTACACGTGCAGCAGGCACATCTTACACTCAGAAACGTAGAGTAAAGCTCGCCTATAATCATGTAAGTACCTGCTGTTTTTTGTATATTGCTTAATGCAAACTTCTATATCTTGGATCCTGTTTCTGTTTACAATTGGCCTCTCCTTCATGCAGAGGAGAAACAGTGTGGCACCAGGTTCTTCTGCCCAAGTACCTGATGAGGTCCGTGTGACTCAAAAAAAAGCTCACGTAAGTTCCCTGTTTTTTTTGGAATGTTAATTTACCTCCTGTGCGTAGTTCAATTGCATCATTTTCTGTATGTTGCACTACCTAAGTTGCCTAATGGAATCTAATAAAATATAAACAATGACCATATGGAACATTGCACACTGCCTTTGACCCATCTGGCATCCGGCATGCCTGGGTATAAGTTACATGATTTGGCTATGTTAAACAAGTCCTAAAATTCTATTATGTTAATTTTTTGCCTGTTGCTTCATTGAGTTTGCTGTTGTTCCATGGCTAGTGCATGAAGTTTGATAGAAATGATCCTAGCTGAAATGATGCACTTCGTGTTTTTTTATTGCTTTATTCCTAACCTAGCTTCCTATTCTACTTGAAACATGATTGCTTTATTCCTAACCTAGCTTCCTATTCTACTTGAAACATGATTGCTTTATTCCTAACCTAGCTTCCTATTCTACTTGAAACATTGTGAAAAAATAGTTATATTACTTGTTTAAATGTCTAGCTTTGTTTTTCTGAGTCCCATTGACATGATGTGGTATATCCATATTCAAATGATCTGGTTGTTTATATAATACGCTCCATGTTCAATTGCTTCATTCATTTTCTAGTAATCTACTAGTAAGTAGCACGTGCTTTGCACGTCACGACATATATAATTTTAAAATATATTTCCATATTTTATTTGATGTTGATAATTATTATTTTTTGCTAAAATTAGTCACAAAGCCTAAAGTTTGGCTTTTGAAAAACTAATACACCCTAAAAGAAGTAATGGAAGGAGTAATATGTGAGTTCATTACAATTAAGTTTTTTAGTCAGTATGAAATAGAAGTATACCCTAATACGTGTTGTGTTTGCCGTGTATTGTATTGCATTTTAACTTGTTTTGTCTTAGTTTCAGCCTGCAAACAAAGCTGTAATGTCAGTAGGGACAACCCATTTATCAAGTGTTGCGGTCATTTCACAGAGCAACAGTGACAGTGGCACGTGCTCTCATTGGTCCACTGAGTCCAGTACACCAACCATTCCAGAAGAAATAGATGTACGAGGCTCTATTTTGGATTGCTTGCTATGTTATATCAGCTCAATGATGCTCTTGAAATTGGAGGTCTTTTATTGCATCATATGATGTTGTAACTTGTTTTATCTAAATTTCAGGCTTCAAATAAAGCTACAAAGCCAGAAGCAAGGGCCAATGCCTCAAGTATTGATGTTTCACAAAGCAGCAGTGAGAGTGCATATTGCTCGCATAGGCCCATGGTATCTATTGCTCAACTTAATCCGGCACAAAGAGATTTGGGGGATGCACTCCAAGAGGCAGTTGATATATTTGGGCGGGAAAACAAAGATGCTGATGAAATAATTGCCAACACACGCCAAGAGATACATGAATTGAAAAATAGGCAAACTTTGACAGAAAATGTTCTAAAGAATCTCCTATGCACTTGTCATGGTAAGCCAGTTGTGATGTGTCTGGGAATTGAAGGTGTCTAAATAAACTTTGATTCTGTTGTTCAGTCAAGTGGACTGCTGATGCCAATGCTGTAACTAATTACTGCTCAAAATTTCGTTCAAAATTTCCTGGTCTGTAATAATTGCAAATTTTGTTGTTGTACTAAAATTAGATATGTTCCATGTGGCTGCTGTATTTTGTGTGAAATAATATCCTGATGTGTACTTCAATTAAACCATAAATCGGCTGCATGCTGAAAATTTGAATCTGAGCGCACGTGTGAACTGTTTTCTGCTCGTAATGCAATAAAGGCTGTTTCTTCGAAGACTATGAACATGGTAGCCCATTAATAATACCTTAATAATTATGCCTGCTAGCAAGATAGATGGTCCTTATTATAGTCAGGCATGCCAACTTGTATGATTAAAAGTAGTTCGTACACATTAAATCTACCATCTGCATTTTTCTCTGTAATAAATTTTCTTTTTACACAACTCAAAACTTGTCATGCTAATATGAAATTCGAGATGGCAAAACATGGGAAAGATAAAGATATCTCTTTCCTGCGAAATGTTGGGTTTTGAAGCCCAAGTCCAAGTCTTTCTCTGCTCAAGTTTTGGAGGAACAACTCCAAGTAGAACGAGTTGCAACAGCTATGCTAAGAACAAAAGTTGACATGTTGAGATCGAGATTAGAAGCATGTGATGCCCTATTGCACGAGGCCAATCAAGTTCGTTATAATCTCCCAAAGACTTAGAAAATGCCATAGATAATTGGAGATGAACACTACATAGTGAGTACATTGGTCTTGTGAAATGTTTCCTTAGAATAAGGCACCGTTCCTACTTTTGTTGGTGGATGCATTTATCTGCGGTTGGGATCAACTTGGTAGTTGTTCCTGTGGATGTTATATAAATTAATTGCATAGCCTTTTTCAATCAGTTCGAACTTAAATGGTATCATAGCCTTGGTCTCAAGTTTGAATTGTCGAACGCGTGGTTTAATTTAATCTCAGTCGGGCGGCAAAATCTCCCACCAATCCTGAAATATTTCAAACGCATTTTTGATTGGGATTAAGAAGATAGGGACATAGATCCAGTGCCCCCACGTTCACAGGGCACATCAAACTTGAGATTAAATTATGCGTTCTAGTTCTATACAAAACCCAGTAGGAGGTTGAGCGGCAGCGGCTAGGGTTTAGTGTGGGAGGAGATGATATGCGTACGCTCCTGTTTATATAGGTCGGAGGCACGCGACGGCCGCTGCACGCGTGGCATCGCCATTCGCAGAGGTAGGTGACGACGCGTGCCACCCGAGGCATCGCCATTTTACGCGACCGCAGACTGCCGAAGCGGCGCCGCTGAGAAGACGCATCGACGCTGGGTCACTGCCAAGCGGGCCCGACGAAACGTTCGCCAGACGCGAGCGGACACTTTACGCGTCCACGCAGCGTCCGCGCGACGGATCCGAGACACATATTTGGGCATGTTTGCGTCGCTGCGAACGGCCCAGTCACTATGCGTCGTCCCGCTGGAGTTTGTAACATATTTTTGGCCCGGACAGATGCGCTCGGAACCGAAATCATCTTCTGTTCCCTTCTCTATTTCTTCAGGTTCGAGAGAACACAGCAGCTCTTCAGCTCAGCAGAAATTAATCGGGTCACGCTGTTGCTTTCCTTGCCGTTGGATTGAAACGAATGGTGGATGGGAAGCCTCAGGTCACGTTGTGCCCTGTGAACGTGGGGGCACTGGATCTCTGTCCAGAAGATAGATCATGATCATGGTAGTGACCTATATTCAACGTGATGATGATTTGATTTTGCACTCGGCCTTGAACAGAGGTACTAGTACGGTGTCACAATTTTTTATCATTATACTTGGACGGTGGCCAAATTCAAAATCTCATAGCGGCAAAACTTGCCGCCCACAAAATACAAAAATTTCACACGCTTCCAAATTCCCATTCTACCCCTTGTGGAGATGGCAGCAAAGTCGGTTGGTGGGGGGTCTGCTCATTTTTTGATCACCACCTAGCCCGGAAACCCTCCCAAAAAATTCATTTCCCTCAGACCACCCACCGGAACTTCCCAAGTCCTCCTTCCACCTCCACGACCACGCAGGAACATCCCCATGGGACTTCAGCTTCCTACCACCCTCGCGATCTTGGTCATCACATTGCCCTACGAACCGCATCACGCCGTCATCAAGCGGACGGATCATCTCAGAACCTCGAAACCATATGCTCATCCAGCAGTCTACCGCGGTCGCTTCAGCTGCGGCATCGTCCACCCCGCTCGGATCCGTCGTCCACCGCATCGGATCTTGCTCACCACACGCCTGTGCATGAACCGGATTTCACCTTCATCGGCGCTGGTATGATCTAAACTCTTCTACTATCGCTTTTCTATTGCTTGCAAGTTCTTGTTTAATCTTGGGGGAACCTATTTGTGCTAACGACGCGCCGTTACGTTTTTGCAGATGAGATGAGTAACCATGAAGTGTAATGCGTCTCTCCAACCCCAAGTAGCACATGTAGCGTACTTCATCACCTGATCTATCAACCCAGGAAGATCTCACACTCCCACAGAGTGCTTCTCCTAATGTAAGTCCCTTGTTTTAGCGCCATGTTCAGGCTCAGATGCTTGTTTGTCTGAAGCTCTTTTAGTTCATTCCTAGCTATGACCGTAACACCTTGCTATTTTCTACTTCATTGCTAACTTTAAGCGATTGAACATTTTGGTTTGCATTCCTCTGCTAGATGTAGCCATCATAACTTCTATCTTGCTCAGTCGTTGTTACAAAAATTATAGGTATTATAGTAACATCCTGCTATTATTTAGTTCATGGCCAATTTTAAGTAATTGCACATGTTGGTTCGCATTCCTTGCTCTATAGCTTTTGGCATCGTAACTTCTATATTTGGTTTACATTCTCTCTGTAGATCTAGCCATCATAACTTTATCTTGCTCAGTCGTTGTTACAAAAATTATGGCCTGCTACTATGTTGTTTGTGCCAATTTTTTACTCCATGAACATGTTGGCTTGCATTCCCTGTACTACAGGTGTGATGCCATTGTTTTGTATCTAGTTCATTGTAAGCTAACAAAGTAAGGACTTAGTTTGGCATGCTATCACTCTGCTATCTAGCCTGTAGTACAAATAAACTTGTCATACTACTAGATAATAATTTTGCGTGCCATCTTGTTCTTCAAAAGTTGCATTATTGACTTGTTTCTCTGACTTGGCATGACGCTCACATATGGAAAGCTGAACATATTGGTTTGCATTCCCTCTTATACAAGTTCACAGGTGATCCCACTATATTCTGTATCTGGTCCATCCTAAGCTCCAGCATTAACTATCCTCTATGTGTTGCTCATTACAAGTTTATATCCCGAAACATCTTGATTTGCATCCCCTTCACTATAAGTTCAGGAGTATTATTTAGTTCACGGCCAAAATGAAGTAATTGCACTTGGCACATGTTGGTTCACATTCCCTCCTCTTTAGCTTTTGCCATCGTAACTTCTATTTTTGGTTTACATTCCCTGCTCTGTAGATGTAGCCATCATAACTTCATCTTGCTCATTCGTTGTTACAAAATTTATAGCCTGCTACTATGTTGTTCATGCCAATTTTGTACTCCCCTAACATGTTGGTTTGCATGACTCTGGGATAAATAGGGGAAGTCTCTCCATTGCTTCATTCTAACATGCTTTGTTATATTGGCTGTTGGTATGCGTATGCACTCTTTGTTTGCTTATTGTGCGTATTACAATGATCTTGTTATAACGACTAAATGATGAGTTCCAAATTCCTTGGGCCAACAATATTGTAGTGTCTTTGCCTTTCCATTGTTGGTGTCTGTTTTAACTTGTAATGTCTTTGTTTCTGATATAGAGGTGCTGGATGGACAACTTAAAAGATTGCCTGATCGTCCATTGTATTGCTAGGTTTAATTACCATTCAATTTCTCTGGCTTCTGTAATATTTTTCAATGCCTTGCAGTTGATGTAATATTTAGTTAGTTTTTATAGTTCTTTCACGCATTTTTTCTTTGTCGTTTGTGGTGTTTAGGCTATCTTACGTAAATCAATGCCATAATATCTTCAAGATTCTGAACGACTAATTCCCATCCCTTAACGGCCCAATTAAGCGAAATCACATATGTGCTCGCCGCAAAACTTAAAGCGCTCATTATGCGCCAAAAGAGATATAAACAAAGAACTAAACCGTCCCGGCCCACTTACCATCGTGGGCCACCCCATTTGATTTACTGTGGACCCCACACTCTAATTGGGTCGGCCACTCTGTTTTTGCTGTGGACCCCACCCACTACCGGGCCGGCCCACTAATTAGTTGGGAGCCCATTTGCTTTTGTGGAGGACCCCACATACTAAATGGGTCATTTCTTTAAAGAGGAAAAAGGGACCCACCCGTGCTTTTTGGCCCGCCCATCATCTTGTTGGGCCACCCACTTGCTAGATGGTGACCCACATACTAATTGGGCCGTCTTAACAGAAAGTGGACCCACCCGTGTTTTGTGGCCCGCCCATCATCTTGTTGGGCTGCCGCTTGCTGGGATGGTGGACCTACATACCAAATGAGCCTATTTTAATAGGAAAGTGGGACCCACCTGTTTGGCCCTGCCCACTATCTTGTTGGGCCGGCCCACTTGCTGGGAGGCGGACCCCACATACTAAATGGGTCGCCTTTTAACAGGAAAGTGGGACCCACTCAGAAGTGGTCTTACCACTTATCTTGTTGGGCTGCCTAGATTTGCTATACTGTGGACCCCATCGTACTAAATGGGCCAAAATTAGATATAACAGAGTTGACCCACATGCTAATTGGCCGCCCACTTCGTTTTTAAGGTGGACCTGACGAGAGAATGGACCGGCCCAACAGGAAGCGGTCCCACATTCTTGGGGGCTCACCCTTTGCCCGTTGACCTGGTTTAACTAGTACCGGCCCTGCCCACATGCGATGCGGGTCGTCCACAAAGTTTTGACCCACCAATGATTAGAGGTTAGGGCCTGGTGCTCACGTAACTAATGGACTAAAACAACAGGAGAAGTTGACTCTATTAAACTGTCACCGGGCCCGGCCCAACTTAATGGGCTTCGCTGCTTAAGACGTGGCGGTGCCTCGTGTGGGTCATCATCTACTACTGGTTTTACTTGCTAGATCGCCAGAATCGCCAAGCATCTGCTGCTCCTGCCACGTGTCACGCAGAAGACGTCACGACACCCAAGCCCGAACACTTTGGGCAACGGTCCGCCTTCCGTAGCTTTAAGGCCTCAAGCGCATGGATCAAAAAATCGCGTTGGACTTGCCTCGACATAGCTTTCATGTCAGAACCCATATCGTTTGGTAGTTAGGCCCATAGGCTTACTAAAAATACCCTTAATACGATTTTGAGACGTTGTCTATCAGAACTTTTCTTGTAGTGATACTCCACTACTATCTTTGTTTTTTGGGATGCATGGAATTATGGCCATGCCATTCCACTTGGTTAGCTTGTATGCTCACTTGAGCATGCATCTTCTCGGGATAATAACTTACACCACACCCACCCTTTTTTTTAAGTATAGAGGTATCAATGTCATGATCTTGGTATATTCTCAACTTGAGAGGAATATGCCTTTGTACCCTATGGGAAAGTATGTTGGATAGTGATACTCCACTATCTAAGTTGTATAATTAGCATCACAAATCTGAAAGTATATTCCTTCTTGTGTTGTCATAATACATTCTTACCTTAAGATCCACTCCATTACCCCTTTTTACACCATCTATGGCGTGATGACTCTCATCTCGGCCGTAGTGAAATAGTTGTTCAACTCATGAAACTATAGGTTGGGAACCCTTGGAAAAATACCTTGTTGAAAAGAACTTTTGAAAAACCTTGGGTGAGTTGACTTACCTAAGTGTGTGTTTATGAAAGAAAAGGATATTGTAAAGATGGTTGGAAAGAGAATCTTGTTTTCGAAAATGTCTAAGTATTCACCCGTGACAATTAACCTGGGCAAGGAACAGAAGTACTCCAAACGTGGGCACGGAGCTTAGCTTGACGTTTGTTCTTCTTAGCACATGAGGCACCTGACAACCATACAAGGGTACTGCCACTCTAAGTCCGGCTAAGCCGTGGTTGACAATAGTATAACCGAGTGGCCTTCAGCCACCCGTCCGTGAAGACACTATGGGTCTCCGGCTTAAGGTGGAGCCACGCTCAAAGGGAGGTGAGCTGCCACGGGGAGGTACATACTCCATAGGGTAGGACCTCTTGCTAAGTTGAATGGGCGAAAGTTGTGGGCTATGTCTGCATCTCTTTCGGGGTATAAGGCGGTACAGGCGGGATGATGCCCACAAGATAGGTATCCTGATAGAAAGTGGAAAGGCAAACTCTAGAGTAAAATCTATTCGGAAGAGCCGTGCCTCTGGCCATGGACGGGTTGGAATGGTTGCTTTAGTCACGAGCTTGGCTTACAAAATGGTTTGGCAAATGAAAGGAAAGAACTTGTTTTGGAGTACCGGAAGGGTACGGGGTCGACCATATGGAGATGGTCGGGAAGGACAAATAAATTGGGTTACCCCATCCTAGTGTTTTATGTTGTGGAAATCTTTTGAAGTATCTTCTTCAACAAATATATATAGGATATCTTTTGAAGTTTAACAAAATGAGTTTAGGCAAATCAAAGGAAAGAGGACGTTGTTTAGTGAAGATACCAAAGGTATTCGGGATAAGGTTATGTCACCTATATCCGGAGATGATCGGGAACTATAAATAAAACTATTCTTCCCTCCGCCTAGTGAATTTTATGTTGATGGTTTAAATACAATTCAAATGTATCTTTGTTTCAACAAAGATATATGAGATTGTCATAGGATATCTTTTGAAGTAAGTCTTCTTCCCTTTGAAGTATCTTCTTCAACAAAGATATAGAGATGTCATAGGGTATCTTTTGAAGTATCATCTTTAACAAAGATATAGAGATGTCATAGAAATGTCTTAGCACCCTCTTAGTGTCCCCTTCAACTGTGATGTGGGATGCTATATCCACAAGAGAAACTTATTCTCTTTCACATGCTATATCCACAAGAGAAACTTATTCTCTTTCACATGCTATATCCACAAGAGAAACTTATTCTCTTTCACATGCTATATCCACCAGAGAAACTATTCTTCCTCTCTTGTCTTCTTTAGTTAGAATTGTTATCACCTTCTTGATGGTTTGCGAGTACAATTCAAATGTACTCACGGCTTTGTCCCTGGCTATTTACTTGGCCAGACCTGGAGGACTTCGACAGATGAAGAAGGAGTTGACGACGTCTATGCGAGCTAGGAACGTCTTCCCAGTCAGTTGCCTGTAGGGTTAAGGCAGATGACTTGGGCTCTACGCTGCTGAAGTGATTCTGCTACTCTGATGATTAGATTAGGCCCTTCGAGGCTATCTTGTAAAGATGGGTCATGTGACCTTATTGTAATTTTCTTATTTCGTTTTGTAAAGGATGATGTAATTTGATATCAGTTCGGTTATGTGTTCACGGCACACTGATCATGGGAACGTGAACGGTATACATAACAGGGTATTTCGGACAGCTAGTCCGGGGTCCCCACAGAGCTGGTATCAGAGCCATCCTGACTGTAGGAGACCTTAGTTAGCATGGACGTTAGTTAGGAAACAAGTACTTGGGAAAAACTATTTACGAAACCAATTCTCTCTTTAGTCGGAAGCATAGCTTCTACTCCCCTTATTTATTCAAAGCTTCTAAATTCTTATCTCTCCGCTTTATAAAAATGTTTGAAAATTCTTACTCTATGGTCTCATCCACTTCAAACCTACATATTGGACGATGTCCCCAACTCAGACTGGAGACTCGAACTCAAAGATGGATCAATCCCTCAGGAAGACTCGTATATCCAACAGCTGCTATTGAAGATTGGATGCCGACTTAGTGTGCACATATAGGAATGATAATATCATGTCTTTGGTTGTCACCAAAGTATGTCAAAGATCTGACCTTGTTCCTCCGTGGACTTGCACTTTTTGCAGTCGTCAGGGATCAAGTCCTCAGTTCTTGACTAGTAATTTTTAGGCCAGCCACGAGAATATCTCGACTTCAGGAGCACCTCAACAGCTACCCCTCTGAAGACCTCACGTCCTCGGGATGATGAGACGATAAGATCTACGCAGTTTTCGCCTTCGCTTCAACATCGATGACTCAATACGGGCCTTGCGCCACCAACTGCTACCAGGATCCAATTTGAAGCCAATGTCAGCAAGATGAAGACATCAGCATATGTGACCAGCCCCCAAACCTATAGGATGGATAGGACAGACTCAATCACTTTGATTCAGCTACCCCCACGCATTAGGCATCCCTATATGCTTAGAGTGCCCTGTCCGGTGTGATGATTGCTTGTAGTTCCCTAGTGTGCTGCCTTGAGTGTTTTTATCTGTTTGTTGTGTGTATGATTGTCTTGGTCTTTAGGCCTGAAAAACACTCTTAGTGTGACAACCCAACATAGGAAGCCTCCCAAAGATGTTTTCACCCCACCTACCTCACCAATAAAATGCTAATTTCTAGTTAATTGAATAAGTTAACGAATGGCTCTAACTTTAACCTCGTTAGCAGTTGATTTTTCAACCATGAGGAAAACTAACTCAAAGCCCTATCTGCGCTGACTACCTTCAAGATCAGCTGAAGCATCTCTACTACGCCAAGGAAGCAGAAGCCAGTACCTTCAAGATTGACTGCATCTCTGCGAGAAGCCATACTAACTTGGTCTAACCTTGGAGTATAATCGCGCTAGCTTCAAGTATAACTTTTTGAAACTACCCTCTAACACACCGTCTAACAAGCTGAGAGGACAATAGCGTCAAAGCCAAGCTACATCACATGGTTCATCTGGTCCTCATCAAGTGAAGCTCCTGAAGATACCTCAAGACTCAAGATTAGGTGTAGTTTACCCGCTCACTTCTTAACTGGTATAAGTCAGCACCGACCCTCAAGCTGAAGATTTGCCTTCGACGACCTTTGTTACTGCTTCATATGGACAACAACCAGGCGCTTCATCGACTTACTAACTTACCGCGCGTTATATGGTCTAGTAAACACCGTGAGTGCCTCTTGAAGTCGTGGACTACACATCGCCCATGAAGATCCTTCAACTGATTACGGAAGATCGACGACTTCTTCAGAAGCCCCAGACAGAGCCACAAGGCAGAAGTTCAGAGTTTTTCTGAAGCCCCCGATGAAAAATCTTAAGGGTGGAAGACTTCGTCTTCCACTAAAAATTGGAGCTGACCCTAAAATTTTAAACCTTTCTAAAAACACCGTTGGAAACTTGGGATGCACTAACTCCCCTTGAAGCTGTGGACTGCACCTCGCTCCCTGAAGATGCTTCAACTCAAGACGAGAGAAAGATCACTTCTTCGAAAGCACCGACAAGACCGTGGCCGAAGCTTAGAGTTTTTAAACCCCCCCTATGAACAATTTTAAGGGTGGAAGACTCCGTCTTCCACAAAAATTTAAGGTTAACTCTAAAGAGTTTTCAACCCTGCTAAAGCACCACTGTAGTGCATGATACGTCTCCAACGTATCGATAATTTCTTATGTTCCATGCTACTTTATTGATGATACCTACATGTTTTATGCACATTATATGTCATATTTATGCATTTGCGGAACTAACCTATTAACAAGATTAGAAGAGATTCTTGTTTTTCATTTTGGTTTCAAAATCCTAGTAAGAAATATTCTAATTGGACAAATCTTAGCCGGTCCTATTTACACACGAAGCTTCCAGAAGACCGAAGAGATAACGAAGTGGGGCACGAGTGGCGGACCACGGGCGGCGCGGCTGCCCTCAGCCGCGCCGCCCTGTCATCTGGGCCCCCTGTGGCCCCGACCTACCCTTCCGCCTACAAATAGCTTAGTCGCGAAACCCCCAGTACAGAGAGCCACGATACGGAAAACCTTCCAGACGCCGCCGCGAATCCCATCTCGGGATTCGGGAGATCGCCTCCGGCACCTGCCGGAGAGGGATTCATCTCCCGGAGGACTCTACACCGCCATGGTCGCCTCCGAGTGATGAGTGAGTAGTTCACCGGACCATGGGTCCATAGCATTAACTAGATGGTCGTCTTCTCCTTGTTGTGCTTCATTGTTGGATCTTGTGAGCTGCCTAACATGATCAAGATCATCTATCGTAATACTATATGTTGTGTTTGTCGGGATCGATGGATAGAGAATACTATGTTATGGTGATTATCAATCTATTGTTTATGTGTTGTTTATGATCTTGCATGCTCTCCGTTATTAGTAGAGGCTCTGGCCAAGTTTTTACTCTTAACTCCAAGAGGGAGTATTTATGCTCGATAGTGGGTTCATGCCTTCATTGACACACAGGACAGTGACAAAGTTCTAAGGTTGTGATGTGTTGTTGCCACTAGGGATAAAACATTGATTCTATGTCTAAGGATGTAGTTGTCGATTACATTACGCACCATACTTAATGCAATTGTCTGTTGCTTGCAACTTAATACTGAATGGGGTTCGGATGATAACCTGAAGGTGGACTTTTTAGGCATAGATGCAGTTGGATGGCGGTCTATGTACTTTGTCGTAATGCCCAATTAAATCTCACTATATTTATCATATCATGTATATGCATTGTTATGCCCTTCTCTATTTGTCAATTGCCAGACTGTAATTTGTTCACCCAACATGCTTTTATCTTATGGGAGAGACACCTCTAGTGCTGTGGACCCCGGTCCTATTCTTTACATAGCATACAATCTACTGCAATACTTGTTTTACTGTTTTCTTGCAAACAATCATCTTCCACACAATACGGTTAATCCTTTGTTACGGAAGCCGGTGAGATTGACAACCTCAGTGTTTCGTTGGGGCAAAGTACTTGGGTTGTGTTGTGCGGGTTCCACGTTGGCGCCGGAATCCCTATTGTTGCGCCGCATCACATTTAGCCACCATCAACCTTCAACGTGCTTCTTGGCTCCTCCTGGTTCGATAAACCTTGGTTTCTTTATGAGGGAAAACTTGCTCTTTGTGCGCATCATACCTTCTCTTGGGGTTCCCAACGAACGTGTGAGTTACACGCCATCAAGCTCTTTTTGGCGCCGTTGCGGGCAGATCAAGACACGCTGCAAGGGAGTCTCCACTTCTCAATCTCTTTACTTTGTTTTTGTCTTGCTTTATTTTATTTACTACTTTGTTTTCTGCTAAACAAAACAAAAAAAATTAGTTGCTAGTTTTACTTTATTCTTGTCTTGCTCACTATATCAAAAACACAAAAAAATTAGTTACTTGCATTTACTTTATCTAGTTTGCTTTATTTACCGTTGCTAAAATGAATACCCCCGAAAATACTAAGTTGTGTGACTTCACAAACGCAAATAATAATGATTTCCTATGCACACCTATTGCTCCACCTGCTACTACAGCAGAATTCTTTGAAATTAAACCTGCTTTACTGAACTTGGTTATGAGAGATCAATTTTATGGTGTTAGTTCTGATGATGCTTGCTGCCCATCTCAATAATTTTGTTGAACTTTGTGAAATGCAAAAGTATAAGGATGTAGATGGTGATATTATTAAATTGAAAGTGTTTCCTTTCTCATTAAGAGGAAGAGCTAAAGATTGGTTGCTATCTTTGCCTAAGAATAGTATTGATTCATGGACTAAATGTAAGGATGCTTTTATTGGTAGATATTATCCTCCAGCTAAAATTATATCTTTGAGAAGTAGCATAATGAATTTTAGACAATTAGATACTGAACATGTTGCTCAAGCATGGGAGAGAATGAAAACTTTGGTAAAGAATTGCCCAACCCATGGACGACTACTTGGATGATCATCCAAACCTTCTATGCGGGACTAAATTTTTCTTCGCGAAATTTATTGGATTCAGCTGCTGGAGGTACCTTTATGTCCATCACTTTGGGAGGCGGCTCAAAACTTCTTGATGATATGATGATAAATTACTCTGAATGGCACACGGAAAGAGCTCCACAAGGTAAGAAGGTAAGTTCTGTTGAAGAAACCTCTTCCTTGAGTGATAAGATTGATGTGATTATGTCTATGCTTGTGAATGGTAGATCTAATGTTGATCCAAATAATGTTCCTTTAGCTTCATTGGTTGCTCAAGAAGAAAATTTTGATGTGAATTTCATTAAAAATAATAATTTCAACAACAATGCTTATAGGAACAACTCTGGTAATAACTATAGGCCATATCCTGCTAGTGGTAATGATTATGGTAATACTTATGGTAGATATGAGGAAAAGATGCTAGAAATTGAAAGATCCACTAAAAACTTTATGCAATCACAATATGAGCAAAATCAATTGTTTACTAAAACTATGAATGAACAATCTACCTTGTTGAAAAATATAGGAAATCAACTTGAAAACTTGAATAGGGAGATTTCTGGTCTGCAAACTAAAATTTCAAATGCTGAAACCCGAATCTCATACATGTCTGCATCACAATCCTCTTTAATTAATAAAATGGCTGCTAAACCTGATGATATTGATAATAAGATTACTACTACAGCAAATGCCATCCAAGTTAGAATTAATGAGAATATAAGATTAATGGCTGAATTGCGTGCTAGGTGGGATAGAGAAGAAAATGAAAAACTAGCTAAAGAGAATAATGTAGCTAAAGTTTGGACTATTACCACCATTAGTAATGATAATGATTCACATGTTGCTGCACCTCCTACTATCAATGGTAAAATAATTGGTGTTGGCAATGTTTCTACTCCTAGTGCAAAGCGTACAAAACTGCCTGAAATTGCTAAAACTGCTGAAACTGCTTGTGATAAAACTGCTGAAATTTTTTCCAACCTTGGGAACAATGATCCCATTGCTGTAGCTCATAATGATTTAGATTTTGATGATTGCCACATCTCTGAAGTTATAAAGTTCTTACAAAAACTTGCTAAAAGTCCTAATGCTAGTGCTATAAATTTAGCCTTTACAAAACATATTACAAATGCTCTCATAAAAGCTAGAGAAGAGAAACTAAAACTTGAAACTTCTATTCCTAGAAAGTTAGAGGATGGTTGGGAGCCCATCATTAAAATGAAATTCAATGACTTTGAATGTAATGCTTTATGTGATCTTGGTGCAAGTATTTCTTGTTATGCCTAAAAAGATTTATGATATGCTTGACTTGCCACCATTGAAGAATTGTTATTTGGATGTTAATCTTGCGATAATGTTAAAAAGAAACCTTTGGGGAGGATTGATAATGTGCACATTACGGTTAACAATAACCTTGTCCCCGTTGATTTTGTTGTCTTGGATATCGAATGCAATGCATCTTGTCCTATTGTGTTGGGAAGACCTTTTCTTCGAACCGTTGGTGCTGTTATTGATATGAGGGAAGGTAATATTAAATATCAATTTCCTCTCAAAAAGGTATGGAACACTTCCCTAGAAAGAGAATGAAGTTGCCTTTTGATTCTATTATTAGAACAAGTTATGATGTTGATGCTTCTACTCTTGATGTTACTTGATTTGCACTTTCTGCGCCTAGCTGAAAGGCATTAAAGAAAAGCGCTTATGGGAGACAACCCATGTTTTTACTACAGTACTTTGTTTTATAATTGAGTCTTGGAAGTTGTTTACTACTGTAGCAACCTCTCCTTATCATGTTTTTGTGCCAAGTAAAGTTTCTATGTCAAAGTTGATGTTATATTTGGGATCACTGCGCAGAAACAGCATTGCTGTCTGTCACGAATCTGGGCACAAGTCTCTGTAGAAAATTCGAAAAATCTGCCAATTTACGAGCGTGATCCTCAGATATGTACGCAACTTTCATTAGTTTTGAGTTTTTCCATTTGAGCAAGTCTGGTGCCATTTTAAAATTCGTCTTTACGGACTGTTATGTTTTTGACAGATTCTGCCTTTTATTTCGCATTGCCTCTTTTGCTATGTTGGATGAATTTCTTTGATCCATTAATATCCGGTAGCTTTATGCAATGTCCAGAAGTGTAAAGAATGTTTGTGTCACCTCTGAATGTGTGAATTATTAATTGTGCACTAACCCTCTAATGAGTTTGCTTGAAGTTTGGTGTGAAGGAAGTTTTCAAGGGCCAAGAGAGGAGAATGATATACTATGATCAAGAGGAGTGAAAGCTCTAAGCTTGGGATGCCCCGTGGTTCATCCCTGCATATTTTAAGAAGACTCAAGCTCTAAGCTTGGGGATGCCCAAGGCATCCCCTTCTTCATCGACAAACATCATCGGGTTCCTCCCTGAAACTATATTTTTATTCAGTCACATCTTGTGTTCTTTACTTGGAGCGTCGGTTTGTTTTTGTTTTTGTTTGAATAAAATGGATCCTAGCATTCACTTTGTGGGATAGAGACACGCTCCGCTGTTGCATATGGACAAATATGTCCTTAGGCTTTACTCATAATGTTCAAGGCGAAGTTTCTTCTTCGTTAAATTGTTATATGGTTGGAATTGGAAAATGCTACATGTAGTAACTCTAAAAAATGTCTTGGATAATGTGATACTTGGCAATTGTTGTGCTCATGTTTAAGCTCTTGCATCATATGCTTTGCACCCATTAATGAAGAAATACATAGAGCTTGCTAAAATTTGATTTGCATATTTGGTCTCTCTAAGGTCTAGATAATATCTAGTATTGAGTTTTGAACAACAAGGAAGACGGTGTAGAGTCTTATAATGTTTACAATATGTCTTTTATGTGAGTTTTGCTGCACCGGTTCATCCTTGAGTTTGCTTCAAATAACCTTGCTAGCCTAAACCTTGTATCGAGAGGGAATACTTCTCATGCATCCAAAATCCTTGAGCCAACCACTATGCCATTTGTGTCCACCATACCTACCTACTACATGGTATTTCTCCGCCATTCCAAAGTAAATTGCTTGAGTGCTACCTTTAAAATTCCATCATTCACCTTTGCAATATATAGCTCATGGGACAAAATAGCCTTAAAAACTATCGTAGTATTGAATATGTACTTATGCACTTTATCTTTTATTAAGTTGCTTGTTGTGCGATAACCATGCTTCTGGGGAACGCCATCAACTATTCTTTGTTGAATATCATGTGAGTTGCTATGCATGTCCGTCTTGTCTGGATCTATCACCTTAATGATTGGAGCATGCAAATTGTTAGAGAAGAACATTGGGCCGCTAACTAAAGCCATGAATCATGGTTGAAGTTTCAGTTTTGGACATATATCCTCAATCTCATATGAGAATAATAATTATTGCTACATGCTTATGCATTAAAGAGAAGTCCATTATCTGTTGTCCATGTTGTCCGGTATGGATGTCTAAGTTGAGAATAATCAAAAGCGAGAAATCCAAAATGCGAGCTTTCTCCTTAGACCTTTGTACGGGCGGCATGGAGGTACCCCTTTGTGACACTTGGTTGAAACATGGCATTGCAAAGATCCGGTAGTCCAAGCTAAGTAGGACAAGGTGCGGGCACTATTAGTATACTATGCATGAGGCTTGCAACTTGTAAGATATAATTTACATAACTCATATGCTTTATTACTACCATTGACAAAATTGTTTCATGTTTTCAAAATAAAAGCTCTAGCACAAATACAGCAATCGATGCTTTCCTCTTTGAAGGACCTTTCTTTTACTTTTATTGTTGAGTCAGTTTACCTATCTCCCTCCACCTTAAGAAGCAAACACTTGTGTGAATTGTGCATTGATTCCTACATACTTGCATATTGCACTTGTTATATTACTTTATGTTGACACTATCCATGAGATATACATGTTATAAGTTGAAAGCAACCGTTGAAACTTAATCTTCCTTTGTGTTGCTTCAATACCTTTACTTTGATTTATTGCTTTATGAGTTAACTCTTATGCAAGACTTATTGATGCTTGTCTTGAAGTACTATTCATGAAAAGTCTTTGCTTTATGATTCGATTGTTTACTCATGTCATTACCATTGTTTTGATCGCTGCATTCATTACATATGTTTACAAATAGTATGATCAAGATTATGATGGCATGTCACTTCAGAAATTATCTTTGTTATCGTTTTACCTGCTCGGGACGAGCGAGAACTAAGCAGGGATGTGATACGTCTCCAACGTATCGATAATTTCTTATGTTCCATGCTACTTTATTGATGATACCTACATGTTTTATGCACATTATATGTCGTATTTACGCATTTTACGGAACTAACCTATTAACAAGATGCCGAAGAGCCGATTCTTGTTTCTGCTGTTTTTGGTTTCAGAAATCCTAGTAACGAAATATTCTCGGAATTGGACGAAATCAACGCCCAGGGGTCCTATTTTTGCAAGCTTCCAGAAGACCGAAGGGGAGACGAAGTGGGGCCACGAGGTGGCCGGTGACGAGAGACGGCGGCCCGGCCACGGCGCGGCCATCTCACCTGGCCCTCGTGCGCCTCTTGACTGCCTTCAGCCTGCAAATAGCCTCGTCGCAGTCCCCGGGGAGCCACGATGCGGAAAACCTTCCCGAGGCAGCGCCGTGTGAATCCCATCTCGGGGGAGTTCGGGAGATCGCCTCCGGCACCCTGCTTGGGAGGGATTCATCTCCGGGAGGACTCTTCATCGCCATGATCGCCTCGGAGTGATGAGTGAGTAGTTCACCCCTGGACTATGGGTCCATAGCGGTAGCTAGATGGTCATCTTCTCCTAATTGTGCTTCATTGTTGGATCTTGTGAGCTGCCTAACATGATCAAGATCATCTATCTGTAATACTATATGTTGTGTTTGTCGGGATCCGATGGATAGAGAATACTATGTTATGGTGATTATCAATCTATTGTTTATGTGTTGTTTATGATCTTGCATGCTCTCAGTTATTAGTAGAGGCTCTGGCCAAGTTTTACTCTTAACTCCAGAGGGAGTATTTATGCTCGATAATGGGTTCATGCCTTCATTGACACTGGGACGTGTCAGAAAGTTCTAAGGTTGTGATGTCGTTGTTGCCACTAGGGATAAAACATTGATTCTATGTCTAAGGATGTAGTTGTCGATTACATTCGCACCATACTTAATGCAATTGTCTGTTGCTTGCAACTTAATACTGAATGGGGTTCGGATGATAACTTGAAGGTGGACTTTTTAGGCATAGATGCGGTTGGATGGCGGTCTATGTACTTTGTCGTAATGCCCAATTAAATCTCACTATATTTATCATATCATGTATATGCATTGTTATGCCATTCTCTATTTGTCAATTGCCCGACTGTAATTTGTTCACCCAACATGCTTTTATCTTATGGGAGAGACACCTCTAGTGAACTGTGGACCCAGGTCCTATTCTTTACATAGCATACAATCTACTGCAATACTTGTTTTACTGTTTTCTTGCAAACAATCATCTTCCACACAATACGGTTAATCCTTTGTTACGGCAAGCCGGTGAGATTGACAACCTCATTTGTTTCGTTGGGAAAGTACTTGGGTTGTGTTGTGCGGGTTCACGTTGGCGTCGGAATCCCTGTTGTTGCGCCGCATCACATTTCGCCGCCCATCAACCTTCAACGTGCTTCTTGGGTCCTACTGGTTCGATAAACCTTGGTTTCTTTCTGAGGGAAAACTTGCTGCTGTGCGCATCATACCTTCCTCTTGGGGTTCCCAACGAACGTGTGAGTTACACGCCATCAACGACATACCCAGAGGAGCTTATTGACGAAGCCATCCTCAGGTCTTCTTCTCCCTTCGCCCTTCCACCATGGACAAGTTCGGAGAAGCCGAAGATCTGGAGTTTGGTTGCTGCTCCAACACAGCCAAACCAGATGACGGGGGAGGTAGTAGATGGCCTTATTGAAGGAGATGCCGCACCACTTCTTCGCCGCCGCCTGCCGCCATTCCTGCCACCAGAGAGGAGCAGCGCCGAGGAAGAAGGTGAGGACGGACCGGATCTGGCCCAGGAGATCCGACCTCCTACTCCGAGACTCCACATGGGTAGATCTCGAAGAGCAGCAACCTAAACTACTATGTACAAGTGGCCAGGCTCCTCTCCATCCTCCGCTCCGGCCGGCAGCACCGACGGAGAAGATTCTGGGTTGGGCCGGCGACCACGGCGACGCACAGGCGACTCTCAACGCGGGCGAGGTACTGTAGCGGTACCTCCGGCTTGTTAAGTTCCTGCTCTGACTGAACTCAATCGTGTCCGTCTCGGACGGTCTCCGCGTCGCCCCTTGGAGATGCCCTGGCTGAAAAAGAAATGCACGACTGGCCCACGACACGGCACGACCGAAAGGCCAAAGCCATTCTGAGCCCTAGGACGCTCGTGCAAGTCGTCTTCTTTCTCACCTAGCGCTATCAGGAGTTCTCCAAAAAAAAGAAGTTGTCGGCTATCAGCTCCGATCTCCCCAATGGTGGATCCCGGCGAAGCCGCGACACCATCCGCAGCCGTCTCCTCCCCGTGGGACGATATCCCCGACGACTTCTTCCTATCCGCCTCCATCTCGTCTCCTTGCCCTCCACCAGCCCCTGCTCCCGTCCTTTGCACCTCCCCTTCCCCTCCACAGGCCCTCCGCTCATCGTTCACCTCCACCCATTCAGCCTCCGCATACTTCTCCGATTCCCTCCACCACGCTACTCCCCCTGAGTCCATCCACCCCAGTCACTCCCTCCCGGCCTTATCAGCCGCTTCTCGCTCCGCAGCAGCCGACCTCTGGCACCCGCCTCCGGGCCCCCACCATTCCAACTCCCTCCCGGAGTTTTCGGCCTCCGTATCCGAGTCGCACGTCCACCGCCCTCCTCCTTACAACTCTGTGCGTGCGGACTGCCCGCCCCCGCTGGAGCTGCGCCCGCGGCCGCCGAGGGAGTCACAGGCTGGCACCGCCCTCCGCGCTCTCGCTTGCTTCGCTTCTCCCGCGTCCGGGACCTCTACTCACCTCTGGGCGGCGGGTGACACTGGGGTCAGGGTTTGGGATCTCGCGGATGCCTTCCGGTCTCCCACGTCTCCGCGGCGGTGGGGGGACGAGGCGAGTGCGCCGTTCCGTGAGTCGCGCAGGACGCCGCCGGCGCTTTGTCTCGTGGCCGACCCTGGCCGCGGTGTGGTGTGGAGCGGGCACACCAACGGGCGGATCATGGCTTGGGGCGCCGACCGGGGTCCAGAGGCTGGAGAGTGCATTGGGTGGGATGCGCACCGTGGACCGGTATTCGCCTTGGTCATCTCTCCATATGGTATTTCTCCTTGGCTCTTTTCTATGCCAATCAGTATGATCTCATGATAATGATTTACAAAGCAACTGATTAATTTTCAGTGGAGTCCTACACCATTAGATTTGTATTTGATTCTTGCACTTGAGTCGCAAGTTGGGTTGCAACTGACATTTTTTAGTTGCAAGTTCGGTTGCAGCTAGTAAAAATTGTTAGATTTGCTTCGTTTTTCATGATAATGGTGAGTTACAACATGGGTTGCAACTGAATTTGAGTTTTCAGTCGACTGAGAATTAATCACACCTCTTAATTACCACCATATGTAAACAAGTGACCAATTCATATTTATCCAAGTCGGAATGACGAGTATGTGGTGTGACTATCAGCAGAAATGTATAATTCTAGTAGAAATACAGTGTCAAAGGTGCCCATCACCGAACTGATATTTTTTTTACCCGTGAAAGTGTTGAACCGAACAACTACGTTAGATAAATCCTTGTACGAGTGATGCAATGGATCTTGTATTCTCGTGGAATCGGCTGTCTACTTTGAACTATCTAATCATAGGACTTCAGCCATCTCCATGTTGTCTAATGTGATTATTCACCGCAGTAGTTTGGTTTTTTTGGGGAAGTAAATCTATGCTCTCCCAATTATAAATTGGATGAGTCAGATAGCACCCAGAGTTACTAATCTGCCCTGTCTCGATGCCATTCTCCTCTCACCCACATCATGACCAGCCACCACCGGTTCGTCATGGTCTGCCTTGAGCGCTGAATTGGCACCATATCTTCATCATCAGTCCCATGCCGAAACCAGCCTCCAACACATCACTTCATTGAAGTCGTGGCACTTAGCTGTGTCAAATGTGTGAAAGCGCTGGTGGCATCATGGGGTGAGGATAAAAAAAAAACGAGAGCAGCTAGGACTAGCTGTGGTGGCATATTTTTATAGAAGAAGCCCACTCGGGTGAGCTACCGGAAATACGATCCTCACAGGATTTGAACCCTGGTCAGCAGGGATGCAGTACTGTGACCATACTTGGGTGAGGATTCTACGACTGAAGCGATTGGCTTCATGAAGGCTTGGGGGAGCCCGTCTTTGATAATGCATGTCTGCTCCATTTTCTTATATTCTGCCTTGGCGCTCCCACTTAAATACTCCCATGTCCTCTGTCCGGTATCAAATATGCCGGCCATGGTGGGGATGATCTTGGTTACTTTAGTCCGGCCTAATGATATGAATGGGCTGAAAATGAGTTTGGTCCTAATATTGATGTTCCATATTCACTCTTTCTAAGTGAGTGAATTGCCCTTGCAAAAATATTATCATATATAGAGCTTCTCCTTGCAAAAGCACTAGTGAAGAGTTCATTTAAAGGTACTATTATTTTTTGTTGGAAAGCACATAAGCACTTGAATTTCTTCTTGCAGAATGCAAAACTGCCCTTGGGTTATATGTCCACACGAGCGGAGTGGCATTTTTGTCATGTCATGTGTACGCATTCTTTACATAGATGTTTGGCGAACTAGGTGTCACATTAGGGCATCTCCATAGGTAGCTCCCAAAACGTGTCCGACAATTGCATGCTAGACATGCTATTGGGATCATCTCCAAATATCCCAGACAAATTTGAGATCATTCCCACATTGGCACTCCCCAAATGATCACAACAAGAACCCACAACACAAATGCCTAGCTCCAAGCAAAGCACGCGCGCCACGCATCTCAAAGCATACCGTGTTCCTGTTGCGTTTCCTGCGCCACGCATGTGAGGGAGCTCACTGCGTGTGCTCCACACTGCCGTCGCTGTAGAAGGACATGGACGACGACCTCGCCACGAATGGCTAGGACGCGTACGTGGGCATGGACGTCGCGCCATGAGATGAGTTGGTGGTTGAGCGCGACCTCACCCTTGTTCTTGCCGTGGCACTCGGCGCACCGTGGCCGCTTGCACTTCTCCGTGCTCCTAGGCGCACGACCCCCACGCCTTGCCACGGCTGGCCGCCACACGCGTGCTTGGGTAAGGCTGACATGTAGGGAGGGTGCGACGGCGATCGACAACGCACGTGCGGAGAGGTGGCTGGAGCAGCATGCGCAACGTGCTCTTGTGCATCCTGAACAAGAGGGAGTCGTGCGGGGCAGAGCAGGCACCGCACGCCACCACGGTGCTTCGCGCTGAGCTGTTGCACGACAACACCATGGTGTCCTGTTTGGCCTTTAGATCCCCACGGCTAGAGCGGAAGAACTAGCCGTAACGCAAGGACGGGTCGAGGTAGGAGATGGCGGCCTGCATGTTGGAGTGGCGGAACGAGGGTGGATATGGAGCCGTGCGGTATGTGGGAACGGGGAGTGGAGAGAGAAATGGAGGAGAGATGAAGAGAGGGGGTAGGTGGGGAGTTGAGAGGCTGACGGTGGGCCTACTGGTCTTGATCCTATGTGTAGTTTGTTGCCGGCGCCCACGATTGACCCCGTGTGTGCCGAGAGTGGTGTGGTAGTGCCGGCTATTTTATTGGTTGGGTGGTGACGTAGATTGACTATGGAGGCATTGTGGGAGCATAATTTGGTCCGACACCCCCAAAGCGTCAATGGGGGGCTGCTGGTGGAGATTACCTTACTCCTCTCAATGTGGACGTCTCGTCAAACAACTCCCAACACACATTGCCGGTATGGTGACGAATACCTCAATGGCCGCCACAACAGTGAACTGCTAGAACACACACCTTGCACCATGGATATGGCCAACGATTGCTCTGACAACTTGACGAGGTGCATCAGTATGTTGTGTTTCATGCTACAACAAGGTTCTCATCGTGCGGTGCTTGTATAGTGTGATGGGGATATGCCCAAGGGGGTACAACATCAGTCTCACTCGCAGTAGGAGAGAAGGCCCAAAGAAGATTCCAGTCGACAAGGACGACTAGGCCCAAAACCCTTGGAGCGACTGGGCCTAAACCCTGAGCTGGCGACTGGACCGGGGGCCTGGGCGACTGGAAAATGAGATTACTTGGGTGTAGAGCAAGGGATCCCGGGTTAATAGTAACTGATACGATTCGGATATGATTTGTAGTTATCCCCTTGTAACCCTAGATCGGGAGTGTCCATATAAACCCCCGAGCTAGGTCGTAGATGATACACCCTCAGAGATCGGATCACCACCTCCATAGCTCTCGGTACCTCTGCCGTGAGCCATATTGTAATTCTCACTGAGTAATAGATCTAGCGGGGACGTGGCGCCTTTTACTCTCGGAGGGAACAACTGGGTAAAACCTTGCGTTACGTGCCACCTCGCTCATGAGATAGCTACGTCGCCTTGCTCACGCATCAACGAAGTGCGCACCAGCACCTTCGTGGTCATATCCACAGATGGCGCCACTGTGGGGCGTGGGACGTCAAGCCTCCGTGCGGTGAGGCCCTACTCGCCGCCGGTCGCCTCCGTGGGATGATCGCCACGGGCGGCTTCTTCCACATCCGGTAGAGCACCTACCGCCGGCCTCGTCGCCACTCTCGCCACGCCTGGATGGTGCGGTCGGCGATCAACCTCTGTCGGGCTCGCCGGCGTCGGCGATCCCTCGAGTCGCCCCAGTGCATGACCCGTACGCGGGGCCTCCAACCGCTTCTCGCCCTCGGCGTGAAATTTACGTCGGAGGCGGGCGATCTTGGAGACGAGCCGAGTCGGCGGTCGTGCATCGACCGCTAACTCTAGTGTGGCAGACGATCGACTCCGTCAGTCCCGTTCCGCCGACCGAGGGTGTCCTCATCTCTGCGACGACGCCGACTCACCGACTCCGTAAACCCGGTTGATCCACCGCCCGTCCCCGCGCCGTCCATCGCCAGCATCGACCAAGGACTTTCTACCGCTCCTCGGCGACTTCGAGGGATCGAAGCACATCGAGCGGCCTTGGAGGAGCAGAGGAAGAAGGAGCTAGTCGAGAGGCAGAAATTCCGCCTCGAACAGGACTCAGCAAGAGCCCTGTTGCGACACCACCAGCAACCCGCGACCAGGGCTTCCCCAGCGCCCGCCTCAACTTCGACGATCCGGATCGCGAAGTCTGGGTCGCTAGAGCACCGAACAACGGCGCCCCAGAGACCAGCCGGGCCGCCGTCGATCGCGAGGCGAACGGAGCACCACCACCACCGCCACCACCACCACCTCCACCGGGAGGCCGAACGGTCCCCCCGTAGAAGTCGACGCCAACGGCCTGCCGTTACACTCGTCGCCGGCAGACAACGTCGTCGCGGCACAAGCGGCCCTTGCCAACCTTCCCGACAACGGCGAGGGCGCCCTCTTCATCCAGCACGCCAAGGCCCTAGTTGCCAAGGCCTTGGAGCAGCAGTTAGCTGCCCATGACTCTCAGGGGCGGTTATACTCGCGCTCGCATCCTCAGCAGCAGCAAACCGCGCAGTCGCCAACGCCAACAACTGCCCACCACCGGCAACGGGATCCGACTCGACCTTGCCTCAGTCGCGCACCCAGAGTCAAACGGACAAGCCGAAAGAGCCAATCAGAGCATCCTCCACGGAATCAAGCCACGACTGGAGGTCCCCCTGGAGCGCGCCGCCGGATGCTGGGCGGAGGAATTACCCTATGGGGCATACGTACGACTCCAAACAGGTCGACGGGCTACACGCCCTTCTTCCTAGTCTACGGAGCGGAAGCCGTCATGCCCACGGACATCCAGCACGACTCTCCACGAGTCGTAAACTACTCGGAGCTAGAAAATGAACTCGCCCGCCAAGACGGAGCACCATCCTGATGCCGAGTGTTGTGGGTATACTTTATGGACATATCAGCAACGACATGGCCCTGGAGTCCAGGCATGGCTTAGGGTGGCCTGAGCAGTGATGGTGGCATGGGGCCCGTCGGGCGGCCCAGTTGTTGTTGATCAAGAAGGATGAAGTCCACGGCCAGGAACTTGGAGCGGATCTAAGCAGGCCTACGAAGGCGGGATCCGTAAGTACATATTCGAAATGTCCGGATCCGGTACGGCCATAAGGAAAGGCGGATCCCCTTCGCGTACACGACAGATGTTATGCGTAGTTAGGCAACTTGTGTAATGCAGCTAGGACTACTCCCGTATAAACCCTAGATCAGTGCGCCTTTATAAGGCGGATCCTGGGATCTAGAGGCGCAACCACAACCATTGTAACAACGCGCAAGCGCCCCGGATAATTCGGACAAGCGGTAGGCCACGTCATCGTGCGGGTGTTCGGAAGGCCCCGGGTAACTCGCGTACCCGCAGTCCGCGTGTGCACTCGGCCTATGGCCCCTACTTCTCTGCTCGTGAGGATCACTCATCGGTGTTGTCGATTGGGCAACGACGGTTAGCGCCAGCCGTAGAACTGAGAGGCGTCTCACAGGCCAGGAGCAGGAGAGCTCGCCATGGGGAGCTCTGACTCGATCGGCGTAGGCGCGTGCTCTGTGAGAATTTTTCGTCGTCCCATCCAGGACAGTCCCCGGATCCGGCCCAGGTCCATTTCCCAGTCAAGCTCTCCATCGTCCCAATGGGCGGCATCCGCGTCTTCATCGGCGAGGCCGAATCGATTAAGACGAGCAGCAACGGTAAGTAACGCGAGCGCGTCCCGCCGTGAAGGCCGGACCCGGCAGGCCCGCACGAAGATCGTCGAGTCGCAGGGCTTCTTAAGGAAAGGTTAGCCTTAGATCGGGGAAAAATCAAAACCAATCCGCCTGGCGGGGAAAACGGTGGAAGACCAATGCCGAATCTTTGGTCTCCCGAGGTGTTAGAGAAGCAAGGTGTCCGCCATGCACTTCTTGGCCACTCTACTTCGAGACGCCCCTCCCGCCGGGACGAGGCCCAGTCCTTTGCGAGTTGAGGAGCACCGGGAAACAACGTAGCTCGGATCTGCCGACGATCGGAGGCACGACGCTCGGGACAGAGGAAAGGCGGAAACCCTGAGGAATCATCCTCGGAAACTTGAGCCCAAATTAAGAATGATGCCTCCTCAGCTAGAGCACGAGAAGAATGGCCAACAGCGAAGGAGCTCGCAATTGGGGAAGAAGATGACGGCGCTTCATCCATGAATACGAGGAGATTCAACGCAAGCTCGGGAACTTCGGAGGCGGGGAGCAAGGCGAAGTGGAATCGCAGTGGTGCGAGGTTCTAGCAGCCGTAGCACTTCGGCCTGGATCAGCCAGGAAGCGGAAGGCGAAGCCTCCAACTCCGACCCCGAGGACCATCCAACGTAAGGTCTCAGTTAGATCGGAGCACGGCCAGCGAAACGATGTCACATCACCGGAAGATGGTCGAGCAAGCACTGGCATGGATTTAGTCGCAAGAGTCCAGATATCCTCAGCAAACCCGATAACTCCCAGGAAGGCTGCGGTCAGGAGGCCTTAGAAGCCAAGAGACAGGAGATGCTAGCTGTTGCCAGGACCGCAGCCGCAATGCTAGAAGAAAGAACCATAGCGAGCGAACTTCGTGGACCACTTTCAGAAGAAGGATCGCGAGGTTGATGAATCTCTCACAAAGGTCGGGCAACTCGAGAAGCCATTGGGAGGCCAAGGTAAAATTTGTGCAGGAGGAAGAAGCTAGAATCGGGCGAAGCCATCCCCTTCCCCCTTAAGATTACCTTCGCAACACCCACGGAGCAGCAGCCGCTCGCAGCTCCAAAGGATAACATGAAGAAGGCTGCGGAGCTCCTAAGAAGAAGGACGGGGAGATTGACATCAACTACGTCAAGGCTTCGTGCCCTGTGTCGACAACGAGCAAAGACGGACAAACCGCGGGTTAGCATCAATGGGAGCAATGCATATCTCGGCAGAAGGACGCCCACGGCAATCACCATCGAGATGACGAATCGCGACCCAGGATCACGGAGAGCGCGGGAGGAAAGAGTCGAGAGACCATCCAAATCCAATCCCCGTACCGCCAGTTCAACTACGAAAAACAGGCAAAAGGGAAAGGATGCGTGTATGCGGCGAGAGATAAATGCAGTGTTCCATCGCACGCCGACCAGTCTCATGCCCTCAGCGTGTGTGATCTGTAGGAAACCCCGAGGCCATGGGCAGTGGAATCAACATGCGACAATATACGCCTCCTAGAGACGGGGAGGCGAGGGGAGCGTACGCGGGTCACCGCGACCGGAATCAAGGCGCGAGGCACGAGCCTCGTCGGAGTCAAGGCCATGAGCTGTGAGCCTCGTCGGAATCAAGAGCGCGACCCTGGGCCTCGCAGAAGCCAAGGGCGCGTCCGGAACAGGAAGGGAGCGGAGCAGTGACCTGCAGGCCGGAGCAGCGAGACCACATGAAGGAAAAGACGCGGCCGGAGCGACCCAGCAGGAGCCACGCAGGAATCGAAGGCGGAAGAGACATCTTACGACCCTACTCGCGGATCTCCTCCTTGTACCGGTGGAGGGGCGGAGAGTGGAGCGGAGCGGAGCAGAATCCGTTCCGCTCAAAATCACCGGGTGGTGCCCGCGTGATGCCGGGATCGCCTCGGCAGTGCAGTCCGACTACATCGGTCCAAGGTGCTTTGGCCGGATGATCAAGGAGGAACCAAAGCCAAGAAGCTGGAACCTTAAGCTACCAGGAAATCGGTTATGATGGCACCGAAAGGCCGGATGTCTGGATCGAGGATTACTACAATGCGGTAACAGCAGCCGGAGGAACCCCAGGAATATAACTGCATATCGATTGTACCTTATTGGTCCGGCCCTGATGTTGGCTAGGCAGCCAGGAGAACACTATCTTTCTTTGGTTGGACTGTGAAGAAGGCTTTCGAGGGCTCACTTGGGGTACCTACAAGAGGCCGACCTGCAGTGATGCTTAAGCTTGCATGAGGAGAAGAGGCGAGAGACATCAGAAGCTTTCTCACCGTGGTTGTAGCCAGTGCGAGAACGTAGATAACAGCACCAATGCACGCCTTCATTGGTGGTTTGCGGCGTGGGGGGCTGCTGCGCCACAAGCTTACTGCACAGTGTGCCGAACAAGCTCGCTCTTGACGAGATGATAAACTATAGCCGGCGATCTCATCTTTTCTGCAGCCGATGATGGCCAACGAGCGGAGATCTCGCGACTACGGCCCGTACCCTGCACCCATGAAGAAAAACCAGTGATAACGGCGTCGGCAACAGCAACAAGCGGAAGAACCCCCCTGAAGACCCGAAGGGCGGAGGATCCGATATGGTAGCCATGACGTTCCAATAGCAGCGAGGGTCAGAGAGCGGAGAAGAGGCGCGGACGTGGGCCCAGACGAAGCGGCGAAGAGCAGCCAGCCTTCAGCAGAGTCACCGCGGCGGATCCAACGCCCTCCCAAACGTACGAAGAATACGAGGATATGCGTTGCTGTGTCCCCAGATCGGCTACGGGCAAATCCTGTCTGTCCCTGCTGCCGTGGGTCAGCGATCGGCCGGAGAGCGGGGATACAGCGAGCAGGAAGCACGCAGCGGCTCCAATGGAGGGCAAGGGCAAGAACTTAAGGAGACAAGAGAGACCGATTCAGAAGCCATGGATAGGGATGGCCTTAGCCGGAACCCAAGGAGATGCCGCGACTAGCAAGTCCAACCCACTTTAGTAAGAAGAGTGTCGGAACTTACCACACCTTCCTCGGAACCGCAACACCGCGTGAAAAAATCAGCGCTCCGGATCTTGAGAACCGCACAGTTAAAATTGTCACATGATATGTGAGTGGTCGGAGAAGCTGTACCTTTGATGGGTCGGATCACCGGCCCCGTCATCCCCAAAGAGTGCTCCGCTCTGGTTGTGAGTCCCATAGACGGGTATGACTTTTCCAGGTGTCTTATGGACGGAGGAGGCTAGCACAGAACATCAGCACAGAGACCACTGGGAGAAAGATGATTTCTTTCAGAGCGATAAACAGCTGCTGAATTTATGGTGTGGTTAGAGGTAAGAGGGCAAACTCTCTGGGCAGCATTCAAACTTCACGTGGCCTTCGGCAATGTGAACAACTCCCGCGAAGAGTGATCACGTTCGAAGTGGTGCCTTCAAAAGCTCACACCACGTGATCTTGGTGAGCCCACCACCACAAGTTCCATATGAGCACTACATCACAACAAGCTCAAGATTAGGGTCCTAACGGTTGGATCACCATGTCAGGAGACTACAAGAAAGCTAGGAATCTGCGAGGAAAGGCAGCCGCCCTTTGCAATCAGTCATATGCAGAGAAGGAGAGGCTGAGGAGCTCTGAGGCCGCGATGGATCGCCAAGATGCAGACCACCAAGCGAGATCTCCCGAACGAGAAGACCTCGTTCAAGACGCGATAGAAACCAAGAAGCAGGACCTCATTGAAGGTGACAACTCCAAGCAGAGGTTTCGATCGGAGCCAACATGGACCCCAAATAGAAAAGCGCGCTCTCGAGTTTCACCGAGCTAACATGGATATCTTCGCATGGCAACCTTCGGACAGTCCGGAGTACGAAGGGAACTCGCAAAGCACTACCTCAACTTTATAAATCCGGGTGCAAAGCGGGTGAAGCAAACTATGCGAGCGCTTTGGAGATAAGAGCGCGCGCCATAGGAATGGAATTACTTAAAGTTACTAGAGGCGAGGTTTTAGCAGTAGAGTTATCCCCATCTTGATTGGGTATAAACCCGAGTCCTTGTACCCAAAAGAATTACGAAATACTAAGAATGTGCATCGATTACTCTCGGCGTGAATAAGCATTGTCAGAAAGATCCGCGTTCACTTTGCCGCGCATTGACCAAGTCATTGATTCGGCGGCAGGGGCGGTTCTGTGTTTTCTTGACGCATATTACGGGTATCATCGGATCTTGATGAGAGCCGACCAAAGGCGACTTCCTTCATCACACCCTATGGCACTTATTGCTATGTTACCATGCCTTTTGGCAAAACGGGTACACATACCTTGTCTGATGCGGCGGTGCTGAGACCAGAGGTGCGGCGAGCATTGCACGCCTGCATCAGCGACATGTGATCATGACTTAGAGGATGACCTGGCAGCGACCTTAGGGAAACCTTTAGTAATCTCGACGGTACAAGATGATGAATCCCGCTGAAGTCGTCTTGGCGTACCAGTAGGAAACTCCTTAGCTTCATTGTTTCCCACAGGGGAATGAAGTTAACCCGGAAAAAATAAAGGCTATCCCGAACATCAAAGGCCAACTTGTCTCAAAGATGTGCAACGATTAGCCCGGATTGCGTTGCGGCAATCGAAACAGATTTGTTAGCGTCTTGGCGAAGCCCTACCTCACATACAATTTCTTGAAGAAAGCAGAGACAAATTTATGCAGGATGAATGACGAGATAAAGCTGCCAGGAGTTGAAGGCTGTCTCTCCCCGCCTGTATTGGCGGCTCAGTGAGTGGTCTCCTCTGCCATGGCTACCAACAAAGTTATCGGCCTCGTAATCGTGGTGGTGCGAAAGGAAGAAGGATTTGAGCACGGAGTCAAAACTGTCTATTACATTAAAGAAGTCCGACGGAATCAACGGAGGCTCCTGGCTGAAGCTAGCATACGGAGTTTTCTGGCGGCGGAAGGTGGGAGCCACTACCTAGGAGCACCCAATAACAGTGGTGAGAAAGGCTCCCCTGGCAACAATCATCAACAACTCGACGCAACCGGACGCGTAGCAAAATGGGGCATCGAGTTATCTTCCTTTGACATCAAGCCCGAATTGCAATCAAGTCTCAAGTTCTAGCCGATTTCATCGCGGATTGGACTGCCGGAAGGCACACCTATGCCGGAACCTGAAGCTTAGGTCATGCACTTTAGCGGATCAAGCAGCATCAAGGCTGATGAGTTATGCAAAGTCACCTCTTAGGAGAAAGAGCTGCGATGCGTTACGCGATTCACTTGAAGCAACCAATAATATGGCGGAATACGAGCTCTACTACACGATGTGCGCATCGCTAAGGAAATTAGGATCAAGCACATCATATCTTTGCGGAGATTCGACTGAGTGCTTCGTAATAGTGTTGGAACTGGAGGCATGACTCAGTCATGGCGGCTTACGGAGAGACGAGTAGACGCGAGATCGCAAGTGCTTCCTCGGATACGAAGTCCAGTACGTCGGGAGAGACGATAACACGGCGGACATGCGCTCCAAACTCGGATCCAGGTGAGCTCCATTCACTTTGGAGGTGTTCCTTGAGCATCTGCAGTACCCTCGATAAAGTGCAAACCGGAAAATCCGTCAGCCGTTTCTCGGCTAAAAGTGATGGCAATCATTAGGCTTTGGACTCGGCGCGTTCTGGACTATCTCATTGATCAAAGTTCAGGAGGGGCAGGGTCCACGCACGACGGATCATCAGACGGGCAAGATCCTACACAATTGTTGATGGACAGGCTCTACAAACGAAGTGCAAAAGGGGTATTCTCAAATTCGTCTCTAGTCAAGATGGCATTGAAATCACCGAGAGGATCCACGCGGTTGCGGAATATGCGTACGAGATCCTCGTTACGAAAGCTTTTCGGTTAGGATTTCTTGCGGCTGAAAGAAGCTAAAGCGGCGACAAGCAGTGAAAACTGCCGCGGTTGTCGATGCTACGCTACTCAGCAAACGCTCCGGCCCAAGAGCTGAGGACCATCCCTATCACTTGGCCGTTCGCGGTCTAGGGGCTCGATATGGTTGGTAGAGATTAAAGAAAAAGAGAGGGGTCATGAATACCTTCTGGTCGCTATTGACAAGTTCGATCGTGGATCGAGGCAAGAAGCCGTTAAGAAACGAAACGGTGTACGGCTTGCTAAAATTTGTTTTAGAGCCTCGTGACGAGATTAGGCATCCCACACATAATCAGAGACAATGGCACAAACTTTGCGGGGAGAACTCAAGGATTCTTGCCACGATGTAGGGATCCGCTGGCTTGACCTTGCTTCCATGGCTCATCCACAATCTAATGGTCAGGTCGAACGAGCCAATAGCCTTATACTAGCCGGAATCAAACCTCGCCTTGAAGAGCCGGCTAGCCATGTGAGGCCGGGCTTAGTTTGATGGTGGACTACGTTACGTGGAGTTCTGAACTACTAACAGTCAACGGATTTACTCCTTTCTTCTGGTATATGGATCTTGTTGTACTCACGGCAGCATGTCCCTGATTCACAGCAGTTCGCCTACAATGAAGAAAGCTGGCAGCGGAGGCCTCAGCCATTTATACGCCAGACACGATCGAAGAAACTGCGAATTTGGTGACAACGCTCCGCATTTACCGGCGGGAAGCTACGGCCTTCCTCATCAGCCAATCCGAGTTCGGGCTTAGCCCGTTCATGGTGGAGACTTAGTCCTCACTTCTTCGCCGAGTGAAAGATCACAAGTTGCAAACTCCATGGGAAGGACCTTTTGTCGTCGACCAAGAGAAGTACTACTGTGGATCCCTGCTACCTGGTTGATTTAGAACCAAGGATAGACCTTGGCAGCATGGAAAGCAGCAGAAGATAAGATGTGCATATATATGATAGCGATGTCCCAAGGACATATACCCAGTAAATCCTTTCCACATAGCGCTACCGTACATACCTTGTAATATCTGTGATACATGATCATTAAATAAAGCTTTTGGTTCACTCTTAGAGTCATTTTACCTCCTTTAATTTTCATTTCTGGATCGTGTATGTTTTTCCAGGTAGCACCCGGTGGATCTTTAGCTGGCGTGTATCAAAGTTGTGAATTTTCAAAATCGTCGCCAGAACAGTAGCTTAAGTTTTTAAATGAAATTTTTATTTAGAACTCATGGATTCATTGTTAGCGACAAGCATGAAATTTTTGGGGGCTTGTTTCGTGATTATTGACGGATTGCCATTGGGCTTAGTCGCCGCTGGCGAGCTTCGGCTAAAGGTTTTCCAGCTCGTGGAAGGTCAAGTGGGCAAGCAAAATTATCAAACCAGCACTTGCTTTCAAGAAACAACACATGCAAATAATATAAAAACGGATAGCAGGATAATTCTGCTCATGCATGCATGCTTGTTTCGTCCCTAACTAGAAATTAAGTTATATTACAAACCCTAGTAAGATAAAATGATGCATTGTTTATCACATGACATAACGTTTTCCTCCTTGGACGGAAGGCATTGCCTACGGATCTTTTCCTTTGGGCGCCTCGGTAGGAACGTGCACATCACTCCCTTCGCTCTCTTCTCATCTTCTCCCAGGAGGTGGGCATGGTCTTGGGTTCCTCTTGGGGAGCATCCTTGGGTAGTCTCGGAGTAAATGGGTTCCGGATTCCAGCGGGGCAGACTTCAGCCATTTCCTTTTGAGATTCGTCTTCCAGAGACTCTGCATCCATTGGGAGAACCACTGCTGTCGTAGAATTCCTCGTGGCGGATCTCGCGATCACCAAAGTGTCCTGTACACTGCATCAAGCTAAGACATGTCTGTATCCGGAGGAACACGAGAGGATTAGGTCAGATAAATCTCGATTATCCGCCAAGCACATGGTTAAAGTCATGGCAGCGCATGGGCCCGATAGCCGCTTGTAAGATACGTACGACTCTGGAAGATGTCCATCCAAGCAATGGGTTTACTTGTGAGACAGCAGTCATGACTCTTCCTTGGTGACAAGTTATAGCATATCTTGTGTGGAGAGATAAGATCTTCACAGTCATATGCAGTGAAGAAAGAACATGTCGATCCGGGAAATTTGTTAGGCGCTTCGGGATATCAAGTAGCTCTTTGCACAAAAATACAGGATAAACATTCAAGTTGAGCACAGAGATTATCCATCAAGATAAGAAATTCGAAGATATACGTACCCGGGATATTTCCGACGTGAGGTCCCGATGGTGCTCGCGGGTCTCCGCCTTGGAGTCCCGTGAGCTCGGCACTGGCTGCCTCTTGATGAGTCTCGCTATCAAACATTACGCTTGGCCTGGTCGCCCTTGTCACCTGATGGGCTCGGAGTTTTCTCCGCCGATTTGCTTCTCGGCACGCTCGTCTGTTTACTCAGCCTCCTTGACTTTATTTCCAACTCTTGGTATGAGGAAGGCGCGAGTTTTCCGATTCGGAGGAGGTGGTCGAGGGAAGATGCGCCTACAGGGAATCAAGTTAAAAACGGTTCAAAGTCGGAGCATTGAACTAATAACAAAGAAAGGTCGGAAACCAACTTGAGGCGTGCTTGGTGATTTGTTCGATTACGCATTTTATCTTTGAGGCTCGGATATTCTCAAAAAAGTACAGTAGAAGATAGCCAACAGACTCCAGATCATCTCTTCTGCTTTGTTCTGTAAAAAACAAATGCACATGTAAGATTCCCGCTTACAACATGGTGGTGTCCTTTGAAGCATTATTGCCAATCCTTTCGACATCATGCTTGGGGGCTACTACTGTGACATTTTTAAAATCTTTCCAAGAGGTACATGCTCTAAAGCATCTAAGCGCTAACTGAAGTACTGATTCAGCCTACATGTGGAGACTCTTGAGAGTACAGCACATTTATGGAACAGCTTGTGAAGGAATTGGCAGAGCACCCTTCTTAAACTCCTGGATTTCGACGTAGCGCGTACGTTCCCCCGAGCATTGTTCGGCATGGCGTTGGCGGATCTTGTTCCAATTCCCACTCTTTGTCTCCGTCGGCTTGTTGAAGAACTTTGTAGCATATGCCTTGGGGGTGGAGGTGAGGTCGGACGGATCTCAGAAGGCTCGACACACGTCCGGCCATCCACCTCAGACCTTCTCGGAGGAAGTAACCTCAGCCTCTCCTTGGTCTTGAATTTCTTCTTGGGAGGGCCTTGGCCTTAGGATCCTCTATCCCTTCTCGGCTGCGACCGGAATTATTCGGTGGAGTGCGACGGAGGGGTTGATTGATCCACCTGAGGAGGAAATGGCGGTGGGCAGTGTGGGAAGCGCTTAGCGGAGCTGGGTTGCGGGACCAACAGTAGGAGATTTCTTCATAAATTTTGTGATGGGTTCTTGGCTGGCGGTTCGAGTGGCGACGGTAGTCGGAGTTGCGAACAAATAAAGAAGATTGCATAAACGGTTGCATCAAAGTGAATATGTACCATACACGGAAAACTTACGGGCGCCGGGGATGATGGGCGCGGAGTGTTGCCTGCGCAGAAAGCATTTCAAACGGCTCCCTCCGCCTTCCTTGAGTCTGGAGGGGGCTTGCGATCTTGGGCTTCTGGCGGAGGCCTCGCGCCCAGCTCAGCTGGGCGGACTTTGGCGGGAGCGCAATGAGTCAGAGAGCCGCCTTGCGAGTGTATACTCTTCCTCTCTTAATCTTCGGAACCTCCTAAAGCCGTTATTAGCGGGTGAGGCAGTATGGTGCGTAAGTTTTCATCCGCCTGTAGCATTTGGAGGGAAGATATCATATGTTAGTCAATATTCAAAAACTTGTGAAGTTTGAAGTAACGAAGGGATCAAAGCTTAGAGAGACAATGGTCGTTGTAAATATCCTTGATCAATTCCGGGATAGTTGACACACCTCTAGGCATCTTGAATCACAGAAGAATGTTAGGAAGATCGTGGCGGAACTCGGGCTGGTCGTCTGGCAGTGTATCTTGAGATTAGCAACGTTATATCGCGAGTGGATCATGTGAGTAGTGATTCAGTGGGCCCAGGTTCGGTGCCAATCGTGGACTAACCGGGAGATTCTCATGTGCCTTCTCCAGGATGGGAGTTAGAAACGACGGGATGGCTCCGGCTTGCGAGCTCTTCAGGAGGCTCGTTGTTGAATTTGGAAGAGTCATGGATCTCGGAATGACACATTCTTCTCGTAAAACCATCCGCGTTCGATGCGGACGGATTCGTGCGAAGTCATGAGGAGGTACATGCGGCCAGGTCGAACATGAATGTCATGTCTCCCGCGATTCGAGCACTTTGTCTTTCGTCTCTTTCTTCACTCAGGAAGAAAGCGCATAACGACGTCGTGGGATTAGAGATGCCACGAGAAGTTGCGAATTGGAGAAGCGAAGAGTAGGAGTTGGGGCAGATGTTGTGGGGGTGAAGCCGTACGTATTGAGGATGGAGAGGAAAAATTAGCAGGAGCGATAATCCGCGTTCCCACCCAAGCCTTAGTCATGACCACTTCTCCGGCTCTGGCTTGGGGACGTATCGCGTATGAAACTCAGTGAGCGGAGATCATACCCTCGTTAAGCCTCTAAGACTCCGTGTCGGTGGTTTCGCAGAACCTTAGACCCCGCTCTCCTTCGCGGTTGGGCCTTAGAAGCTTTCTTGTTTTAATCTACGAACCTGGCGCCATTCCTTGCCCTTGGACAGTTCTTCTTCGATTTCTTGGGCGGTCGGCCCTAAAGCTGTGGAAGATGCGGAAAAAGGTTGAGCTAGCGGATGTCGGAAACATATGGTGGTAGGTATGCAATGGGATCCGGACAGTTAGCTCTAACGGGTCGGGCTATTGGAGAACTACAGTGATGGGCGATCGGCATACTTCCATCCACCCATGCAAAGTGTTTGAGATTCAGGAATCTCTCTCTTCTTCTACAAGTCCGATGCAACCGTCATGCGCGTGAGCCGTGATCTCCGGCGAGAGACGAGTCGCCGAACTGGCAGCAGCCGCGTGACCACGAATCGGCGGGAGATTTCCAGACCAGCGCGGCGATCTTTGGGCGACGAGAGGAGGCTTGGAGCGACACGGCGTGAAGTCCTCCCGAGCGGAGCTCGTCGGTTGAGATGCGGCGGGCGGCGCGGCGGGAGGAGAAGATGAAGTGGTGAACGGGTGAAACGAATGAGGAGTTCTGCGCGCGGGAGGTATTTATAGCCCTCGCGCGGAGGTCGCGTTCGGATCTGGCGAGAACGGAACGGTCTCGCCGTTGGATGTATGACACGTGTCTTAGGTTAAAAGCGGTAAAATGACGTGGAGGTAACTTAACCGTGCGCTCCCGAAATTTCCGGCTGAAGATCGCATCTGAAAATTTAGCGCGGGAAATAGGAAGTTGTGCGCGGGAAAGTGCAAACTCCGTTACATTATCGTTACTGAAGGACATGTGGGTTTCCGGTTAAATGATATCGGAAACAAGACAGTTTAGAAGCTCTTCAAGATTCTCTTCGGTTCCGAGTTATATGAAGACGGAAGAATGATGAATCTCGGAGAACTTCGGGGGCTACTGTGGGTATACTTTATGGGTATATCAACGACATGGCCTAGATCCGGCAAGTGGGTGGCCTGACGGTGATGGTGGCATGGGGCCCATCGGGCGGCCCAGTTGCTGTTGATCAAGAAGGATGAAGTCCGGCCCGGGGAACTTGGAGCCAGGATCCTAACAGGCCTACGAAGGAGGGGGATCGGTGGAAGCCCATAAAGTATCCGGATCCAGTACGGATGGAAAGCGGATCCTTGACGTACACGGCAAGATATTGTACCATAGTTAAGGCAACTTGTATTCAGCTGGGACTCTCCATGTAAACCCTAGATCGTGCGCCTTTATAAGCCGGATCTGGGATAGAGCACAACCACAACCATTGTAACAACGCGCAAGCGCCGGATAATTCAGGACAAGCGGCGGTAGGCCTGTCATCGTGCGGGTGTTCGAAACTGGGTAACTCGCGTACCACCGTCCCGTGTACTCCGCCTATTTCTTCTTCTACACTCGTGAGGGATCCCTCCTCCGAGGTATTGTCGATTAGGCAACGACAGACAGAGACCTCGCCCTCTCCAGAACGGCGATATACCAGCAAGGCCTCCGGCGGTATCACAGCCGCCGCGTCCACAGTCGCTCCTTTCAAAAAGGCGACCTCGTCCTCAGGCTAATCCTGGACAAGAAAGGCATGCACAAATTATCTCCACCCTGGGAATCCATGAAGTCGAACAACGTACCTAAAAAATAAATCTGCAATATGTGAAGCATCATTTGTTCGGTTGTATGGTATGAAATGAGACATTTAAGAGGAACGACAATAAAGATAGAGACGTGACCATATTTAGTTCTAGGCAAGCCTAATCCGAAGTACATGCTAATGTCCGACCATGGTGCATGTGGAATAGGTAAATATATGTAAAGACCAAATGGATTAGACTTGGACTTAGCTTGTAATTGTGTTGCATCGTTGGCATAGGCACTCCATGTCGCGCTTCATCTTCTACAACGATAGATGGTTCCTGGGTCAGGCCCGCACACTAAGTCGTTTAGCTGGATGACTTGTATTCTCCTCATGCCTTGTTCTAGCTGGCCAATTCAATACCGTAGAAGAAGTTGCAGGCTCGGTAAGAAATGGTGTCCCGTCAAAGAGAGGTAGTCAAGCATTACACCGGGGATAGGATCCAATGAATGTTGTAGATGAAAAAGAGCTAAATTTCCCAAAAACAAGCTTGAGATTGTCCTCCTTCGCTAAAACTATTGTTCTCTCAAGATAGAGGAACTTTACTTTATATATGACCTGTCCGTGAGAAGGGCATTCAAGGAAATGGCGTCCTCGTGAGAAATACTGGGTCCGACCCGCGAACCTCATTGATGGGGTGTGCATGCCCGAGAACGGAACGGCCCCTAAGTGACGGTGCGCCCCGTGGCTATGTTCTTGATCTTGTCCAATGCTCCACAGTCTGGTGTATGCGTGCTTACAGGTCTCCCGAAAACATGGGGCAGCCAAATATTAAAAATTTGAAAACTTGAAGCCAAGAAGCGACAATAATGGGAAAAGCCAACAGTCGACTTGATGGTGCCAACGCGCCAGGTCTGCCGGACAACGATAGCTGGTTGCCGGGTTAGGCCGGCACACTAAGTCATTTAGGGTGCCTGGATGACTTGTATTCTCCTCATGTCTTGTTCTAGCTGGCCAATTCAATACCCTAGAAGAAGTTTCATGTTGTCAGGGCTTCACATTTGCTTTAAAAACTGTAATAGTTTTAAGCTAAGGTTGCAGACCCGGCAAGCAATGGTGTCCCATCAAAGAGAGGTAGTATGCATTAACCCAGGGATAGGATCCAAGGAGCGTTGTGCACGAAAAGGAGCTAAGTTTCCCCAAAACAAGCTTTAGATCATCCTCCTTCGCTAAAACTATTGTTCTCTCGAGATCGAGGAACTTTACTTTATACCTCAACAAAAAAGAGGAACTTTACTTTATATAAGGCCTATGCGTGAGAAGCGTGTTCAAGGAAATGGCGTCCTCGTGAGAAATACTAGGTCTGGCCCGGGATCTCATTGCTGGGGCGTGTATGCCCGAGAAAGGAACGGCCCCTAAGTGACTGTTTGGCCCGTAAGTGCAATCTGGATCCTGTCCAATGCTCCACACTCTGGTGTATGTGTGCTTACGGGTCTCCCGAAAATGTGGAGAAAAATATTAAAAATTAGAAACTTGAACCCGAGAAGCCACAATAACGGGAAAAGCTAACATTCGAGTCAAGCACAAAAAAAATACTAGTATGAGTTACTAAAATATATTGTCACGGGGCGGCAAGGGAGGCTCCATGTGCTAGCCTGACGCTTCATTTTATCGGCGATATACGAGACGTGAGAAGCCACTGCCGTCTCAGCCTCCGCCCTCGTCTTTGCCGGAGTGATCATCTCGTAGATTGCGTCGACGGGGAAGGAGTTATCGCGGTGGTGCACGCGGGACATGATGTATGTGGCGAGCGCTGTTGCCACCTGCTTGCCCTCCTGGTTAAGGGTGTTGTCCAGCACCTCCCTGAGCCTAGCAAGCTAGCCCGCCAAGTTAGCGAAGAAGTGACTTTGGTTCTCGAGCTTGTTGTGGGCAGAGTCCTGGTTCCGCTCCATGGGGACTAGACCGAGATGTGGTTCTCGAGCTTGTCGTGGGAGGAATCCTGGTTCCGCTCTGCGGGGACTAGACCGAGCTGCTCCACCGCCTTCGTGACTTGATCAACAATGCCCTGGGGATGCGCCATGTTCGTGCCCCTTTCCCAGAGGTTGGAAACGAGACGCCAATCTAGCTCCACACAGTGTTGCTTGGCCACGGTCACCTCCCCCTTGACAACGTCGGTTTCCACCTCCTTGCGGCGAGCACACCTCTTCCTTGCTGGCGAGCTCTGCCTTAGGCCTTTGTTTGTTACCGGGTGGTCGCCTTACACTTGGCGGCGTACGCTGGCTTGCGCCCAAGTTCTTTGACAACCCCGTGAAGCGTGGTGTTGGCGGCCTCCTTGGCGAGCTCATCCTGCAAGGCATCCGCACCCTGGTCCTTCCCGAGAAGGGCGTTGCTCTATTGTTTGGCCATGGCGGGGCTAGCTGCACATCAAATTCTAGGTGGAGCTCATTCCTGAGCGTCTCCCCTTTGGTGGCCAATAGCTTCATGTGGTGCTCCTCAGTGTCGGCAAGCTCTTTGGAGGCCCTCCTCTACGGGGCCAGAACTGCCAAGAGGGCATTCGGTGCAGCTTCTCGGCAGCCTATGTTGCGCTAGCTTCGCGGGCTTCTAGGGAGACCTTCGGCTCATTGAGCCGGCGCTCCATAGACTGCCAACTCCATCTCTTCCTGAATGCGAGTGAGCCGCTGCGTCTTCATCGCAATTACTACCTCAAAACACTTGTGCTGCTCTGAGGCATGGTGGACGGTTTCCCGGAAGGCTTGCTTGGCCTGCGCCAACTCTTATTCACGAGTGCTCAGGCTTGCTTCGCAAGTGCTTAGGTTGGCTTCGCGGGTGCGCAACTCATGCTCCAGTTGGTCGAGAAGTTGGTGGCCTTGGGCGAACAAATTGCTGCCTCCATCGCTCCGTGAACGCTGCTGCTAGCATCCAATTCCGGTTTGCGTGTCGCCATGAGTTTCAGGACCTCCATGTCATCCGTCATTGTGATGTCGACCTTGGCCTTCGCGGACTGTTGTCTGCAACGTTGCTGCGGGCCGGTTCGTGGTCCTGTTCGCTGAAGGAGTGTGGAGCTCCTAGCCCAGGCTCAGGCTGTCTCCGCCTTCGATGTCCACGCCAGTGTGCCGGGGCCTCGCCTCCCTCAGCGCCTCGTCAAGGCCCCTCGGACTTTTCTCGTCAAGGTTCATCTCTGTCGGATCTTGCTCCGAGGGCTGCTCGTCATCGCTCTTGTCTGAGTAGGATTCCACTACGCCCCCTCGTCAGCGGGAGATGGAGGCTCCATCCTTCGCAGCTCCATGTTGGCGACGGGATCAGTTCCTGCATTTGGCGCACTTGCAAAGAATAAATTTGCGCTAAGTTAGTGTCATGGAGCCATCCATCGTCTGGTGCTTGAGGTGGGATGCAAGGTTACCTTCCGGTGTGGTTGTGCCTAATGCATCTTGCACGACCATGTCATCGACTGGGGTGGTGGTTGTTCTGGCATCCCCGCCAACGCCTTCCCCGGGGATGATTGCCATGCGGGAGCTTCCGCCAACACCGTCGGCGGCGCGTGTCTCCAGGGCAATGCAAGCCGTCTTGCTTGCTGTCTTTGAGAGTGACAAGCAAAGGTTCAAAGGATGAAGAAAATGAAAATTTAAACACGACGTGAAGGGAAAGCGCAAAGAAAAAGAGCACTTACTCTTCGTTGTCGTTCATGTCCCATACTTCGTCCCATACTTCCCGCTTCAAATGGGGTCCTTAGCCTGGTGAGGTTGGTCTAACCTGCGGTGTGGGAAACTCCAAGCGAGGCTACCTTTGCTCCGCGTCTGCTGCCGTTGCCGAGGTCGCAGATCTCGCGCTGGCCCGGCATTGGCTTAGCGGCTCCTGATCTTCGTTGTCATTGACGTTGTCGCTTTGTGTCCTCTCTACGGGCGCAGTGAACGCATAACCTATGGAGGTCTTCCAGAAATTCTTCGGGAGATCCTTGCTTTCGTCCCCGGCATCATCGTTTCGTAGCTAGAAGGAAACTTCGTGGACGGTCTGCCCCCTTGCCTCTCCTCCTTCGCCACCAAGGTTTGGATGCGTTATATTTGGGCCGCTTGGCATGAGCGTGTGGGAAGCGCCTTTCTGGTCCGCTTTCACCCTCCTCGTTCACATTGCCTTCCTCTCCCAGTGGCGGCGCTTCGCACTTCAAAACGACATGTTTGTTGCTGGCATCTTCGAGACGGCACTAAGCAATTTGTCGAGTTCGGCCGACGCCGGTGCCTCCCATTTGAAGCGCTGCACTCTAGCCTGAGCGTTAGGAGTGCGTCACACCTGTTGGTGATGCAAAGGGGATTCAACCTTGCCTGGAGTGCGTGGAAATCGGTCCAACGAGCTGCAGCATCGTCTCCATTTGTTGCTCCACATCCAGGTTGTATTTCGGCCCGGCCACAGGTGGATCCTTTCGTCGGGCTCCCCGTACGCCCACGCGGGGTGAGATCTTTTCTACAGCAGCGCTAGGTGCCACCAAACAAAATCGGCCGCAACTTTGCTGCTTGTCAAGCCCCATCGCTGGATGGCCTTGATCCACAACACTGCAATGTGCAGATCCCTATCTCGAGGCTCAACTCCCTCAAGTTCTCGTTGTGGTTGGTGTCTTCCGGGGGGGGCAGACGAGGATGGGGTTGATGGCTACATAGCACCAGTGGCCACACCGCTCCTCCCACTTGGAAGACTTCGCGGATGCACTCTTTAGTGAGGCCATTATGGAGGCGCTGGGTGATTCCCCTGAAAATCGTGTTCGCATTGATGAGGGGAATGAAGAATTGTCAGAATAATGCCACATACGGTGTAACCTTGACAAATCCTTCGCACAGATGCGCGAAGACGGCCATGACCCAAACCTCGTTGGTTGCAGCTGCTATATGCAAAGCTTGTACTCCATCATGGTTTGGTAGAAGCCGGAGAGCGGCGGCACCATCCCCAGCGTGAGGAAGCACGTGATGATGGGCACATAGCGTGTGGCCCGTCCTGCTCCCGCCTCAAGCAGCCTCGGTCTCCTTCGCCTTCTCCCTTTGGCTGGCCTTTAGTGGGGAAGCGCGTAATAGCAAGAAATTACGAAGAGGGTGCACTGCGACGCAGAGAACA